>CM060832.1:96655000-97087500 GCA_030762175.1 Metallyticus violacea | reverse complement strand
GATGAATACAATTTGTTTTATTTACATTAGGACTCATTGTAGGAATACACGGAGTGCACGACCATACATAATAAATATAAGAGATCAATGTATTATTTCATAAAGTTCATTGTGTGCATATTTATTCAATATAATTAATTTAATGATATTTAAAATAAGATTAATTACATAATACATGAATATTTTCAACCTAAAGTTAAATCCATCAAAAAAAAAAAAAACATTTAATAGAATGAGTTCCTTCTTTCCAACAAAAATATGCTCTAACAATGTTGTACGTTATCTTCTTACGTCTGTTTATTTGCCAATAGTAGTAATAAAAATGCCTGCAACTTTCTATTGAACTGATAAGATTTGTAAAATAAGAAAAAATAAACAAGTTTTCAAAATCAGACTCTACAGAAAAATAATTTTTTCTCCTGAAAAGTTAGCAAAATATTTATGAGTCCCTTCCTTCCCTAAACCGCTTGATTGTATATCACATAAGGTAAGAAATCTAATTACGGTTCTTGAAATCGCTGAATTATCTCATTGTAAATCGCTTTAATACATTTTACCATTCTTGAGGAATATTGAGATCAGTGTTTGAATGTGTATGGCGTCTAATGGGAAAACAAACAATAGTATGATGTGTTTATGGTTTATGTTTCAGGTTTTATAGAACGTACAGCATGGAGTCCCTTCATATCAGATTGCAGCAGTTTATTGCCTCTCTCCTTTTTGGCACTGATTTCCTTCAAAACAAACACTGAAAAGAACTGAAGGTAAGCATAAAAATAATAACATAAATGTTGAGCTTTTATGCAATCAATGCAAATGATGGTTGCTTATATAAGTTCAATGGATAATTCGCGATGAACTTTCCTATTTTTATATAGAACCTTACAACTTTACATAAATTACATCTAACTTGCTTATAAATAAAAGGCAAACGCGAGAGAAGAAAAAAGAAAGGTACAGTAAAGACGTCTTCAGCTCGTAAAAGTTTTCCCTACATTTTGCGTTACCTCTATCTGTCTGTATTTTCTTTCCTTTTTTATCTAATTCACTTTGGCATACGATCCTCCTCTACAACACTCCAATTCCACTTTATCGCTACATCTGTTTCTACATCGGTATATATCCCCCCTCTTTTTTTTTCCTTTATCATTGTTCCGGCTGCTACATATGTCTTGGAGTAAAATCTATTATTTTTATTTCTCTGGAGGAGAAACAGGACAAGGGGCTACGAATGCTTCCGAGACGGGATGCAACAACTAAAGCTCGCTGGCGGTGTGTAATGTGTTAGAAAAGAGTCGTAAACCCCAAGCAGGTTCAACTGCATCATTGGATTCAAGCCTTTCATTGCAGCGAGACCCCAGCTTTCGTGTAGCTGTTAACGTAAACAAGAGCTTCTACTTTACGCTGTTACCTTTCCTTCGCTTCATTTCTCATCATGGAAAAAGGTTCCTCTATTTAAAGCATTTATTGCTTTAATCAAGATAATGAAAAATATAATCAATGGCATAACTCTGTAGATTTAACAGTTTTACTATAGTGAAGTTGAAGAATAAGAGAACGTTGTGTATTAAAATATTATACTTTAAATTTAAAGGGTGTAACGCTTTCTTGCAGGAAAATCAACTTCATGGATTATAAATAAATGCCATGAAGTGGTTGATGTCTAGTATTAGAACTTGTCTCAGTGTCATGCAATTGTTTCAAGAGATATTATTCGATTTCTTTTCTCCTCTTTTAATATAATATTTTTTAACAAGTCCTATACCAAGGAAAAATTCATAACTACTTTTTATTTACGAAATTTCTATTTATATATTTCTGTATTCATTTATCTTTTTATTGAGATTACATCCCCACGCTTAAAAAAACAAAAACAGAGATATTTACCTCCTCTGATGGAGAGGTAAATATATCTGGATACACATACACACTAAAGGAACTCCTGAATGGGGATCAGTTAATGTCGGGGCTGCCTCGAAGACCTCACAGACACAGAAAGCGTGGCAGAAAAATACGAACGTATAATTTACTATTTCTGAATATAGATTAAGGAAAAGAATGAAAACCGCAGTCAAGTTAATCGGCGGCAGGATTTGAACCTTGCGCCTCACCAAAACGAGTCAAGATACTGTGTCTTAAGTAACGTCCATTTTTACGCAAAACTTTATTTGAACTGGGTTCTGACGGGAAATTCAGAGTAAGAGCTGCTAGATTCTATAGTCTTGAGTCAACTTTCAGCAAGTTTTATTATTCCGCGACGGTACTGGTTTCTGGATATTGATGCGAAGAATTCGCTTCAATGTTTTACAAATTTCTTCCATGGAGGAAATGGGCTATGGTAGAAACAGTTGGCAACCTGAAGTGCAAGATCAGGGCTATATGCTGGCTGTGGTAACAGTCCGGTCCCTTCCGATTCCTGAATTTTTTCCAAAGTTGTTCGAGCAGTATGGGGTCTCGCATTGTCCCATTGCAAGAGAACTCTGTTTCGGTTAACTAATTGTGGGTATCTGTACCTCAAAATGTTATAAACTCGTTCCAGTTGATGAGAATAAAGATTAGCATTGACTGCACGCCCGTTTGGAACAAACTCCCAGTGAATCATGCTTTCAAATTTCCACAGACACATAACTTACTTTGGGACAGAACCGATTTTGTTTAGCGATGACTGAAGGGGATCGAGCCGTCACTGCTTCGAGGTGTAAGGGTTGCGGTAATATACACATTTTTCATTATACATCACAATTCTCCTGATAAATCTATCTTACATTGCGTTTAAGATAAGGTGACGACAAATGTCCACTGTGTGTGGACCTGTTCATGAGTCAATTCATGGTGTACAGTATGATGTTTCTGATTTTAACGAATTTCGAAGGAGTGTTTGAAAAATGTCTTCAAATCTTCATCAATCCTACTTATTAGGCACTAAAAATGCGATTAAAATTTTATAAATATGCATATATATGTGTCTTTGTGGATTAACGCTCTAGCAGACGAAATTTTTATTTTTTCTCAACGAACCTCGGCATATAACAATGAATTAACAAACGATTAATCGAGTTCGTTAAGCAGCAAAATTGAACCAATGGGGTGGGGTTTAAACTAAAGCGAAAATTTAAAAATTGCCCTGACGGCAGCAATTTTTGTTTATTCTGAAACCCGGTATATGTCGTTGAAATAAAATAATATAAATAGCTTCTGAAAATAAGCATTTTCAGGTTATAAGGAGTTTAAATGAAACCAAAAATTTAAAAATCGCTATAGCGGCATCAATATTTGCTTTCTTGCAACAGAACTCGGCATGTACCATATAAATAAAACAATTAAAATGCTTTCTGAAAATAAGCGAAAAGAAATTATTAGGAGCGGAGGTTTACCTGAAACCCAAAATTAATAATTGGTCTACCAGCACCAATAATTGTTTTTTCGCAATAAAACTCAGCATACCATTTAAATAAAATAGGAAAAATAGTTTCGAAAATTAGCGAAATAGAATTAGAATTATTTCATACACCATTTCACCATTAGAATTTCAGGGGTATATCTGAAAACCTAAATTTAAAAAAGCCTTTTAGCGTTTAATTTTCTCTCAATGGTTTAATAAAAGGACAAATTAACTCATAGTTTATAACGGTAGATATATTACATTTATGACAAAAGTATTGTCATGAAGATGGTAGCTGTGAAATATTAATGTATTACTGCCACACATGCCACAACCCCTGCCGTTATAATATCAATAGAGGCGGCAACCTTTGATGTGACCGTTACTCGATATCCCAATAATAACACTGTAAATCCCCAGCAGCTGTAATTTTATCTACTGTTAATTCTATATTGCTGTTGGCTGAAATTTTTACATACTTCACATGGAATTTGACTGCTAGGATAATTGTGTTTGCCTTCAGTAAGAGACTAGAAAATTTAAGTCGTTACCTTAAATTCGAAAAAAAAAAAAAAATGGAATAATGTCATACATTTAAATAATAACAAGGGAATTATATTTCCATTACAGTGTTGAATAGGTTTCTTTCGCCTCTATTCACACTTTGTGCGACCTATCCTTATATTTTATCTCATGTGAAGACTATAAATAATCTAATTCCCACTACTGACTACAAGATATAAGAACATTTTAAAAATAAAAAAGGGGGGGGGAAAGGAAGAAAGGAAGGAAGGAAGGAAGGAAGGAAGGAAGGAAGGAAGGAAGGAAGGAAGGAAGGAAGAAGGAAATACGAATGACTGAATTGTCCGATTTAGACAATTTCAATGCACGAATGGAATTGGGGGAGTACTCCTCAGTGTCACGTGTTCTTATCTTAAAATAAACTAGTTTTATATTACAAAGGAATATGATCCAAACAGACATTTTCAGTAATCTGCAGGTTTCAGTAGCGCTTAAATGGCAACCAAATGCGTATATTTACAACTTTAAATATATATATATATATATATATATATATATAAGTATGCAGAATTAAATTTTTAAAATAAAAATTGTGCAACTTTTTATGAAATCCAAATCTTCACCAACTCAAATTGCCCTAAATTCATTTTCGGGATTAACGAGATTCCATTTAAATCTCAAACTACACACAATTATTAAATATTATATATTAAAATTAATGGGACAGATAAAGAAAGTATTGTTGGTACAATACAGTGCTCAGAATTAACAAGCACTACTTTAAATTTTAAACTAATTACTTATAATGTAAGAAGCTTTACTTACGCCATCCGACTTTTCCCCTTATTATGAAGGAAAATTCCTACCTGCAAAAAAAGAGAAAACCAAAGTTAAGAATGCTTTTTTTATATATAAGATACAAATGAATTTACAGCCGTGTTACCACAGCTCCTAAATTCATCAACATCTTCTCTTTAGTGATTATATAGCTCTTACATTTTTTCCCTACAAAGCGGTCTTAAATTCTCTATACATCAAAGCTTATATCCGTTAATGATTTCATTCTCTTACTTTAGGTGAATGCTAAAATACAGTCATTAGGCATTCAAAATGACTTCTTTAGTATTATTTAAAATTCCCAGTAAATATTTACAGTAAACTATTACATATGATAAGCAATTAAATACTGAAAAATAAAATCAATGGTGAGATAAACGACAAGGTAGACCAACTATTAGTTAAATGATTTCATTAATATTCCCGTTCACATTAGTGCGACCTGAACATCATATAAATATAATTAACAGTGTGAAGCGTTCATTTAATAAAACTGTCAAATTACTGAGGAAGTAAAAAATAAGGCTTAATTAACGGGCTGGTACCAGAGTAAGAATCTATGCTTTGAGATAGTACAGCTTTTAGTCCTACAATTAAACATCTTATTAGGTCGGTGCTTGGAGGTGCTCACTCCTGAAAACATCGCTCGCTCTTGTGGAAGGAAAATTTTCGGAAGACCGGCGGCTCAGAGTTACAAGATTAGCAGCAAGGTTGGGTCTTTCTAAAACAACAGTCCTTTGAATTATTCATGAACATTTAGACATGAATAAGGTTAGTACATGATGGCTGCCTAGACTTCTATCCTCATTCCAAAAACAGCAACGAGTCATCTGTTGTCAGGCATTTTTGGAGCTCTGCATTGGGAACAAGAAAAGTTCTGCAAACCATTGTTACAGGAGATGAAACTATAATCCTCCACGCGATTCCTTGTCCAAAAGAGAATCAATGGAGTGGCGTAAACCTGACGAAGCACTGCCTTTAAGGCCCAAGGTCACTCAGTAAACCAAGAAGATCATGACCACAATCTTTTGTGACTGTGAAAGAATACTCTTCATTGACTTCAAAGAGAGGAACACCACAGTAAATGGGGAGTACTAGACTGGCCTACGTGCTTCCATCAAAGAGAAAAGGCAAGGAAAGCCGAGTGGTGGCGCTTTCTTCACGACAACGCGCCTGTGCATATAGCTCTTGTTCCAAAGGAAGCGTGAAGAAAGATGACTTCAAAGAAATCGACCATCCTCCCGCAGACTAGATCTAGCTCCCTGTGACAATTTCCTCTTCTCAAAACTCAAGAAGGACCTTTGAGGAAGGAAATTAAGTGCGATGGATGCTGTTTATGCCCATTTTGCAGACAAGACTTCTGAATATTTTTGGAGGGGATTGAAATGTTAATTCAAAGACGTGAGAAGTGTATTGCAATAAAGGGTAATTATATTGAAAAGTGAAATATAGTTTTTATCTATTTCATACCTAGAAAATGGTTAGGCCGGAAACTTATGAACCTACCGTCGAATTCTAAAATTCATCTTGGTGTCTTCAAAAGTGCTTCGCGAGCCACCGGGAAATGCTGTTTTTCATTAGCTGCTCATATGCGTTTTCAAAAGTTAGCACTATGAGAATCTGCAAAATCTTGGTCTACTATGTGACAGTACGGCATCGAACGGTTAATGATGTTTGTGTTATGTTTCGACATATTCGGCAGCTGGACTTACGTACCATAGTCGGATTCGCTTGTAATCCGACGCTATGATTCTAGTGGAACCACGCCTTGCCTGAAAAGAAAAGCTGTGGTTCTATTAACCCTTCAGTTACTGATATAAGAAACCACTCACAGTAATGCACACGTACTCAAGGATCACTTTATCGTAGACAATGAACACATACACACTTGTAAGGTTTGGTTTAACAATTTTGCTAATGTGTGTACAAAAAATACTGAATTGTGAGATTTTTTTTTATAGTGATTAGGTTGGCGAACGTTCATGATTTGCACAAACTTCGTTCAGTTTGTCTATTAAAACGGTATACCTTTGCGCACGCTTTTTTTTTTTTTTTAACTGCAATTTTGGAGGAAGACAATTGACCAGGGAACTTCGAATAAATTCCTCACGAGCGCGACCAATTGATTCGCATTTATAATAAAACTTACACATAAATGTGCGTTGTTCTAAAGTCTTCGCAGATGTGGCGACTGCTCGGAATTTCAATGACAGGCAGGAAGGCAGGCATACAGGTCGCTGTGAGTGGGAAGGGGAGCCAGCCTTGACGGAGACGCGAAACCCATGCGAGCAGCGAAGCCCGGTAGCTTAAGCTAAAAGGAACTGACTACTAGACTGTATAGTTTAATAGAAATGGCGACAGACTGAGGTTTCGAAGATTCTAGGTGTTTTCATTTTTATTTATGATGAAGTATGCTTGTACACAAGATGCTTAAGTATAAGTACAGAAAAAGTAACCAATGAAACTTAAACTTTATGACAATGACCCACCTGAAGCCAGGATCATACCGACTGCGTCAGAGGCATGCCTGCAAATTCCGTCCGATATTTTATGTGGTATCAATTTAAATGAAAGCTTCTTTGGTTAGTGTGTTACTGCTTCTTTATAAAGTACAGGTCCTATTCTATTCAAATTGCTTGTCCAAGACCCCTGTAATCTCTAAAACTACTGCGACAAAGTTCATTAACATCTTGTATATGATATTTATAACATGGAATAAAATCGGGGCATAATGGTTACATTCCAGTTCGATAAAAAAAAAAAAAAATAACGTGGAATAGAATCCAGTCGTAGAAATTATACTTATATACAAATGAAAACTAAACTTGTACAGGTAGCCTGTTGAGTCACTTTTTAAAGGGTTTATAAAGGGGATTTGGTCCTTGATTTGGGTTGTAGTCTCAGACATATTTGTTCAGAATGTGCCTAGGTATAAATAAATTACTTACGTAAGACAACAATCATTCCTTTAAAACAATGAAATATTTGCGATCATACTTGCAGCAGAACTGAATAGGAACATTATTTGTAAAGTGTTTAATTTAAGCAGCATTTTTTATTTCTTTAATGTTACAAATATGCAGCTAAGTTGATTGAAATAAATAATTTAAGAAAACAATAACAGAAGTAGATTGTAATTAAATAAAATAGCCTTAATAAAACCTCTAAAATCTTAAAACGCTGTACTATATCATAATCCAACTGTGAAGAGCATATTGCGTTACTTTGATGAAATTTGATTCTCCTAGATATGTAAAGATGCTCTGATAGTACACTACACAGGTTAGGTTGTTATACTGTGTATCACGTTGTTTTTATTTTTACTTAAAACAGCTTTTTACAAGCTTTAAGCCGTGCGAAGTGTTTCAGTCGTTTGTTCGCGATGACAGACAGAATTGTAGCAAAGCTGACGTCTCCCCAAGTTGATGTGTTGCGCAAGAATTTTCTTGAAGGCTGCCCTGAAAAGCAGAAAAGGCGACGACTGCGACGTATTGAACGGCGCTTGGCATCTCAACGGACCATGCAATAAAGTTTCGGAAGAGTTCTTTTAAACAACACAGACAAAAAAGTGAAGGAACAATGTCAAAAAGTTGTCCAACAACTGCTCATGCTTGCGTGTGTGTGTGCGAGCGCCCTTTCAGCAAAAGAGATGAAACGCAAAACAGGATGAGGAATAAGTGAAACAAAAGAATAGCACTGTACGAGGCAAAATAAATGTTTAGTTTGTTTTAATATTTCTCCCACGCTCTGTCATTGTCAAAAACTGTTACATAGTTCTGTCCAATTCAGTCATGCATTTAATAACACTTAATAATGTATAAAGTAGTCCATTGACTATTGAAGGCATGAAATACAGAGCGACCCAATGAACTAAGAACCAACTAGTGACCGAGGTCGTAAAATCACGGACTTTTGAGCGAGAGGATTCCCTTTAGGACAATCCTGACAGGATTTTTCCAGATTTTCCTCAGTTCGCATAAATGGCTATGCTGGGGATGTACCCTGAATCGTAGGCCTGAAAGTTTTCTTGCATACAAAAATAATTTCTCAGTTTATCATTTCATCTTGATCTGTGATATTTCGGCAGAAAAAAGGGCGTTAAATACTATTAAAAACACTTAATGGTGTTGTGAAATATTTTTCGGGCAATATAAGAGTTGAAACTGCGAAGAGATAATTGAACATATGGTAATGACATAAAAACTTTGTGGTATAATATGTCATTAAAACTATATTTCCTGAATCCTCATTTCGACTTCCTTCCTCCTCCTCTGGCTGTAAGTTATGAGTACGAGAAAATTTTCATCAGGATATTGCTGTTATGGAAAAACGATATAGATGATAATTGTCATCAATCTGTTAGATGGCTACTATTGGCAACTAATTAATGATTTCCCGGAAAAATGGTACATGGCGAAGAAGGCTCCGAACTTAACAATGTAGAATGAATTGTTGAAGCATCTGCACACCCAAAAGGAGTATTCTTACTGTGTGTCCAGGAAAGAGCCGAAGGTATACCACTCAGCATGACTATGACGCAATTTTCCCGAACATATAATCAGTTGAACCAATGGCAAACAAAGCTCGCTAGATGTAGCAGGTTGGCATGGCCATGCATGAATCGGGAAACAAAGAAATGTGCGCAATAAGGGCACAATTGACTGAATTTAATTACAAATATTTACTGATAAATTATGTATGAAATACTTTTCGCATAAGTATACACAATCAGAATAAATCTTTTAGATTGTCTTAGGATTACTCCATTGCATACTAAAGAACGAATCGCCAGATTTTTATGTGTGCAGTTCTGAAACGCATCGGCATTTTTTCATTTTGTTTTTCGTTTCCTCGTTGTTTACTTGTCACAATACACGTTTTCAGTGTTCTTTCTTAATTGGTTAAAACATATGCTTATATGTATTGATCGCTAAGATTTAGTGACGTCATTTTTCATTCATATTCTGCTGTACGTGAGAGATGGAAGTTTTCTCGTATACATCGGAGGGTTAGTCACTTCTTGGAACTTTTGGCTACTTATTTATACCTTATTAAAATACAAGAAAAGAAAACACTTTCATACACAAATATTTTAGAACAATTAACTGTATTTTAACTCTCAAGTAATCATTTGCACATTCAATGTACTTGTATCAATTTACTGAGTCTATGAAAACAAGCTCTATTTATAAAGTATATTTATTAGTAATATATACGGGCCCATATATACATGCATGAACAAGTCTATTAACGACACATAACTTAGTATCTTCAATTGTTCAAATGAACCCCTATTCTGTAAAACAAGCTAATAAATAAGCATTGAAACGGTCTGCATTATTTTGTTATGCAATTACCATTTGTACCTATGTGTATAAACCGAGAGTTTGTTCTAATCTGAAAATAATTATGCGAAATGCGACGTCACGGCCCAGTGGTTAGACTGATGGTCTACAACCAAAGCAGCCACAGTTCTATTCCACTGCGTAAGTTTAGATGTGGCGGACAAAGCAGCGTTTGGGCAGGTTTTCTTCGGGTTCTCCGGTTTCCTCTGTCATTCATTCCGCCATTGCTCCATCATCACCTCATCCCCAACTTCACCTTCATCATTCAGCATAATTTAGTTTAACAGTTCTCGGTACGTACTTTTCAAATGGACTATGCTACTGTCCTCTGTAGAAGTCTGCCCGGCAAGTGGATGGCTAAGAACTCATAATCATGCGAGATAGCTGCTCGAAACCAAAAACTTGAATTACTTCAAATCGATAACTTTTTCAGTTGGGACTGCACCTACAGAGTAACGTATGCATAACAGATATCCAAATACGGTGCATAATAATGAATGATGTTACTAAAGTTGCCAACAGAAATTGCTGTTGATTTGGTTTATTTACTGACGTTCTTTAACATTTCAGGTTATCAGCGTATCGTTCAAGTAAGGGAGTGAAACGGCAGATAATTTTTTTCTCAGAGGCCTCTTCTTTCGGATTGAGGTTCTTTTATGTGTCGTAAAGCTACGACACGGGACCCACGGCTTTATTTTCCTTCAAAAATAGGAATTAGTGACAATAAAATAATCTAACTGAACTGGATGTTAAATGAGAAGCAATTCGTAATTCTTTCGTCTGACTGTTGGATTAGGCATATCTGAGCATTTTAGTAAAAAATGAAATATGCTGTTGATCACACGCGAGCACACGCACACACTAAAGGTAATAGGAAAGCTACTCAGCAACATCGCCCTAAGATGAAACAACGTCGTTCTTTCTCTTACTTTAACGTGATGTGAGAATGGCAAAAGCATTGATTTCACATCCGTTTGAGATATCCGCTTTCTGTTTGCTGATTGGTCAAATTTAATGGAATGTCATAATAAAGTTTGGAAACAAGAAAATATTGTTCATGCAATTTCCAACTTAACACTAAATCCTAGATTAGTCAGTTAATGAGAATAGATGACGAGAGACAACTAACAATCGGCATGCATCAGAGACAAGGGTATCATCGCTGATGCTCGAAGTGACGTCTTTGCTCCCGTAAACACTTGTGGAGACACTTTCAGACGTGTCGATGAGGACACGACGCAGCAGGACAGATAATCCTATTCTTAGTTTGAAACCGCGGCTGGTTTGTACCTTTGTCTCGTATACCCTACTCTTCAGGTTACCCCACAGAAAGAAATCTAATCTAATCTATATACCTAACGGGGTGCGGCAACCAATTGAAGTCAGTGCCAGAAAAGTGACATCCAGCAAACATACCGGTGTTAACTTCCTCTGGACGAAATAATGAAATCTCCTGCCCAAAAGAAGACGAATTAAGAACTATGGCCAAAGGATGTGATTTTCATTAGCACATCATACTTCAGCGAGATTGAACTTCAATCGGTTTGATCCAGTGAGGGTTTACATCATACCATAGTGCATGTTGCATCTGTTGACGGTGTTGCCATTGGAGAATTGTCATCCTGGAACTGTAAGTGCATGTAATAACGACGTATTCTTTCAAAACTATAAGTAGATTCCTGGATACCAACGGTTCTCTTTCAGGATGCTGGGAACGACGTTCCTGGTGATACCCAAATCTGTAGCGGTGATTATATTCAGTTGTGGGTTGTCGCGCAATCTTCCGAGAACTTTCACCTTCAATTTTGAAAATGTTCTGCACTGATCGTGCCTAATGACGTTGTCCTGGGTGTACAGCCTGGTTATCTCCAACCAGAGAACTGTGCACAGAATGCCTACTTGAGCTCTGGTAGGCGATGATGTGAAAATAATCCCATGTAACGTCTTCTCGCCTCCTCAACATTGCCTCCAGTTGAACCAGATTAACCTACTCTTCTTGCGGGAATATCTGCAATTCAATTCTACTGTCTCCAACTTTACTTTTGCCCTCATAAAATTCAGACACGAGTGACGGCAAGCTTCGAATTTTTATACTTTTATATTTAATGCTGTGGAAAATTCTGGTTTATATAATGTTTCGATTGATTATGTAATTACTGATACATATTAAATGGAATATGCTAGAATCACGTGAAATCGAATTTTAAGATTAAACGGTACTAAAGAAGGATCCAGGGATCGAATTTTGGCGGACAGTCGAATTCATCGTTCTATGGCTATTACCTCGAGGGATCTGCCTAAAGGCCCCCTTCGTTACTCAAATACATCGTATAAATCAGTCGCTACAGGTGACTATATCTATTGATCTATAGATTGAAGCATACATAGATTCAATATAGAAGTATATCGTTGATAACTTTACGTAAGAGTGGCGATGCATTGTTGTTCTGCTGTGTCTAAGTACTTGCATACAGTATCGTAAATGTTGTTAAATACCGAGGTATAACTTAACTTGTAGGCTGTCTTCACTGTGATACTAGAAGCAATGTTTTTACTCTAACTAGTCGTTGCGTCGGAGCAATCACAACGAATACTTTGAATATAAAATTCCAAATGTTAGTATATTATAATTAGTATATTATAATTACAGCTCGGAATTTAGACCCTTTTTAGAGAAATCCCCATGATCATTAGGAAATATATATATATATATATATATATATATATATATATATACACCCAACAATTGAATAACAATTCTCCTATATTTAAAATAGAATATTACAAAACCACATGTTTATTTAAATGTAATTGTATCTTTCAGTTTTATTAGTACATAGTGTGGCAGTATATGGAAAGTTTAAGTAATGTATAAAATACATTTTGTTATTGAATAAGAATCTATTTTTAACTTAAATGATACAAGATACCCGAGATACATATAACAATATATTTACAGCTTCCAAACAAAAAGAGCTGTATGATGTTTTATGTACGTTGAACGTTATTTTGTTTCATATTTAAGCGTTGGTCTATATACCTTGATAGAGTTGTAGTAATGCTTAGTTCCTACATTTATAATACTTGTTTTGCGAACATAAACTTAGTTGTCCAAAAAATAAACTAACTTTTCCTCTCTCTTTTAAGATACACTATTAACACTTACTTTTAATGAAATTACTGCCGAACTTTGTATACCAATAGTAATGGAACATTAATACAGTAAATAAAAACGTTTAATAACTAGTTTCAAATCCGTATTTGTCAAATTATTGCTTATCTCTGCAAGCCATCATATAATTCTGAAAGAACTCAAATTCATTTTCCATTCTTTGCCATACTTCTTACACTGTTGTT
Organism: Metallyticus violacea; assembly: GCA_030762175.1. Classification (NCBI taxonomy): domain Eukaryota; kingdom Metazoa; phylum Arthropoda; class Insecta; order Mantodea; family Metallyticidae; genus Metallyticus; species Metallyticus violacea. The sequence goes on along the minus strand of CM060832.1, from coordinate 97,074,057 downwards.
GAAATAGAGCTATACTGTTTCCTCACCTGCAAAGTAGAACTAGCTCATCATTTCAATTATGTTAAGAACTGGAGATTTTGGTGGACAATTTCAGATGATAAGGTATTCGCGAAATGCGCTGAACTCTACATTAGATAAGCAGTGGCCTTGCCAAGTCAAATCCGAGTTGTACTATGCCCGCAAAGCACAACAGCGAAGAATCGTGGTCCATTATCGACTGATGGCGTTATGTTAATGGGGATTCCGGATTGTTGTCCGCTACTAAGAAATAAAGCAATGCGGGTTGCAAACCACTAGTATGACTCGGTGTTTACCACGCCTGCGTCAGATGAATAAGACAGCATACTCTTCAGCAGAGGTGCGTAACGCCGGGTTGAACTAGAGGTTTGCAACCCGCATCGCTTTGTTTCTAAGTGGCACTCAGCAACCCAGAATCGTTCATAACATATCCCAGTAGGATCCTCACTCCTGTGCTTTGCTGGCATAGTATAACTCGGATTTGACTCACGTCTGCTCTTATAACCCTAATGTACTCAGTGGTGTTCATCCATCATTCACCACTTCCTTGAAACGATGCACAGGCATTCTTAAGTGGTGCGACTGCCTACGTGTTAAGCACGGTTAGACTTCCGGTCTATATTTATATCAACTAATTATAAAACTCTGTAGCCATTAGTGTATTCTGTCCGTCATTTGAAGAGCATCAAAACTAATCACAACTTTCATTGGAAAGATAATTCAATTAGGTGATTTAAGGCTTAGTATGGTAACAACTGCAAAAAGTAGCCCTCTTGAGTGACAACAATAAGAGAGAAACTCTGCTTTGAGGTTGTTTCCTGTAGGCGTTTATTAAAATAATTATTTTGGTATATTGTGCAGCCCTATTTGATCATATTCCTATCAAATCTAAAGTTATTGCTTACTAGGCCGGAAAGAATTATTTCTTTCTGGAGACATGGGAGAATTCCATGTTGCAAAGAAACATCTTCTATTTACTATAAAAATATTCCTTACCATCTGAAGGTTTGAACTTACACAATACAGAACCACTGCCTGCAGCAGAGAATGACCATGTGTGTATCAATGTCCATAAAATTCAATTTCCTCCGTGTAAATTAGAGTACATATTAATCCTAGCAATAGCAAGGAAACTATTGATTAGCTTGTGTATGTTGTATCTGTATCATTCAATATCAGAATTTGAAGCACTGGTTATTGTCAGTTACAGTAATTGTAACAGTAAAACGCATAATGTATTAAATATAATCATTAGCAAATTTTTATTCACTTATTGCTCATGGCTCTTAAGAGGCCCGCCGTTGGTAATACTAAGGAACAAGCTTGTACTTACGCTGGAAGCGCTATGACAAAGGCTTAAGTTTAGGGTACCTCCCCGGCATTTGCCATTTATGAGATCTGAGGAAAACCTAGAATAATCCTGAATCACGGAGAACGGTCCTGGTGGGAATTAAACCCCAGACCTCCCGCTGACGAATCTGCGCCTAAACGACCTCGGCCACCCCTGGCGGTCCAGGTTTTCTCTGAGTACTCCGGTTTATCCTGATATTCATTCCGTCGTTGCTCCATCATCACCTCACCCCCATTTTCACCTTTATCGTCGTTGAGCGTAATGTAATCGGCCGATTTATCGGTGCGCACTTACAAACGGACTATGTCCCTGTCCTGCATAAGTACAATGCACTGATTTGACAAGCAAGTGGCATTAAAACACACACATGCTCACATAAAGTTTGTAAATACACTTAATATGATAACTTTTACACTTTGTCAAATATTTCTTTATAATATATATCTCTTGTTGTTGTGTATTTGCATTTTCTGTTGTTAACAGCTTTCTCTATTATTAATCTTGCTGTTGAAAGATAAACGTGTTCGAGCGTGGTATACATGATAGCTCCTTGAAAAAGGGATTGCAGAAGCGTTGCAACACACTGATTCAAATGAAAGTGAACTATAAAAGAAGTTCGATCATCTGATTTACTGTATGAGAACAGGTTTAGTTTACTTACGGACGCTCTTTAACATCGTTCGTCATTAGCCCCTTATTCAATTCAGAGCGTGAAATGGACGATAAATTTCGCTCAGAGGTCTCCTATTTCATGCTTAAGATTCTTTCACGTACCAAACGGCTTTACTTCTCTTCCGAAGGAAGTCATTAGTAGGATTTTACACCCGAAATAATCCATCGACCCTGGCAGGGTTTGAACCCGTGACCTTGGGTCTACGTGACCTTTGTGAGCATCAACATGACAATTCTGCAGGCGCTTATGATATGAATTGTGAGAAATTAATAACTAAATCTGGTCGAATGTTACAAAGCCACAAGACACCACGCCGTCCCGTTCAAATTATTGTGTGGGGAAAAAGGGACTAATCCTAGAAGGAGAAAAAAATATTTGACGAAAGCTAAACTCATATTCGTCATATTTTGAAAGGAGACCTATAAAATATTGAGAAGTTAGGTCACATCATAACAGACATGTACTGTAACTCAGTACAGCTATCAGAGACTCTACCTCATACTTGTTGACATCCAGAGGTGGAACAGAAAACACATATCCGAAGAACTCGGTAATAAATCGGCCGCAGTCTTCACTCATCGACCTTTGCATTTACTGATTCTCAGTCACAGAAATTATGTTACTCCTCTATAATCTTTAGCTCGCGAAAAACCCGAATGAACTTCTTTTGATGCTATCCACTAGTGCACAGAAGGGAATGTTGTGTAGGTTTTACAACTCAACGAAAGGAGCAGTGTACACAGTGGATCTACTGAACAGAAACTACACTACAAAGAAAGTAATCCTTGTCTCTATTCTGCACCCACGTTTATAGTATAGCCACAAATACATATTCAGATTTCCTGCTGAACATTCCAAGCCGCTAAAAACATTTCCAAATGGCAATCTAATTAGAAATTTGTAGAAAAGCGGATACGAAGCTCTTATGGAACTTAGAAACAGTTATGGTCATAGAATGCATCAAGGAACGGAAACTGAATTGTTTTTAGAACCACTAACGACGCCAGCTCAAACAGGAGAATAAATATGCTATCAAGTAAGGGTCATCTAAGAAATTCAAGTAGAATAAACTGCTCTTAGTGCAACAAACGTGTGTGGAGTCTATTGTGTTTGTAAAATATTAAAATATTTATTGAGAATGAGGGGTAAAGCCTGATTGATTGTTGTAGTGAAGTTCAGTCTAAGTTTTTAATAATAATAGATTACAGTTACATGGGCTACAGAAGTAGACAATTCTTGGATGGATTATAAAATAATTTACCATTAATTGAAGAGTTCTTTATGCGTCTCTAAGACCCCCCTCCCTGAGTGGTATTGTCTGTAACAGAAATAATCTCATTATTTATAATAACTTATTGTGCAACTATTACTGTTTATATTCATTAAAAAGGCCAAATGCTGATAGTTTACTGATCTATTAAAGCAACAACAAACTCCTTTAAGTAGCGTATCGGATTGCATAACAAGTGCCTCATACATTCCTTTTAATTGCCAAGTTGAAGGCAGCGGAAATACTTTACTAATGTAATCTTTTTACATGAAGTGCATTATTAATAAATTTATTGGTCAGTCAGTCTTGTACGTGATATAGTTGATGTTCCTATGTTTAAACACCCACGCACCCACCCACCCACACACACACACACACACATACATAAACGTTAGTAAAATAAATTTATCTAGTTTAACCAGAACATATCACATTGTATTTATTTTATTTTTATTTTGTCATACACCTCAAATCTATTTACAGACTAGATCATACAATTTTTGACTTGCTGGCACATCTTCTCTTCTCCTATCTCCAATTCTGATACTATCTATACTTTTGTTAACGTGACAGGTTTCGCCGTTTCAGCGAAATTTTTTGAGATGTCGTTCTTAATCATAAATTAAACCCTATGTTAGGTCTGAAATGGAAAAGTCAAAGTTAGAGGATTTAATAAAACGTTACCAATACTTTTTATGTGAGGAAATGCAGAAATCTTGACCGCAACTGTACAAGCCGTGGCTGTGACACCAACTCTGTTGAGGAGTGCGACACTCAAGAGCAAGTTTTGACAAGACGAAGACCGATTTGTCGACGCTTACACATTATTACATCCCATTACCTCCATCCCACACCCTTTTTGCTGATTGTTTCACTAGCGCATTTTTCACCCACCTTTCACACGCACTTCCCTTTTCACCGATCATCGCCATTTATTATTTCGGATGGAAACGAATACCACCACATTAACCGCGCCGCAAATCTTCTTTTTTTTTTTTTTTTCGAGTTGGTAAACTTAATAAAACTTCTACAGTGGCGTAATGGACCACTTCCACATCCCCTCCAAAATGACGAGCACATCAAATACAAGATCGCTAACAATGCTGAGCGAAAGGTGGCGAGGTACTCTCGACTTAAGGCCAAACACCTCCCCCCCAAAAAAATTAATTTTAAATTTTGGAATTTCATCTTATCTACCATCAGTGTTTATCACCTGTGATGCCCAGTAGTGAAACACTATTTAAAAAAGTCAGTGATCTCCTGTACAAGGTGGAAGGGAACTCGCTGTCTTAATTTTGTCAGGTGATTGCATTTTATAAATAGCATACATTTTTTTACTTATTTATCCGTTGGTGTTTTGTTTGATCGAAAAAAAATATATAACTTGAAAGTTACCTTTCATGTCACGAAAACACAAACTCAAATATAACTATTTACATTATTATTTTTACATAACTTTATGCGTTTTGAAGTAAATTAACTTAGAAAAAATTATGCACCACTTATCTCAATACTGTTAACATAGCGTTGATGTTAACAAAGATTAAAAAGAGTAAGCAAACTTGTTTTCGCAGTTGTAGAGACAAGACATATGAGTATCTGAAAATTAACAAGTTAATCATGGAAAAAGTCACCAGTAGCGAGTATTTACATTGCTACTCATTTATGGAAAAGTAGGTCAGCGAGAGGTACCCCACAAGAATAGACGCAAATTGCTGAAATCCAACGACTTGTGGATTCGGAAAAGGTCGAAAAGTTAACAGGCAACTAACGTTAAACAACATTGTTACATGTTCCAGACCAAATATTTATTTTCTCGAAAACTCTTAACAGATATAGAAACAGTTCTTGATACTTTCGTTCCCTTAATTACGCTCTATTACCACGTTATTTACCGAACTGAATTCCCTTTCGTCGGTCCTGGTGATGTAGTGGTTACCATACTTGCCTCCTAAACCCAAGATCGCGGGTTCAAACCCGGCCAGGACCGATGGATTTTTTCGGGCGTAAAAATCCTAAGTATGGCTTCCTTCGGAAGGGAAGTAAAGCCGCGGGTCCCATGTCGTACATTTACGGCACGAAAAAGATCCTCAAGCCTGAAAGAGAGGCCTCTGAGCAAAATTTGTCGGCCGTTTCACGCGCTGAGTTGAATGGGACGCTGATGACCTGAGCTGTTAAAGAGCGTCCATAAATAAATCAATCAAAAAAAAATCCTTTCAGACTGTATAGTGGCTATTTCTAGAAAACTATCATTTGAAACTTAAGTCTTACACCAATGTAATCAAATGTTGATGGCAATATCACAAAAACTAATATTATATAAAATAATAAACTTCTAAAATAATCATATTAATGGTATAATGGGGAGTGGAATTATTAAATATAAGTGAGAAACATAGTAATTTAAAACATTTCAATAGGTACAGCAACATCAGCTACAGTTTCCTATAGAATTACTAATAAAGCGACACAACAAGGCTGTTTTCCTCTGTGTTAATGTGGTGTCAAAAATGAATTATGAATTATACATTGCCCGTAATAGAATTTAAGAGAACCAGGCGAAATTGGCTGCAATCCGGGAAAATAGTGACAAGTCGTTAACCGCAATGTGCCAGTATCAACTTTTTTGAAGCATATTCAAGTAACACACTCAGGAAATTTAGGCAAAACACTAATGTGATGGTCAAAATCGTCCGACAGTGAGAGGGTCTTGATTCATAACAGGTACTAATAGCACAATGTACGAATTTAATAGATTTAATTGGCAGAGAGGAGCTGCAATTTATCCTCAAATTTATGTCACCGGTTCTTTGTAATATTCGACACCCCCCCCCCATACAATAGCTCAAAATGTTAAAACTTTAAATTATGTTGTTAACTGCATTGTAGAAAAAATATGTGCAAATTTACTTAACATACAAAACAGACCTAAAGATGGCTCGGTGAACTGATCAGTATCACAGAGTAAAGACATTTTTAAAATCTTAAAACATCAAATTATTATCTGTTTAAACAATTTACATCTTCATTAAAATTATTTTCAAGCAGCCTTAGTGTTAGACTGCTCTGATAACTTCAAAATACTATAGTACACAAATTTTTATTGCAACTTAACACGCCAGGAACTTAATACAGCTTTAAATTTGTACAACGCCATGAAAAAAATTTACAAACGTTTATAACACTAGGGTCACGGGATGGGCTAATGGATCATACTAATTTTACAATGCAGGTCAAAAGGTGCGATTTCGAAGCATACTCTGCCAGCAGAGAACTGAAGACAAGATAGAAACTATTATTTCTCAAAAAGTGTCTTGCCTGTCCCAACCAATGGAAACGAGACATAGGTAAGAACTTTTTTCAGCGTGGACACAGAGGTGAAAAATGGAAAGGAATGTGAATTAGGTAAAAAGTAGACAGAAAAACGTGCGACAATGACACAGAGCTAATTTTGATGGGATATTTTTGAATGGCGAAAGAAAAATTATACATGTTTCAACTTTCTATGCTACATTGACGTTCATTGGTATTTTGGAAAAGATATTACATCGTTTTTTGAGGATTTCAGGAAACATGACAAGATATAGAGCTTTCCTTCTGAAATTAGTTTGTTTAAAAACATGTAAATGCAATTTGTATTACATTTTCTCATTTATTATTTATTTGAATTGATTTTAAATTATTCATACAATTTAATTTTATAGTATTAATAAGAAGAGTAATGGCACAGCTGCACTTTAACGATACTACACCATGAACTTCTTTATTTGCCATGGATGCCTTTGCTACATTCAATACTCTAGACCTGTTTTCTTTCATACTGTAATAATAGAAAAATATCAGTTATATTGTAAATGTGTATACAGAATCTTGAATTTAATCTCACTTAAAAGTTTAATTACACAGTGAAAAACCAATCCAAATGCTGCGACGATAATCGCCAATGTTTTTCTTCACAACCGCCTTCCTGTGATGGATGCCAGTGTTACGCAGAGGACTTCTTACGGTAACAATAAAGCCTAGTTCTTTCAGAATATTAGAATTGCATTAATCGTCGTCAGTCAGGTTCATTATATGTAATAAATGTTGCTGATCATGTATCAAAATTAACCACACTTTTGATAATATTAAATGTGAGAATAATACCTTTCCCACAGTAGACTGTTTTTGAACCGACATATGACAGTAAGTATATCAGGAACTTCTAAAATACACAGTAAATATATTGCTGCTGATATTAAAGTTTTATACATTTATATTAAAACTAAACTCACGTAGATATGTAATAGCTTTTATTTATTACTTCTCATATGTGCTTTGCAATTCAATTAATATTAGAATATTTGAACGGAGTCGCAAGAATGAACTAGAATATGTCTAGACGCTACAACGCCTTGCCTGCAGCAACTGCGAACATTTTCAATGTCATTTTTTAACAAGAGGGCATTTTACTCGTAATGTATATGCTCGAATATGTTAAATTGCAAAAATATTATTGTTATTTAGCCTTTCTCTCTCAGTTTCAAAATTATTTACTATATTTCATTTCGACTTTTCTTAATTTGTAAGAATGTATGCAAAACCGCCGATAATATTGTTACTTACCGACTTGAGCAGTTCGGTTGTTTGACTCTGTTGGGTCATGCAAGGTTTAAATAAATAGATGGTACTTATTTGGAGCAACAAACCTATACTTAATATAATATTAAATTTATAAACGCAGCTGAAAGAATTCTGGCACATATAGGTATTTGTATAGTCTGTTACTAGCTCACAACACTAATACTAATAGTACATTTCGAATCATTAAATTATCTGATGACCGACGCGGAGGCGGGTGACTGAGTCGGCCTATAAGCCAATCACTATTCTCTAAGCTAGAGAGGGGTTTGGAGACTGAGCAGGCAATATAAATACCTGATAGAAAACGTACAGTGACATTCTAATAAATTCTAATGCACTTTAAAAGTTATGTGCAAGGTGAACAAAAAGTAACTCCCTATTTTAATATGCTTATAACTTTCATAATAATTGATGCATTTTAGCGAAACCAGTTTTGTTGTTTAGTTCAACATGGTAGAAATTCTATGCAGTGAAGCTTAAAATACCGCATATGCAACGGCATTTTACGCCAGTGTTTGTAACCTATGGGACATTTTCGATTCACTTAAGTAGCTAATCCTGTGGTATGTTAGTGAGGAAATGGTAAACGCGAGCCTCCAGTTCATCCAAAGTTTTTGGTTTGGTGCCCAACACACAGGAAGAAGTCACCTGGAAATGGTCCGTGCTGGCATTTGTGCGGACCACGGCAACCCAACTAAAGTCCTGGAAGTTTTTGGTCAAGCCACTCACAAAGGTTGAGTGCAAAATAAAGTGGGCACCATCTTCCATGAAAATAAGGTCATTGATGTTATCCCAGGTGGAGACAATTGGCGAAACTTCATTTTCCAGCATGGCTCAGTACCGTTTTCCGTTCATGGTGTCTCGAAGAATGAATGGACCCACAAATTTGTTGAATGTTATGCCACACTACATTGTGACCTTAGGACGGCTTTGAGATTTCTCAATCGTAACCCCCGGGCCCTACTGTGCCCAGTAATGACAGATATGGCGGTTAACAAGCGCTCCGACACGACAAATGGCTTCTTCTCTCCAAATGATGTGCCTGAACAACCCGGGCGAGTTTCCATACCAACCAAGAATGATATCACTATACTCCATTCGATGGTCACAATCTTCCGGCAATAGCTCTTGACAGTAATCTCAAACGAAAATCTAATTCTTTTTTTTCAGAACATTTCTGATTATGTGGCGGGAAAGACCACTTTCATGAACGGCTTGTGGTGTTGACGTTGTGGGACTGCTGGTGAACATATGCCGCACCATTTGCACATTTTGCTCTGGCCTGGATGTCGAGATACGACTCCGCTACAGATTCTGTGTTCACCAGTTTTCCATGACAATTCTTGATGATCTTTGGGTCCAATGTTGCGCGAGGCCCATGCCCTGCCTGCCACCATCTTTACACAGGAAGAGACAACGCCAGACTTCATAACGGGCGACCACCGAGCTCTCCCCAGCACTGATGATGATACAGATTACATTCTACCAGTGTAAAGCAACCATGTATTAAGTCGCATCAAAACATATTAATTTATATAAAAGTTATAATACGGAATTACTCTTTACCCACCCTATATTTACCCATGTCACGTAAGGAGATGCTGGAATTGTATACCTTCATGTTACACAAATTTCTGGCATTTGCTTATGAAATTATGGATTTCTTCTCTTAGTTCTCTTTGAGAAAAGTACTTTAGTTTGATCTGAAGTGTCTATGGACATTGCTAATTTATAAAACGCATTATGACATGGAAATCGATGGCTTGGGGGTTTCCCTTCATATACTTTCCTGGCAGCACAAACAGATTGTATGCACATACAAATCATTAATAAATATTAGCTGCGGAATAGAATAATTAGGCTTAGTAAATACTAGGTATTTACTAAGCCTTTAATACTAAGTCCTTTAGTATTTTAGTGGATTTAACTCTCAAATTACACATATATTGTTTCTTTCATTTGAAATGACACTGATTGAATAACCGAGATTCAAGGTCAACGTAGCAATTCGATAAATCCCATGTAGAGCGGTTATTGTTGAGCATGGTTTATCCTGTCCATTTAATTCCCCGCCATCGCGTCGGTCATCATATAATTGATAGAACAAAGACGTGTGCAAAAATCAATATTCATTTAATATTGGAATAATTAATGTACATGCAGCTAACGTAGTACAAAAAAAAATTAAATGGTTAAAATCATGCTATTGAATATAAGTCGCGGAACGTCAAGATACAGAATGCTTACTTATTTAGGTTTCAGCTTCATTTATAATTTCCCCCCTGCTTACGTTTAAATACATGAAAACGAAACAATTTGGTTAACACGTATACTTCTCGTAACGGTTTTCTAGATTTCTCTTCAGTATATCCATTTACATTTAACAATCTAAGTTTGTGATTTTTGATATATCATATTTTATTTTATCTCTTCTCATAATTTATCTTTTCTCAATATTTCTAAATTTCCGTTATACATTTTGTAATTCATTTATTCTATCCAACTTAGTAGCATTTTCCCTTGTAAGCGACCCTTGGATTTCCACTATAAGAACATTATCCTTAACAATCAAAACTGTGCATATGTGATTATGAATGTGGTTTTTGGCTGAATGTATGCCCCGGTCCTTTGGCCAGCCAACTGCAACGTATATACCACAAGTACAAGTTTAAGTTTAGACAATGTTGACGGAAACATTGTATAAACATGGAACACTACATGGAAATATAATTAGTTCCATACGTTCAACGTAGAAGACAGTTTTAAACATCGTTATGGTGAATAAGATTATCCTGTTTCTGTTCGTTCTTCGTTTGATACGTCCTTCTAAAATCCCTTCTTTATAAAAGGGGAAAAAATATTCTTTAGCAACTATAAAGGTAGATCAATTAGACGAAGGTAATCCGAAAGAAACGAAATATTTCTAAGAAAAGTTTGACAAAATTACAGATGGAGATATTAATTTACATTTATAATATATGGTTAGCTCTGTAATAACACCATAAACCACACGTTCTTTTATATAAGATATGAATGAGATAGTGTTATTTCTTCTCTTTAAAAATAGTAGTAAAAAATCGGCTTCATTATCAAGAATGCGAGCTAAATTTTCCTTTTCCCCAGTTCTTAAAAAGAATATCTGGTAAATTCAGACCATTCCCAAGTTCCCTGATCTTATTCTGCCAAATTATCATCATCCCGCTGTGCCTCATCTATGGAATAACATAACTGCGCCTTTCGAACACCCAGTTTCAGCAATGCCATGCTGGGAGAGAATATTACGAAGTCTGAACGCCTTATTATTATTTTAAGGCGTTAGAAAAAAAAAGCAACCTTTGAGGAATGCTAAAACAATTTTCTTACACCTTCCTAATTTCAAAGCTATAGACAAACGGAATTGAAATAAACATTTCATATTAGATTTACTTGTTTGTATTCTCACTGAAACAGCAATTTTGTTTGATTTGAAGATAAAAAATATATAAGAATATAAGAATACATTGTAAAATTAACAACATGCCCAATATTTATGTCTGGTGTCTGAGTTTGATGAAACATTTAAACAAACATTTACTTCATTTTGAGTGTATAATAATGTGATTATCATATGCTTTTTTTCCGATTTTACCATTGAGACACCACAGGTGCTGGGCACTAATCATATATGAAATGATAAATTGGGAAAGAAGTTTTGTTTTAAGATCGGAAACGTTCCAAGCCTAAGTGTATAGTACCGACATTTGCCATTTATGAAGACTGAGGAAAACCTGGAAACACTGAGTCAGGGAGGATGGTCCTGGTGGGAATCGAACTCAAACCTCCCGCTCGCGAGTCCGTGCCTTCCTGTGGCGGTTTGTTCTCATGAAATACCTGAATTTGAAATATATTGGGTGGATAACTTCAATACAGGATAAATGTGCTTACTTTAATTTTGCAGGAAGAGAATAGCTTTAGCATTGCGTATAGTTATTCATGTACACGCCATTAACATTTCTTCCTAATTTTAGATAAAATATTAAACACGTTATGATAATGTTCCTTTCTCTATAAAATGCTTGACTAAATTGCAGATATACAGAAATATGTATAAAGTTATAATGAAGGTTACAACTGTATCTATAATATCTGCATAATGAATGGTGCATAGAGGACTACAGGCCGCCATACTCAATTTTATTGGTTGAATTTTGTCATCGTTATTTGTAGACTTAATTTTAAAAGAAATGATTTAAACGGTTGAAATTTAATAATGGCTAATAAGAGTAAACGTATAATTTTATTATTGTAATATATTATTATTCGTGTGTTTTAAGTAACTTTGAGTTTTTGAATTATTCATTTTAATTTTGCAAATACTTTTGTAATATATTAGGATGTAATTCTCGCTTAAATGTGTGTGATTCCAAGAATTTAAAACAGTATTCAATAATAAATTTAGATCATGGCTTGGGTATTAGTTTGCCGTACCTAAGATCTAAGCATTGAACTAACGTGTCCTGCTCGCTACAACCGTGAACTTCTACCGTTGAACACGATAACCAGAATACCTCAAAGGTTTTTTTGTACAAGAGAATTCTTGCCAAGAAGCGAATTGAGCGTTTTATAGCATTGAAGTAAAGGATATAAGAATGTAAATTCTGGTTTACGCGAAATTTTAATTTTATAGTTAGTTTTCCATGTCGTATATTTAACCGGGTTTCTATTTTTCTGTTATTAGGATTTTAGTGTCCTTTATACGCCCAAAACACTTTTAGTACGTTAACATTCAGTGTCTAGCGATGAAGATGTGGATGTTTCTAACTCTCTTGACCCACTAGTGCGAAAATAACGAGATGGTTTTCTTTGTACTCCGATCTACGAAACATTCTAATGTAAGATTCACTTAACACAGTGGCATGTGAAGTTTAAGGACGGCTTATGATGATGTTCCCATTACTGCAACGTTCCTAATTTTTCCAAGGTACAAAGGTTAGAGAAAAAATTGGGAGGCGGAAAGTATCAAGATAAAAACATGTTAAACAAATGAAAAGACTATTGCTGAGCTATTAAAAAAAATCCTTGCATTCTAGAGTTATTGGAAATGAATATCATTAACTAAGAACATTTATCTGGCAAAGGAAATTATAGTGAGCTATGCTTAGCTTTATAAACAGCTGCAAAACACTATGTGTCGATGAAATGTTTCAGATTTTCATTTAGGAGAATACAGTTATGCATACTACTATATTAAGTAATGCATTACTGTATTTGCTGAAGTTCAGCGAATGAGATACCTAGATCAACAGCAAGCACAGAGTTCGCCAGTGACAGGCCGCACTAATCGGCCGGAATGATTACTCTTTATATACAGCTGACAAATTTCTTATTGATCTTCATTTAAACACTATCATTACTTTACTATCTAATACTGTTAGGTAACAAACACTTTTCTTTCATTCTCATCTTAAGGCCTTTGATTAAAAAATATTAACTCAAAGAATACTTTAGTATTAATTACTCATTATCAGTTAATTTACTTCCTACTTTCTATACTCCGGTCAACGTAAGAACCGTACAGGCCGCGCGCGCGCGCGCACACACAGGTTCATGTGTGATTGCGAAGCAGCGCTGTTGCTCGATTGATATTAAAAAGCAGTTCCTTTAAAACAGATGTCTTAGATATGTGTTAACAATTTAAGCATGAAACATAAGATATGAAAATGAATACAATGGGAGGACCCGCATGCTACCGCTTACTACAGTAGAGGGAAAATAGTAAATAATTATGGCAATTTCTTTGGGGGTAGCGGACCCATCTGACCTTTATTGACCGGCCGCCCCTAAAATTGTTGCGTTCAGTAATTTATTAAATGGCTGGAGACAGAAAAAAAATACTTCTCACACTAGATTCTATAGACTGCAAATTGTCTGAATAAACCATTAAGGATATAAAGGATGTATTGCTGCCTTTACCATAAAAATAATTACGAAGACCTTCCCAAGAGAGACTAATCTACGAGGGTTGGAACTTAAATAGTGGCAACACTGCTGTGGAGACGCTATGCAAAGGAATCTAATATTGTCACTGATAGCACACGTTTACATACCTATCTTTTCTCAGAGCAAATGAACTCTCCCTTCCCACATCACCTGCGTGCGCACCATCGAGAGAAACACAGTCTTGTGAGCTAGCGGTCTAACGTACTGTTGTCACTATGTTTTCGAAACAGGAACAACGGAGTTGGATCAATATTGAATGTGCCAGAGGTCGTACAGCACAACAGTGTCATAAAGGTCTTCAAGAGGCTTGTGGGGAATCTGCATTTCCTTACAGAACAGTGGCACGTTGGGTAAAAGTCTTCAAAAATGGTCGGCAAACTGTGGCAGACATTCATCGGGCAGGTCGTCCTACGAGCGTCAGTGAAGAAGAAGTGCATGCTCTTGCCGCATTACTGGACAGTGATCAACGCCAGACGATTCATGAGCTCGCCCAAGAAACCGGGATTAGCGCATACGACTGTGCTTCACATCCTGAAGGAACACCTGGGCATGCGAAAAATTGCATCATGATGGGTTCCGCATGATTTGACGGAAATGGAGAAATGGTTGCGTTAAGGCGCACTTGGAGCGCTATGAGTGCGAAGGAGAGACTTTCTTACACCGTATCCATAACCCTGGATGAGACATGGGCCAAATCGTATGAGCCAAAACTGAAACGCCAATCGAACGAATGGCGTCAGTATGGGTCACCACGAAGTCGAAAGTTCGTCAGAGCCCCAATACGGTGAAATTTATGGTGATTCTGTGTACGACTGTGATGGTGTTATCCTAACGCATTACATTCCTCCACGGCAGACCGTCAATGCTGAGTATTGCCGTTCGTTTTTGTAGCACCACCTGCGACCAGCTTTGGGAAAGAAGCGGCAACACTTTCTGCCGAATCCACCCATCATTTTGCACGACAATGCTCGGGAGCATACAGCGCAAGCTGTGGCTGATTTGTTCGGTGGATGGGGCTGGGAAGTACTGTACCATCCACCATACTCCCCGGACTTGCTTCCTTGTGACTTTGATTTGATTCCGAAGATGAAGGAACCACTTCGTGGCATTCGCTTCAGAAGTGTTCCAGAGATTCGACAGGCAGCAGACCGCTCCATCTGCACCATCAAGAGAACAGGCTCTGCTAAAGTTATACTACGACTTCCACATCGCTGGCAATGGGTTATACACAACGCTGGTGACTACATTGAAGGGCAGTAAAGGTTGCTAACATGTAACACTTTTGTATCGGTTGTAAATAAATAGTTGCCACTTTAAGTTCCAACCCTCGTATATAAGAGAGCAGCAAAAAGGCAAAACCAGGAGCTTACTGCACATCACGTGTTCAAGAACTGAATGTGACAACACGATAAATTGTTCGGTTTTGTTTACGATTTAGATTTTTTCTTGTTCAGAATCCTGGAATTTTAGATTTCACTTCATTTACAGTTGAGTACATATGCAAACTCTCAAATCAGAATAAAGGCAAAATAAAATGTTCTTACTTAGCATAAAGAGTCATTTACATTCACAAAAAATTGCAGAGTGGTGTGCCATCTCATTGACTGATTATAATCCTCATGTTTTTTTATTAACAAACAGCTATCACAGAAACCTAATTGCGAATATTCAATGAGAGATTGCACTTCAGTTAATGGATGATAACCTAACTGGTGGATATTACAAGCAAGACGGTGCAACATCCCACATTTTAAATGCAAGTATGAGAGAAATAGCATTCTTTTTCCAAAAAAAGATTATCTCGAAAACCCTCCAAGATCTCACATCTGGCGCCTCCCGATGTCTTTTCCTGAGTCCTATTGAAGGGAGAGATGTGCAAATATATACATCGCACTATCGAAAAACCCAAGGAAGGTATCACCAAGAGATAGAAGTCATTGATTGCGCCACTTTGAGAGAAGTATTCCAGATTTTGAAGAAAACCATACAATACAACCAGCATAAGATTACGACCTGATCTTAAGAAGGTATGTGTATAACATAAATTTGCAAACAATTATTTAAATGACACATTTTACTTGTAATAGTTTGGGACTTGTAGGGAGAGAATCGCTTGTAAATATTTTAATGACATCTTACTTAATGAAGAACATTTCTGCTTAAATATAAGACGTACTGAAAGTTCGCAGTCTGAAAGAAGGCGAGAGACAATAATTAGTATTCGAGTGCTCCTTATTTTGTCAAGTTATTTCGATAACGTTTGTAGTTCTTAATAGTGGACATATATCTTCTGTGGTTAATTCTTTATTGTACTTAAATAAGCTAATATAGACGAATTACAAAGGGGAGGAATCAACGTAAGGAATATAACCACATAAAAATAAAACAACAGAGGATAACGGGGAGAATTTTGAGTAGTGTGTTAAGAATAAAGTTGTAGAGAGGGGGGTGCTTGTGCAGAAGATATTGTTAATTATTCATCACCCTGAGTTATCCCACTCCTCCACGATTACATACCATACAGCCTCTTATATAAAATAAGCACGGCCAAGATGGAGCTAATGAAATTTAGCCCAAAACCATAAACTCTCTCTGCTCTCCTCCTCCTGGCTTCTCAAGAATCACGGACAAGTTACCAAGGCACCGGAACGCTGGCTCTTTATAATTTTATGAAATTTTACCAGCAAGCTCTATAAAGAATAAGTACTCCTCTCGCCCCCTCCACCACTGTACTACCCCTTCTCGTCTCAACCCTCTCCTTTTCCTAATATACCCTCCAATTAATTAATTAAAAGAACTGAAAAATGGATGTGTATACTGAACACGAAAACTTTGCTATGCCAGGGTACTCTTTCATTATAAGTCCATTCTTCTTCTTCTTTACCAAACCTCTTCACGTTCTCTCCCTCTCTCTCTCTCTTTCTCTACCCAAATCTTGTATCCATCCGAAAAACCCTTCATGTCGTCTTTACTTCTTTAAGGTTTACCATGCCTTAATCTTTCGGTTGAGTGGTTTGAAATAGAGTACGGAAATGAAACTTGCCTAGACTAAGCAAAAATTGAACTTTTTCCATGTTTGAATACAGCAAGGAAACAAGACGTTTCCTAAGGAGAATACAGTGGTCTCTACTCAAAAACAAGAGTATTTCACTAACTAAATAAGACTATAAGTCAAATGTTGGGCATTCCTACATCCTGGTGTTGGTCATTGATTACAATTCTTACTAAGACCGATTTGTACTATTTTTTTCATGTAGTTCTACTCAGTTTTGAATGGCATCATGTTCTGAGCTTTAGAATGGTTTATAAACGCGAGAGGTTAATTACTAGAATAAAATGAGTGAGTCTCTCTGTGTGCCTAAATGTAACCTTTTTGAGGAAAACATCTCTTCTTGCATTGGGCTCTGCATGTTGTGATTTATAGTTAATCCCACAACGAAGTCTTCTTTTGATAAACTCAATGAAAAATATTTTCACTTTACCTAAATTTATTTCTCAACCTAGTGTTGAGGTGCTAAGTATAAAGGTACAGTTTTGTGTCGTCAATATAAATATACAGATGTTCAAGAAATTTACCATTTAAAAGAATAAATCATTTACTGAATATATCAATAATGGAGAAATTGCAGAAGAATATGAGATTTGCAACGCTTTGTCCAGCTTGGTTCTTGTTAGGTGAAGGTGATTTTACATTCGCCAAACACAGAAAGGAATGCCGATCTTGTCGATCCTCTTTTTCCAAACATTCATTCGAATTAACTACTGCTAATACATGATCATGTTACGATTTCTCTCTAAACCGTCATAGGTGGTCGAGGTCGTTAAGGCGCAGACTCGTGAGCGGGAGATCTGGGGTTCGATTCCCAAAAGGACCGTCCTCCCTGACTGTGGGTTCTTCAGATTTTCTTCAATCCCCATAAATGGCAAATGCCTGGGAAGTACCCTAAACTTAGATCTGGAACGTTTCCTTCCTTAAAAAAAAATTATTTCCCAGTTTATCATTTCATTTCATATCTCATTAGTGCCCACCGTCTGTGTTGCCTCAGTAGTTAAAATGGCGTTAAACAATATTCAAATGAAAAATGCTCACTAAAGGTTTCATAATTAAGTTCATAAGAGACTACGGCAAGTAATTTTTGTCTTGCTTTATTTGCTTTAATATACCTACACAAGTAACTCTTACATTAGCTATAACTGTAGCTTCTTTGTAAAATGCATCAGGATTAAGTAGCTACTAGAATTGTTTCCATTTTCGTTTTCTTTGTTGAAGCCAAGTGCTATTCCTGTTAAAATTGCATAGGTTTTGACTACCGATGCAGGCGTTGTTGACATGCATATCGTTTTTCTTATAGATTACACTTATCACTTTTGGAACAAACAGTAACTTATTTTTGTTTTGAATTAATATTTTATCAATAAGTAAACCAGCTTAACAGTGTCCATTTGCTTGATATATGAACTTTTTTTCAGGAGTGCATAGTTATTAAAACAGCCTTTTCTTTTTTTTTCTAATTAAAACTATTTTATGCTTATATTGCTAGATATTTTAATACCCAAAGCAGTTTTGTCACAGTAATTTTCCAGTACATTTTGTGTGTTATTTCATTACTTGGAAATAAAGTTTTAGTTAGTACATCAACATTTTCATTTATTTCTCTACAGCTGCCAGGTAAATAGATTGCCTTTATTTTTCCATATTTTTATTTACAAGAAAAGCAGAGGAAATATACATAAAATGTAGTTCCCTGTGGCAGTAAACAGAGTGAAAATAATCTAATTTATTGATACTATAAACAAATGCACATATTTAACCCAATATGCACCTTAAGACCTATAATTATATTCCTATTGTTCATTTCAAACTGTGTCGATGACTAGAGAATAAAATTAATGTATTGTTGTGAATGTCTGGCAACGTCGTTGCAGAAGAAAATTCACAGGAAATAAATGAATAGCTCACTGAGTATTGAATGCTTCATGCTACTGCTACTAATAGCTACAGAAATTTCAGCACTCCGAACTGATCTAGTTGCAATGAGAGCATTGAACGGAAAATAACACAGAATACTTTACTAGTCATAACTGTAATAAATAATTAATGAGAATTTTTTTATTTACAAGAGCGGAAAGATACTATATAAGCAGTGCAAAGGGCACTATTATAGCATCATCTGCAGATATAAAGCTAAACACTAATATTCAATTAGGTTAAAATAAATTCTAGAGGGAAGTAAATATGATCACAGCAATTAAACAGCAGCTAGATGTGAAAATAAAGCAAAATCATGATATAGCATAGAGAATAGACAAGCATATCTATGCGACAATAGTAGCAAAGTTTATACAAAGCAAAACTCTACGCGCAAGTTATAATTTCGAAATGGAAGCCATACTCTTACCGAATAATGAACACCATTTATGTCAGAACTAATAATGTACAGTTGTAGGAAATTAGCACCGATACTAATTATGACTCATGGAGCTTTGCTGCAACACTGGTGAGCCAACCAGTCATAGACAAGCCATAGATTTAGAACCGAAACCATATACTTCAAAAAGGGAAAAGAGCAATTAATGCTTCCACCAAATAGGTCACGGCTGCAATGAGATAGTTATCAACTCAATGATGCCATGATAGCAGTCGGACATGTTGGGAATCATAATAAGCATAAGATGAATTAGGGCAATCTAGAAATACATACAAGCGAGAGACCTGAAGCTTCAATGGGTGAAAGGCTGAACAGAAACCATACAAAACAGTACAGACCAGCGGACAGTTAGTGGAATAGCGACTGAGTCTGAAGAATAAGTACTTGTTGCTTGGAGACTGGTAGAGACCAGGCTCCTGCCTTCTGCTTCAGATATTAACTCTGCTAAATTTAACCAAACATTCACCATGTGATCACTAACGGGGAGCCTATAAGAAAACTCTCCATCTTAGAAAACAAACATCGTTCTAAGTCTGACCAGTCAGTCATCTTATATGTCAGGATATGCGTCAATGGTGCTGTTGCTTATCACAGGATGTGTCACTTCTTGATGGTTCGTGACTGAAGATGAACTACTGCGATACAACTCAAACCAAAACCAAATATAATTTTAAACACCATACTTAAACTAGCTGTATAATTGTTAATTTATGTTCAGTTTTACATTAGATCGGACTGGATTTGGTCGGTAGGAACGGAGGGGTACACTTCGGTATTTCAGCCTTGCTCATTGGCTGGCAGTTTGTGCCTACGCCTCTAACGGAGGCACCTCCAAGAGGAGGGGATGAAATTCGCGAGAGACTGGGCAGCCGGGATTTAGGGGCAGTGAGGTAAGGTATTGAGGGGGTCCCTAAAAATGCTTCCATATAGAATACTACTTCCAAGTAGTTTGAAATATTTCCACACAAGAGGTGCGGGCAGAAATCTTTCCAAAGAGCAAATCACAATCACATTGCACACAGCATCAGCAAACCTGGTCTGGCACTTTCGATCCTGTAACACAACCAACGGAATGAGAGCGCATAAGTCGTGGAAGGAAAAGATCCATCGCAGCACATGCCTAAGGAACCAGATTCCTTTATTGAAATTTCTGTAATGTAAACTTCTAAACGAGTCATTCCATGCAAAGTACAATGAAAAACAAGAATTCAAGATTATTTATAATTGCATATTTAATTTTCTGTGCAATGCATACAGCGTAGCACACGTAAAGTGTGCGTGTGTGTGTGTATACACTTCAAGCAAAGAAAAAACTGTGTTAACATGACAAAACTGAATTCACACAAACCGAAAATGAGGAGCACTAATCATCTTAAGCTTTTATAATGCTGCTCAAAATGCCCACCATCGGCATCTTCTGAGTACGTTGAACTACTGATTGAGCAACGTTTGCGAAAGTGTACTCAGCGATTGCAGCACATGGAGTTTCAATTTCTTCCCCAAGTGCTGTCAGTGTAGCTGGTTTTCTACAGTATACAACATCTTTAAGAGTTCCCCATAGGTAAAAGTCTAACGGCGATTCTGATCTGTACAAACGTCTCCATTGCCTTTGAACTCAACAACATTCTCGGTTTTCCAAATTGCTATCCACTATTCAAATGATAATCTTCGCTCCAATTTGTTATAGCAACGCTAGCATAACATAATGCGAGTCACATCTGTTTACAGAACATCATAACTACACATTACTGTTGTGTTTCGGTTCAACTTTGAAATATATCAAATAAATATCTACTGTGAAAGTGTGGTATCATTTTTTTGGCACCCTCGGTATACCTATTCCTCTTTCAGAAGTTTTGCCGTATTTAACACCAGTAATTATTTCTTTAAATAAGCATCTTTTATTTTAAAAGTGAAAGTGAAACTAGCTTAAACGCATTAAATCCAGAAAATAGAAAACGAATAGATATATCTTCTAGTGCAGATACTTTCATTGGAATTATTTTTTTTTCCGAAAATGCTTTTATTTCTAATGTTAATTGTAATTAATTATAATGAAACAAACGTGTATCATAAGAGGGAAAATAAAATGATCATGCAACATACTATTAAAAAAAAAAAGAATATCTCACATGGGAGAAGAAACGCTTTTTAAAGTTAATTGTGCAGCGGAATGGGATATACCTACACAAATACGTCACTACTTGTGAAACAACTATAATACACGATTGACGACATGACCACTTATTCCTCCAAATAAGTGTTTAAGAAATATAAGTCAATATGAAATCAAAAGAGCCTTACATAACCAATGACATTGCAAAACTTGTCAAGTAAGCTGTAGCGGATTTACTAACATATCTTCCGTTCGGCACCATAACAACAAAAAAATATTGTAATCTCTCTTGCTGCTATAGAACTAACATAGCGCTTTAAAGAACAAGGCTTGCAGACTGTTCTATGATTTTACTGCAATCTCATTGTTTTAGTTTTCCCCCATTTCCCACTTCGTGCTGCTTTCCAGCCCATTCGTTCTTCAACCCCAGTCTACCTATTCTTCGCTATAAATTTCACGCACTGCTGTTTACCGTGCTTTTTCTCTTAACCCTCGTCCATGTCTCTCCCCTAGTCTACCGAGTCTATCTACTTGAGATCGATGTGTACGATGCGCTAAAACTCCTTTCCGAATTCATTGCGTCCGTATTTCTCTCATACAATTACAATGTTTGCATTTCGAAAGGTTTAACACCTCACTTTAAAATAATACAGTTGACAGGAAAACTGCCGTTGCAGCACGGTGTGCATCTATTATAACATATCGCTATATTTAAAATACAAAAACTGTCCAAATACTTAATTAAGACTTTAATTAACAATACATACATTAAGATTGCTACTTTATGTAATTATTTACTATAAAATGCATGCATTTAGAATGCAGGATATAAGTAATAAGTAACAGATTAAACTAGCTTCTATAAACGTTTGGTATATTTTCAGACGATCACGTATAGTAGATATAAAGACATTTTATTTTATAGTGTTTAAATTGAGTTTCACTAGTTGTTCTCCACTTAATTTTGTTTTTATTGTTAAAAAAATATTCAGAACATTTCCAATTTTATATGTTGTATTTTAATTCTTATTAAATTGAACACCGTAACCGGGTATAATTACAATTTGTCATCTGTTCTAAAATATTCTCTTCGATAAACTCTTTATTTAATACGCCGTTTTCAGCCCAATTTCATAAATTTTCTCTTACCTAAATATTATCAAATACCATCCTTTGCATAATTTTTACAATTCCAGTATTTTCTTATTGAGATAGCCTTCTATACTTCATATAAATTTTGGTCACTTGCACATAATATATTATTGCCTAAATGTATTTATTTGTTAACATTTCTATAATTTTACTTTTATAGATATCCAATAAAACATATTTAACACTGCAATGTTATGTTACTTCTTGATGGCACAATTCATGTTCTAGTTTTTAAAAAGTTTGTGTTTGTATAATGAAATATTAATATATATGTAAGGTCTTTAGGAATGACATTTCTCTACAAATTGCCCATGGTTTCTCTCTCTCTTTCTCTCTCGCTCTCTGAACGCTAATGACTTTAGCTGTTTTGCGCCCTTTAAGCAATAATCATCTCTCTCTCTCTCTCTCTCTCTCTCTCTCTCCCTCTCTCCCTCTCTCTATCAACTTTAATATCATCTGTAACTTTACTTGTTCTCCATTGCCATTTTCTTTCTTTTCACGGATTAGTTCTTTACATGAAAATAAGCAATATGTTGCTGTGAAACCGTTTCTCTTCTCTTAAGAATGATTAAATTTTTTTAAAGTTATTTTTAAAGGTTTGATAGTGTTTATTTCTCTATAATTATTGCAGTTCTTGAGGGTTCCATTATTCAAATTAGACATGTACGCCCAAAAGAATGACTTAACGGTATGATAGACCTACCGGTCAATGCACCAG
This sequence comes from Metallyticus violacea, assembly GCA_030762175.1. Taxonomy (NCBI): domain Eukaryota; kingdom Metazoa; phylum Arthropoda; class Insecta; order Mantodea; family Metallyticidae; genus Metallyticus; species Metallyticus violacea. The sequence goes on along the minus strand of CM060832.1, from coordinate 97,050,728 downwards.
GCGGCGGTAGAGTGCTCATTACCCAGCGAGAGGTAGAGTGGTTTTTTTTTATTTGTTTATTTATTTATGGACCCTCTTTAACATCTCAGGTCATCAGCGTCCCATTCAACTCAGGCGTGAAACAGCCGACAAATTTTGCTCAGAGGGCTTTCTTTCAGGCTTGAGGTTCTTTTTCGTGCTGTAAATGTACGACACGGGACCCACGGCTTTACTTCCCTTCCGAAGGAAGTCATAATTAGGATTTTTACGCCCGAAAAAAATCCATTAGTCCTGGCCAGGCTCGAACCCGCGTTTTTGGGTGTAGGGGGCAAGTATGGTAACCGCTACACCACCAGGACCGACGAGGTAGAGTGTGTAAGAGTGTCAGCGATTCGTATTTGTCCATGTAATTTACACTGCAATGAGATTACGGTTGTTAAAAACAATGTGTGATCAAGACTCTCTCAGTGCGAGATCATGAACGACACTAATTAGTTATTACGTAATATATTCTGGAATCTCACCAACTATCCAAGTTTGTAATTACAATTTTCTTGTTTTATTGCAATGCTTATAAATTGCTTTAAAACTTTACTGTCTACCGCTATAGAAATAACTGCGTTTATTTTCTAATATCGATTTATTTATAAATGTTTATGTTGGGTTTAAGTTTTGTTGGATTAATTTGTTAGATTACATTCTGGTGATACAAATAATGGTTGTAATTTATTAATGTATCGTAAGAAATAATGAATTACAAAAAGTAGACAATATTTCATTAAGTACTACACTTGTTAATATTTTGATTAGTGTGTTTAATATATTCTTTCATTTATTTATTTCCTGTAATATTGTTTATATAAGTAAGTTGTAATTTGTGGAACAATTTTTGCAGTCATTTTCTTGGTTTAGTTCATTTGCAAATGATTATAAATTGATATCTTGTACTAAATCATAAAGCATATTTTGATATATAAAATATTAATTAAAGGGAATAGTGTAATATAACTATATGTAGATAACAGTAAAGATTGTGTATTATGCAGTAACGAAAACGTTGTACAAATCAAGTTAATGTAAAATTTTTAGTTATTTGTCATTATATCATAATTATTGCCAACAAACAATTTCACATGGGACGTTAATATTAACTGCTTTAGATGAAATATCTGTGAACATAACAAGCACCATTAGAGAATACTTACTTGGCAATAAAAGCAGACATTTCAAAATATGTCACCTGTAATATTAAATTTAAACTCTCAAAAACTTTGCAAAGAACCCATGCTAAATAAAACCAAATACCCGGCGTTAGATTTGTGATCTATACGAATACCGCCAATGAACTGGCCCGTGGATGGGTGTTTCGTGATTGCAGTGCGACGCAGTGCCCTAAATATGCATTCCTTATATCGCGGGGGGGAAGCCCTTAATGCTGACGTTACAGGGCAGTCAGTGTGTGAACAGTGCTATACTTGATGACCGGTTATCTGGAATTTTCATTTACTTCCAACAAGAATTTTCAATGATCTAAATTTCCAATATTTGAACATTTTCATTTAATGCTATATACACCAACTACTTTTCTATTTTTATTCATTTTAATAATTTCTTCTAGCTCTAGTAATTTAATCATATCTAATCTAGTTTAGTCTAGATAGTTCACATTTATCTTCTTTTACTTCTCTCCATAGTTTGAATTATCAATAGTTTGTATGATGTTTTCTTATTATTTAAATTTTTAATTACATTGTATGCTATTCTTTATTTATTATGTATGTAATAATTTAATACACTAACTTTTAAGAAATATATGTTTTTCGGGTTGTATTCTCTCAGGCCTATTTATTTGGATGGTATGAAAATTAATTCAGTCAGGGAGTCATTAGAAAACGGTACTAATTTTAATATCATTAAAATGATTTCAATTCTCGTCCATTTTTATTAAAAAGAATCCTCCACATACCCCTGTTACGTTGTTACGGTTTGTTTACAACTTCTGTACTAAAATTTAACCAAAGTATATCATGATTTTGCTATTCTTGGCCAAATGTTAATGCAAAATATTACAATCGTTTTTCGTTTCTTACTTTTTTTCTCTCTCCTCTAGTGGCTACTGCACATACTATAAACACTGTCATATATTATATTTAAAAAGTATTATGTCAGTCCATAAGTCATAAAGTGATGTGTAACTTTTAAACACCTTTTTTCATCCACTATTTTTTGTTTTCTCATTTTAAGTGTATTATTTCATGGATTGTTTTTTAACCTTTGGGTTTCATTTTTGTTTAGGATGTTTTACTTTCCTATCTTCACTATTAAGCCTCGGACATTCCGCGTTCTTGTTTTAAGTTGGTGATGTACACCTAAAGTTTTTATACCTTTTATCTTCCCATGCAACAAGTTCATTCGTCCGTGTTTGGATTTCCTGAGATTAAGGAGTAGGAGTGCTACCGTCGTCTGACTAAACCCCACTACCTAAAGGAGGACAGGGGTTGAAATTCCGGGATATTCATTCCCTTGAGAAGTTGCCTATCATACCATGTTACCCTAGGAAGTTACTACCCATCAGGCCAGTAGGACCTAGGGACAGGAGCGCCATTCTTTGAGATAGGTTAGGTTCAGAGTGCCTATTTTATCATCCTCCGATATTCTTGTAAATCTAACTAACAGCCATTGGCACATTTATATAGCAAACACGAATAACGTCTCTGGTTGAATTCAATTTTCATGTAACGTATTTCATATGAAACTTAATAATATAATTTATGTACACCACTGTTCATTAATTTCGCCATTCCTGCTGAGTTAATGAAATCGATATTTAAGTCAATCGAGATTTATTATTATGCAGATTATTTTATCATTGCTACATAAATAGAACGCATACTTTATAAATATTTGTTTTTTGTTAAGAGAAACATAACTAAAAAAACTGGAACTATGTTTCATTGGCTGGGTAAAATTACATAACTTAGGCGTCAGTGCTGTTCCCTGTATCACTATCAACTACTCATCAAGGCTTACTACTAGATATACCTGCTTTTTAATACTGTTTAACGCCCTTTTTACTACTAAGACTCCTGTGATACGTGAGATAAAATGATATATTGGGAAAGGATTTATTTTAAGGAAGGAAACGTTCCAGGCCTAAGTTTAGGGTACCTCCCCGGCATTTGCCATTTATGAGGACTGAGGAAAACCTGGAAAAAACCTCAGTCAGGGAGGACGGACCTGGCAGATTCGAACCCCAGACCTTCCGCTCACGAGTCCGCGCCTCAACGACCTCTCGGTCACCCTTGGTGGTAGATCTACCTGCTGTATACAGTTCAGTTGCTGCTGATTACATGCTTACTATGGCTCCAAGAGTGAAAATATCACCTGAAAATTATAGCATTGAAGTAGTTAAGAGTTGTGGAATCAGTCATATATTTAGTAATTTTACATCAGTTGGGAAGTTCTGCATAACTCATAGCCCCTAAGATTTACAATTACGATAAGCTCATAAAGTTACAAAGGCTCATGATATATTTTCAGCAATGCCAGTAAAATGAATAAATTTAAACAACCAAAAATATATGAAGCATTAGTAGAACTGAACACGAACATGTGTCTATTGCAACAGTAAAAAGAAAAGTTTTGGATTCTGATCTGAAGACCCATGTGGCAGTAGAAAATACTGCTAAACCTTTTTATCGTGAAGAAGATACTCCAATGGGCTAAATGGGCTAGACAACAACGATACTGAATACTTGCTGATTGATCTAAAGTTTTTTGTACAGATGAATGCAAATGTATGCTCTTTGGTACGAGTACAAGAAACATGTCAAAAGAAAATTTCCACTAGTGCATTCGATAACATGGTGAAGGGTATGTTATAGTTTGGGTATTTAGAGAGAATAGAGTGGGGATATTGTAAAAATTGAAGTAAAGATGAATCAGAAACTAGGTTGTAAAATTCTTCCGAAATATCTGGGAAATATTTTACCTTGCAGCAAGATAATGCTAAACATTGATCTGAATATTGTGTAAAATAACAGTGCATCTCTGCAGAAGCAGAGGTTCTGAAATACCTGCTGTCCCAAAGTAAAGGCTGTAACTCCATACTATCGTTATGGGACTCTAGTGAATAGAGGCATTAGGGAGGTGAATTTAAAAAGTTTAGACCATTTTTAGATAATTATCCAATTGTAAGGATAGAATACCTACAAGTATTTATAAACCAAGTGCTTAATTGTTTGCCAGACAGTTATTAAAGCAAAATTCTCCCTTTTTTAAAAAAAAAATCCTTTTTACTTTGATCGTTACGATTGATATTTTTTGCCTCTACCATTTTATTTTTTTTTTTATCGAAAAAGCATTTTTGTGCTGATTTATTTGTTCGTTTGCATTTCTTTGAGAAACATCAGGAATTTATTGTTGAACAATAGTATAACTTCATTGAATGTGTCTTGACGTGTCTGGAACAGAATACTTCGGTATGAGGTTGATCCTCGAAATAAAGATAAAACGTATTAAAGAGGGGAGGGGGAGAGAGACGTGTAAATGAGAATTATCAGTGAGAAGAGCATTAAAAAGAATGAGGAAACATGGTAGAGAATGGGTAAAAAGTAAGAAGTATTGCATAAAAAGCATCAACAATGCAGAGTGTGTTTCAGAGCCAAGGCCAGGGATTAAGCGACAAGTGAGGGTGGACAAAGACTGAGAGAACAGCAGGGTTAAGACGATGAGGGCTTGGCAAATTGCTATACAACTACAAGGAGAAGTCCACACGCACCCGCATGACTCAAGATCCCGCTCCATCGGACCGTGCACACTCCTCTGTTCTATTTGGCCTCCCCTCTCTCGCCTTTCAGACCCACGGTTTCCAATTGCCATTGCAAGATTTTGACATTCTCTCCTATCTATTCAAAATTTAATTTGATAGCATTGCATTACAGAAGTTGGGAGGAAAAATAATACACTCCAGTTTAGTAAAAGAAATCTTTGTTAATTGAGGGATTCAGTTCATTGTTTTTATTTGATATTTTATTACTATTATTATGTTCATTGATTTCAAACCTATGCTTGTATGCAATTACCTGTTATTCATTTTTGGCAATAAGAAATGTGAAAGATTGCGTGACATAAAGAATATCATATTGAAAAAGATTTAAATAATTCTGCAAAAGAGAAAACGCTAATAAACACAAACCTATCAACATGTAAAGCATGAGTTTTACAGCATTAATACAGAAAATACAAAATTTGATACGAATACTGCTGCTCTTTCTGTTATTCTATTGCATTATCTTCAATTTCTTTTACAGTTCTTTATGTTAATCAGTTCCACACTCTTCCGGATATGAGGTAAAGCAGAAAGTAACCTAGAGAGAGAAATCCTCAGCAAGGGGAAGGTAACTTTCAGTTACGGGAGAAAAAATTATCCAATAATGTGATTTATTCCATTTTGAACCAAACTAGTGAACTTTTAAGTAGGCTCAAACATTAGGTAGCCCAGAGTCATGTGCTTAACAACTTCCAAGTTTGAAAATTTAACTCAGTTCCACATATTAAAACAACATATTAATTATCTAGCTAAACACTTTACAAGTACGCATCCAAGTGTTAAACTTCTAAGGCTATATTCAGTTGCTATACCACTGCTAGGAACCTCGTCAACCAACGGTAGGTCAAAGAAACACTGAATAATAACAAACTAATTATTCAGCAACTGTAGCTAAGCTGCTATTCATACCTCTTCACACCAATCCTATATTGCTATTGGTTAAAGGTAAAATATTATTGGTTCTGCAAGAAAAGATCTCTGTCACTAAACATTTGATAACATTCAAAGGCCTTCCTGTTGTTAACGAGAAAAAGTGAGATTATACAACATTCTGTATGTTCCCAGACTTTGAGCATATGTATATTGCTGTAATTTGTGATATTTCTCCTATGTTCTCTCAGGCAGTGGTTTTTTGTGTAATTAAAATTAAAATTAACTATAATTACACAGTAATCACTGTAACGACAGAATAAAGTGCACGTGATGTGTGTACTATAGCTCTATTTTATAAATATGTAATGAGAACTGCATGTTGCAACAGAAATACTCTCTTAAATAGAAATAGAGAAATAATACTTCTATGCTATTTATTAATGTAAAATGCGAATAATTTTACAATCATATATTGAATAACATTTTACTCTTTTCAGACATTCACATATATAAAATAAAACCAAAATATATATAGTTCTACAGCATTAAGGAAAACTCCCTTATTTGACAATCTGGAATGCGGCGGGTCATTTGAGAGCATCTGCATTTCCCATCGTATGTAAGATGCAGGTTTGCCTAGTTGCCAATCGTCAGAATGAGAAGATTCGTCCAGTGTGTGTGTGTGTGTGTGTGTGTGTGTGTGTGTGCGCGCGCGCGCGCGCGCGCGCTCAAGGAAAAAATAAAACTTTTAAATAAGTTGTATGGATGATTATACAGATGACTGCAAATTTAACATTGCTACATTTTATTACACATTTGATATGTTAAATGAGATTCGTCATGTTTATTTGCGATATTATTGTAATTTTAAATGCTTTGGAAAATAACATGAATTTAATAACCTCACCAGATTTCCAATGATAGAGAATTTATATTTATTATTTATATTCTTATACGAGTTCGGTCGAAATGAAGGACCGAGTCTCGTAGCGTTAGTGCAGAGTTTCCGGGCAGTTTCATAGACACTCACCATCTAAGCAAACAATTTATATATGGTAACTAAAATCAGACGTACGGAAACAAAATAATTTCTCCGTAAGAGAAGAGAAGACGAAAAGAATCTGTCACAGACAATAACCAGGGTGTTCCGCAAAGGAACTTAGTATTAAAAGAACGTTGAAAATCGTATATGAATTAGGGAGTCTTTATATACAGTAAACAAATGCAAAAAGAAGTGCGGGAGGAAGAATTCAATTTATTAGTGTCTGTAATATTAAACTGTATGTCCGCGTTAAAACAATTAATCTATTTGATTAGCCTTACGTTTATTATATTTGTGATCACACTGAAGATTTCGTGAAAATTTTCTTTTAATACATCAAAATGTCAGGTTATGTATTTTTCTAGACTCAAAAGTAATGTTGATTTTATTTACACTATAAATGAAACAAAATATCAATAAATCGAAACAAAGAGTGATCTCGGAGTAATTAAAAAAAACTCATTTACTAAACATGTTAATAACATTGTTAGTGTAGCACATAAGAATCTGGAATTTATTATTTGTAATTCATATTATTGTAATGATCTGAAAATTCTATTTATTTTATACAATTCATTTGTCGAATCTACTTGAATATGCTTCTATTATATGGAGTCCTTACATTGTCAAATCTGTTAAACTTACTGAAATAATTCAACCCAAATTTCTAAAGCATACATTTTAAAAAAAAAAATCCTAATTTAATTTCTTATGACACTTTACTTCAATTGTTTCAGAACCAAAGTTTATCTCACCGAAGGAATCGTCACTTGTTAATTTCCTAACTGTTGATACATTCAATATGAATCTGTATACTTTCGGTTTATTCTATGATCATTTATTATAAAATATACATTGATTAGCTGATTAGCTTTCAAATTGCCAATTTGAAATTGGCCAATTTGCCAATTTTTTGTTTTGTTTTTGTTCTATATGTTCTTGTACCTTTTTTGTCATATTTCATTTATTATATTCTATTTTTTATTTTCTTTTATTTTTTCATTGTCATATAATTGTAAGGATTGTATCTGATTAAGTGAACATTGTAAATGGGAAATTGTAATGTTCACTAAATAATAAATAAATAAAATGTTCATTTCTGAAAACAATTACATTAGTCTCAATTTGCAGCATAAAAATAAAAATGATGGAATGGCAAGCTCATTAAACTTTTATGCGATATATAGCATTTAACTTTTAGGGATATTAAACATTCACGTTACATTTTCAAAATAATGCATAAAGGTATAACGGCAAGGTACCTCTTGAAAAATTATAAAGCAGTTCTGGATATATGCCTGTTCAAAAGTCAATAAACATAAGACTAAAATGCATAGAGAGAATCTGAACTGAGTATTTCTTTATACCATTATACAGAATGTTCCAGCACTAACTGACAAACGATATAAAGATTGAACAATACTTAGCTATTACCTCCGGACAGCATAGAGCAGAATGTTAAAAAATAAATACTTCAAAGGCCATTACAACTAGAATTTTCATTCTCAGTTCTATTAATGTTATTATAAAAACAAAACGTGCTGTTCTACTTTTGGGATTGGTGTTTATTCTATTTAGAGCACTGTTGTGTAAAACATTAACGTAGTGCCAATATGATCATATGGATCGCAAACCTGTATAGAAAACAAAGATGGACAAATGAGAGATGGTTCATAAAGCTTAAATTAGATAATATGATTAATAGATAAAAATGATTCACTTTTATCGAGAATGGAGAGAATGGCAGTATTAGAAAGATAATATATTATCTATTAAAGGTTTAAAGAAAACAAGATATATCAATCAATATATATATATATATATATATATATATATATAAAAGATAATTGTAACCAATTGGAGGCGTACATATATCGTGATATTTATCATTATTACCAATCAAGGAGCAAAGAACACCAAATATTAAGAAAGATAAAAACCCATATACTGTTGTACTAAAGCATATACTTGTGTATTTTTTTTTAATTTTTCGTTTCATTAAGTAATTTATTATATAATTTAATACACTTAACATGATTATTGTACGTTGTATTTAAAGTGAATTTAGTAACAAATACATTATGATTATTTGAAGATCATAAGACTAATACTTTCATTTGTAATATAATCATTAATACGTTGATAAGCAAATATTGCGTTAACGTCAATGATTGGTTGATGGTGAGCTTAAGGATCGCTAACCTTAAGGATGCAAAGTAGTTTTTTCTGTTAAATAAAACATATCTTACATTAGTAGTGTTTCCTTCGAAAGGGAAGTAAAGGTGTAGGTTCCAAATTGTAAATTTACTATATGTAAAAGAACCTAAAGCCTGACAGAAGAGGCCTCTGAGCAAAATTTACCGGCCGTTTTACGTCCTGAATTGAATGGGGAGCTGATGACCTGAGATATTAAAGAGCGTTCGTAAATAAAACAAAGCAACAAATCAGCATCCCTAATAAATACTCATCAGCAGCATAAGGTCAAGAGAATTTGAAGGAAAGGAATATTTTGAATTTCTAGAAATTAGCCGTCCTGAAAAGTTAGTAGAATAAATTGCAATGATTCTCGTGTAGTGTGTGTACCAGCTTGTTTCAACCACTGTGGAAGGTAAGGGACACTTTAACTGTAACAAAATCTTCTCAAAACTTTAACAAAAGGAGTAATTAAATGGCGATAACTTTTTTGATGTACTGTTACCCGTTTTCCATGCCAATCTTCAATTAAATGGTGGAGGTGGTGATTATAGTTATAATTCCAATTAAACTCGGTATACATATATTGCACCTCACAGTCGCAGGGGCCGCAAAACTGTTCATATTCTTGTAAAGTAATTTCTAAAATTAATTCCAACAAAAGAAAACAACAAAATTAACCCCCCCCCACACACACACAATGTAACAGACATACATACATATAATAATTTTGGTTTTCATATGAATTTTTCGTATTATCTATGTACAATATTTATATATATTTCTTGTCCCTAAAACTGTGTATTTCATTTAAGAAAATGCCCATGTTTAATCAGTTTTGTCTATTAATAATTAAGCCTCCCATAGGCCTGGAAACCCTTTCTTAAAATTCCTTTTCCAATATATAATTTTATCTCGTGTATCATCGTTGTCCACCGCCTGTGGTTTCTCAGCAGTAATAATGGAAATTAGACACAATTGAAAAAATGCCAGCCTTCCCCCATTGGAAGTCAAAAATAAATCCAAGAGAAATTTCTCTTCTCTCTGTGTATACTAAGCCAAAATATGCAGCCAGTCTTCCTGTTTCGAGCATAATGGGCAAATCCTCCTGCCTTCCTCGTCAACTTCCGGTCTCCCAGTTTAAGCCATGTTATTACTAACCTCTGTTTAATGCCTAGGTCTATGATATAGGTATCTTTAGCCCATATAACTTTAATTTCGCTCTGCTGGTTCAGAGATGACATATGCATGCATCGTGACTATTTCAGAAGGCGTATTTTGACTCTCACTAACTATACCTGCTTTATTAGCCCTCTGCCAAATATCGTTTAAGCCGATTTTTGACAATTCCTGCTGTACAACCGCCGCCCACCATTGTGCATTTCTTTAATTCATTAAGAGCCAATGAGGCCATGTTCTGAAATAATATATCAAATAGTAGCCTTGACACCGCAATGAGAATGAGTAACAATCCGCTTGCTTTTTAAATTCAAGAACATTTTTGTTTCTTTGTCTATGTATCTAGTCAAGGTTTCATTCGCCAAAAACCAAATTCTACGAAAAATTCGAGCACAATTTAGACGCCTTTGGTTTATATCACATGCTTGCAGACGTTGAGTAACCTGTGTACGATAGAAAAATGCACTTCATTGCTGAACCGACTTTCTCTTAAGGCCGTCCATATCTTTCCTTGGTTATCCATTGCTGACTTTTCTTGGGATAGAGCAAAATTTTCTCAAATGTAGTGCCTACGTTCACGTTGATTGTTGATATTCTTCTTCTTCTTCTTCTTCTTCTTCTTCTTCTTCTTGTACCTCTGTATTATATTGACACAAAACTGTGCCGGTTTTCCCGAATTCGCGCACAACAGTAATATAATATAGTTTTCACTCTAGCTTCTGCATCTAGACCAACTCCGTATTAGCGAAAACAAATGTACAATGTATGTTTCTACAATATGAATACAATTTTGGTTATGTTTTCCATGGCCTTCTTTAGGAACAATTAATTATGATATTGATTTATTTTCTGTATTCAGTAGGATACGTAAAGTTCAACATTTTTGGTAAATTTTATTCTGGGCAAAATTGTGTTAACCTTGTTTTTGAAGGAGCTGCGTATTTCTCCTTTAAAACCACAATTTATATTTTAATACTGACGTTATTTTGGGATATTTTAATGAATATGTGAACAGTATACTTATTTTTGTTTTCAGTCTTTGTAATAAATGCTTGATTGTATTCGTACATAATTTGTATAAATAATTTCCTGACTTACTTGGTTTGGTAGGCCGGTTTATATTGAGAGCAGTTCACGTTGGTAAGAAGAAAGGCTACAACCTTGTCCTAATCTTTATTTTTCTCTTACCAATATTTAACATTAATTCTTACGTAAGTACAAAGATATAATTGCGCCATGGTATAACATTTTCGTGTTTCTTTTTAGACAGCTAATACTAAAAGTAATTATTTTCACACGAGGCACTCAAAACTATAAACTGAATTTTATAACCTACCTGCTATAACGCCAACTTTGTTGAACACTGATGTATGTATTATTAATCTATTCAAGCGGATACAAATGACCTAATTTATAATGCGTAACGTATTTTAACGTATACAATCCACACATATGTTTAAAAACTAGGCAATTTTGTAATTAATTGGTTTACACAAATTTATGTTTAAAATTTTATTGGATATATTAGAACAAACACCTTGTTGACAACCCTGGAATCATGTCAGGCTGAAAGAAATTTAATAGCAGTTGATCCCATCATTGCGCCTGCCCAAGTTCATCATGAGAAAACCGCCACGGGTGGCCGAGGTCGTTAAGACGCGGACTCGTGAGCAGGAGTTATGCGATTCGAAACCCGCCAGGACCGTCCTCCATGACTGAGGTTTTTTCCAGGTTTTCCTCAGTTCTCATTAATGGCAAATGCCGGGGAAGTACCCTAAAACTTAGGCCTGGAACGTTTCCTTTCTTAAAAAATCCTTTCCCAATATATCATTTCATTTCATGTATCATCAGTGTCCACCGCCTCTGGTGCCACAGTAGTTAAAACGAGCGTTAAACACATTACAAAAATCACCATGAGAACATTTTAAACAGCAAATCAGTATAATATATAAATAAAATATTATAATAATAATAAACACGATTTTAATTTGTAATTTACGCCGCCAATATACCTTTAAACACTAATTATCACCTTTGCGATGTAAGTATCATTATCAGGAGATTTACGGTATGTTCCTTCTATTCTACTCCTAGTAAGAAATAAGAAACTTTTTCGGGATGATCGGAACAAATTTATGGGTGGGTAATATTTTTTATAAATATTAAACAGTTACTTTAAATCAGTATGTCATATATGTGTTAAAAGCGAGTTTATCAAATTTCACCCTTAACTCTTGCATCGTAAAAAAAAAAAAAAAAAAAAAAAAAAAAAAAAAAAAAATTGTTTTAAGCGAAGAGAATAATTTTAGTTTAAAAATCTCCCATTATATTGATCGTGTCGCTCTAACACATGATTTTTTACTTAGATCACAAAAGCAGCATGCATTTATAAAGTATACACCTTTTCTTCCCATTTGATTTTTCCAGGTAGCAAGCATAAGTTTTTGATTGAAGAGCCAAGATCTCTTCTTCTATAACATATTGTGCTGAAATATTATTTACAAAAACATGAAGAACCATAAGACGAGCTTCTTGGTGTAATTCCCTCTTTTTGGTATTTTTGATAGAATTATACTAAAATACTACAAGCTTTTTATGTTTTATAGACGAAAACATTGGTAGTGCCGATTTATAGCATGGTAAAGAATGGAAACCGAATACTTCAAAGGATATCCTTACTAAGAGCAAGACGGTAGCATTATATCGGTGAACTCTAGAAACTAAGCCCTGGCTAAGCCCAAGATACGCTATGTATATAAAGATAGCGCTACCTACTACGGTGGAGTTTATTTCTAGAAACTTAGTCTGGCTGCAATGTTAATAGTAGCTCTCCGGAGTGAGAGAAGGGGGAGGGGATTGAGTATAGCCTGGTATTGCTGGATGTAAATTGGAATGTCTGTTTGGGTGTAGATAAATACTGCAGATTTCGCTTAATTATTGGAAACTACTGCCCCCTACCTCTATCTTTTGCCCCACATTTCCTTCCTTCACTTCATTCTCACCTCCTCTTTGGCCTTATGGATCTTCTTCCGCTCAGAGAGAGAGAGAGAGAAGATGCATTAAAAATGTCAGTCCTGTTTCGATATTGGCAAAATGCGTTCTGACGCGTATTTATTTCATCTAGCATCTTTGCAAAAGTCGCCGCTTTTATAAGGGTTCCATTCCCACATCCTCTTTCCTGCCCTCTTCTCTTTTACTTGTAATTGGTATCTGTTTTGTAAAGAATGGCAGGGGGAGATGCGACTGTCTGGGAAGATAGCAATGTCCCTCGGGAGTCAAACTACGGAAGAAACACCAGTATCTATTCGAAAACTTGGAGGTAGGGGCCGATGGAAACCGAATTGTCTGAAGGCTTTCACTTTGTTACAGGATAAGGCAAATCATTCAAAATGATTAATCCAAGTGTATTTCGTCTTGTATGCTTCTCGTTCATAAGCACAAAGTTTGCTAGAACTTTACGTAATGCTTTCTGTGAAGCAAACGTTTGCAGCATGACTATATATTTGGATATTTATTTATTTATTTATTGAGTGGTGAACATATTTTCAAATATGTTTTGATGGGTGCACATATTAAAATATGTAAGAAGCATGAGAAATTAACAAGAAATGTATAGAAAGCATTTCTATATTCATATATATAAAATATACATTCAAAATTACTTAATATCTTCGGTTGATTTCAGAATTCACCTCAATACGGTAATTTCTCGAGGAAAATTTTATATTCCACAAACAAGTGTGTACCCTCCTTCTTTCAAACTTTTTCGGGCGTAAAAATCCTAAGTATGCCTTCCTTTGGAAGCAAACTAAAGCTGTGGGATCCATAAAAGAACCTCAAGCCTGAAAGAAGAGGCCTCTGAGCAAAATGTATCGGCCGTTTAACGCCTTGAATTGAAGGGGATGTTGATGACCTGAGATGTTAAAGAGCGTCCGTAAATAAACCCAAAAACAAAACAAAACAAATCCTTCAAACGCCAAAGCCGTTTTATTATTTCGTCTCTACAATCAAGAAAATGATCAAGAATATTATTTTTATTTAAAACGTAATGTTCTTATAATCGGTTTTTAGAGCTGTCAATCTCCTTTGAAAACTTTTCCCTATTGCGAAAATACCCATCATGGGTCCTCAATGAAATGAAGTGGTCAGTAAGACATGAGATTGCCCTACATTTTATACTACACTGAAGTCTGTGGTGTGTCAAAAGGACAATGGTACAATGTAAGTACTTGTATGTTTTTGTTTCTAATTGCACAGTGTATTACTTCCAATTATTATGTAGAGTGGGCTGCGATATACAAAAATTTCTTCTTTAGATGCGAGAGATAATCTCAGTAAACAATTTGTGAAATGTTATTTATGTGTCTGGATTTACTGTTATCAAATTTTGAATGAGGCGTTGCGTGGTAATAATAGTATTCCTAGAAAGAAAATTATCCTGAACTTTTAGAGAGAGATTAAGCAGAACATTGTGTGTGTAGGACCATAAAATGTATTGTACTAAGAAGAATGGTCAAGATGATTACATTAATATTGTAAAAGGAGCATGAAATTGGCGTAGGACACACTGTAAAGTGCTGAAACGAGTAATGAAGGTTGCTTTCGTCGAAACTGGCGCTTAGAATCGACCTCATTATCATCATTTGTTTCCGATAAAAAAACCGACTTACTTTCTATCCTAACTCAATAGGTCTTTGGGGCGTGACCTTAGAACAGTTTTTATTTTGCCAATCATATAGAAAGATATCACAATCCAATGTAATACAATGGAATCTCGTATAATGGGACAGAAACAATAAGTATATTGAACTAAGAAGGATGATAAAGAAAATATACAAAGAATTGAACAGAGAAAATGTATGGCAATTTATAAGAAAGAAACTGAATATTGCACCGAAATGAGAATTCTTTTAGAATGTCTGAAAGAAACTGTGTAGAAAATAACGATAGAAAAAGACTAGCACTGTAATAAATGTCGGAGAAATAACAGTTTATTAGTATACATTGTGCGAAGTAATATTTGTAATAGGACCCACGCCAGGAAATGGTCACACGATTCGATGTTTTTCTTTGACAACTCCTAAAGCTTGACGAAGAAAGCTATAACTTACAAGTGTCAAGAGTGGGCTCAACTATTTGTTTTTAGCTTAACTTCTGACTATTGATACTGGTAGATATGTCACCAGGCTGCTGAAGGATGCAATAGCATCTAAGTGGGGGAGTTCAGTTTGAAGCCATTCAAACGATTTCCTTGTAGCAGACACTCAAAACGCATATAATTAAATAAATATGAATCAACAAAGAAAAAATATATTTAATACACACTTTTTAAAATAATTACGTAAATTAACTAAACTGCATATTATTTGTCAGTGGTACCAATTATTTTTTTCTAGAACAGAAACAGCATAAACGTTGCAGAAGATCTGATACGAAAGTGTGAATTCTAAGGAGAAGTTACATCGCACAGGATAAATATGCATCATCTTCCTCCTCATCTCTCACATATATGGCGGCCCGCCAGCCCCAAGTTTTCCCTGTTTGAACCTACTCAAAGTTTCGCTTTGCATCGGACGTCTTCGTTGTCGAGACGTAATTTGCTTATTGCCAAGTTATCTTCAGCGCCACTGGCCACCTTATCGCGAATACCACGTCCGATCCAGGGGAAAGGGGCAGAAGGAACGCCCAGGGGCGGTGGTGGTGGCGAAACTCCGTTTCAGCACGAACGTCACGTCTTGGACGAAACTTGGAGATGCAGAAAACAGACACGCAGAGAGATATAAGGGATGCGGAGGAGAGTGGGGAGGCACACCTTAGGTATATTAAGATTTCTGTCAGGTGGTAGGAAACTGCTGCAAGGACGACTTTGTGCGAAACAAAATTTTAACTCTACATTCTAACCCCTTAGCCTCGAGCATACAGCGAGTGAGTTCGGCCTTCTATGTGCAGACTCAGCATCTGACCCAGTGTCGCACTGGACCATCTTCCTGCGCAATGATCACACTTACAACCTTATGGGCTTCTCTTACTTTGCAGATGAATTTGGCGGCGTTATTCAATTGTGCAAACAGACAGTTCTCTCTTCCCAAATCAGTAAATTTCAATTCTGTTTCTCTAAACCAAAACATTTTATCTTTCCTCCCTCCCTCCCTCCCTTCCTTTTTTTTTTTTTTTTTTTTTTGCTATCGTGACAAATTGTGTTATATATAGGGTGGTTGTTGTTTTGTTTTATTTGCGGACGCTCTTTAACATCTCAGGTCATCAGCTTCCAACGTGGCCGAGGTCGTTAAGGGGCGGTCTCGTGAGCGGGAGGTCTGGGGTTCGAATCCCGCCAAGATCGTCCTCCCTGACTGAGGTTTTTTCCAGTTTTTCCTCAGTCCTCATAAATGGCAAATGCCGGGGAGGTGCCCTAAACGTAGGCCTGGAAAGTTTCCTTCCTTAAAAATAAATTCTTTCCCAATATATAATTTCATCTCATGTATCTTCAGTGTTCATCGCCTATGATACCTCTGTAGTAAAACGGGTGTTAAACACTATTCATTCATTTCATTCATCAGCTTCTCACACAATTCAGGGCGTGAAACGGCCGGTAAATTTTGCTCAGAGGCCTCTTCTTTCAGCCTTGAGGTTCTTTTATGTGTCGTAAATCTACGACATGGCACCCATGGCTTTACTTCCCTTCCGAAGGATGCCATTCTTGGGAATTTTACGCCTAAAATAAATCCATCGACTCTGGCCAGAATTGAACCCCTGATCTTGGGTCTACGAAACAAGTATGGCTACCACTATACCTCCAGGATCGACACAAACATAGAGGTGAGCCGGATGACGCACCAGTAGAAAAATGCAATACAAGCTAATGCGACGAATACCAAATAAAAAACTAGCGAATGTCAGGCGAGAGTTTTACGATAGAATGGACTTTTGTTTGATAGAAGGAGGAGGGCGTTTATTGTAACTTGCCATAAGATTTACAAAAATGCAGCTTCTGTTAAAAATATATATATTTAGTAAATATGTACGGTAATTTTTATTTTGTATTATCAAAAATAAACATATAAAAATATGTTATTTATTTATTAATAGGAATTTGCTTTAAAACCTACTGCAATTATCACGTGCCAAACTATTAATGTTTTTGAAAAACATTAATAGTTTTTAAAAAATAAAAGTCTGTAAAAATGACTTAATGCAATGAACAATTACTCTTCCAAACAAAAAAAAACTTTAATGAAGGTTTTAATAAAATAATTAGGGTCACAAAGATTTCAGTATTGAAAATTCTTATAGTCATCGTCCGATTTATAACTTTACATAACAGCTTAACCTTTCATTAGCCTATGGACAAAGGCGCAACAACTACTGCCTTAGAAATTTGAAACTTTGCGATGTATATGTAATGAGAAAGGAAAGAGAAACACGCTTCTTCATAAAATATGTATCCAATGATTCATTTGAGGTAAATGCGAATCCATCATTCGACAGCCCTGGATTATTCAGTGTGTTTCCGATTTACTTAATATCCACGTCACAATTTCTGTCCTTTTTTTTCCACAGTTATCATTTTTGACCACCATCATGAATGCTTTGAGATTAGCTCCATTATATCTTTTTGTAACGTCTCACAAAATATCGTTAGTTGCATTTTCGATTCACGTACATCAAAAAGACACAATAGAACCCTACAGATGGAATAATAACAAATCAAAATAACCAGAAATAGAATAACATAATTACATTCATTACTAATGAATGGACGCATAAGTTTACTGCAAAAGATATTCGGACCAGTGAAGAAAACCAGAATAGAAATGGTAATGTTTCAATAGAAGTAAATAAGTAACACTATCTATTGTACCCAAATAGTATATAATTGTATTTTATTCCTTTCTAAAATATCTATTTTAAGAAATATTGCAATATGGCAACGTTAAACTGAGAAAATATTAGTGTTGAAGGCCTAATAAACTTATTGTTAATACACAAAATACTTAAACTATGTTGGCGTAACCTAGTCAAGCACAGAGGTGTTCTGCACATTAAGCGTCACATCGGGGGATTCTTTCAAGATAGTATTTATTGCAATTAAGTAATTTTAAGCACTTATATGAAGTACTTAAAACTATCACCTCAAATATCCCTTGTTCTGTTATTGATATAGACGAACTGTTTTGGCTACATATAAGGGCCCACAAATCTAAATTGTAGAGATTAACATTTTTTTTAATTCAGCAATCTTTTTTATAATTAAACTTACATTTTTTTTCCTCCCTGCCCGTACATTCAATTTCATAACTTCATAATTGCATCAGTTTAGAAAGTATACATTTTCAATGCATTGTCAGCAAACAACATAACAATTAAATTTACATAAACGAACAAAATATCTTAAATTTTAGCAGTACAAGTACTGAGGCATTCCCACATCTCAACCACCTTGTTATATGTATGGTAAAGAAACCCTCAAATAAATTACCAATTTTCATCACTGTGTGTGCCCTCAAGCTCCTTCCTTATACTTCTTCTCCACTTATCCTTTACTTTTTTTCAAAAATTCCCCATCTTGTTCATTTTCTCTATTCTCATATTTGATAACATTTTAATTCCACTGTTTCTTGTTGCAGTGTGTCCTATTTTGCACCCCAAATGCTATACCTCCAACTTTTTACCATTCCACATTATTTTTAGACAATGGAAAAACCATCCACTTTCCCACATATAATACATTCTTCTTTACAACCTTTAGAAATAATACCCCTACACGCATCCATGCAAACCCTATTCTTTCCAATTGGTCAAATTTGTTTTTATATGTATATTTCTCTGGTCCACAATTCTTTTAACTACTTTATATAAATGAATGGAACATTTATCCTCTAAGCTGGCCCAAATCTCTTGCTTCTCTATGTCTTCTACCCTCTGTCTCACTTCTTTCTAAATCCACAAACATTACTTTCATCCAATCGCCGTACATCTCCCATTCTAATTTCTTCTAGTAATTTCTCCAATCCAATACACTCTTCCCAATACATCCCTTTGGTACATTTTTATATTAATTTCAAGCATATATGCCAAGATTCTCTCTGCTATTATTCCTTTACCTCCTACTCTTCCTAGTTCTGCCAAACTTACCCCCCTTGATGAACTTTTTGGTAACCCCATACTCTCTCTATGTACTATATCAATCTTTGTCCACCCCTTTAACACTACCTAATTTCCACTGCCTACATCATCTTTGACTCGACCACAGCCTCTCATATAGTCTTTCTAACCATTTCTCTGGCAATGTGGCAACTTTGTAAAAGCTTATTCTAACAGCTTTCATAGCTAATTTACCTTTTACTTGTGAACATTTAGACTTAACCTCCCACTTTCCATTACTCGTAAATCTCACACCCAAATAATCAAATTCTTTTACTATCTCTATTGGGTTTCTATTTATAAACCATCACTCATTTTCTCTTAATTTTGCTCCTTTTTTGAATACTAATAAGGTAAAATGACTATTTTTCACAAAGTTTTTTTTTTTTAAATGAATCGATAAGGGAAGCAAAAATTGCACTAGTAAAATTTTTAATAACAAGGCCATTTACTACATGTTTCTGTTACAAATAGCTTTTACATTAAAGGCAAGTGAACATTGATCTGGTAATTAAAAAAGACATTTTAGTTGTTTGTCAGCCTTTTTTTCCCCCCTTCAAATTAATTACCTGAACCCAACCCGATCTCCTGACACCTGTTGATATTTTCTATGACATCACAAGACATGCAGATTGTATAACAAACAGCTGCTTTTTCTTCTGAAATGCTAAACAATGTGTATCCAAGACTGGGAGCTGGTGTTGCAGCGTATCGTCACCATTTTCAACATCTATGAGCCAGACTTTCGTTAACAGGGCAAGACACTTTAGTTCATTCATTTGAAAGAAAGCTAAAGTTTGGGGAACAACTGAATATTCTCATTTGACTACCATATTGCTGTTTACTTGCTTTTAACAAATAAAACTTTAACAAGGATTTATGTACCCTGCCTGCGTTAGATATATGCAATAAACGCCATTATTATTCAAATTTTAATTTGATTAATTTCTGATACGCTATCTTAGATATTGGTTTATCAAAAACTAAAATTTATTTTGAAAATAATAATTTTCTGGTCAATATTAATTATGTATACGGTAGATTTGTAGGCCTTTATGTTGATCGATATGAATAGAAGTATAAGAAAGCTGGCAGTTTTCAAGTGCCTCACCTAGTACATAAAACGCCGTATTGCTATTCTGACTGCCACGGGTGGCCGAGGTATTTAAGGCGCGGACTCGTGAGCGGGAGGTCTGGGGTTCGAATCCCACCAGGACCGTCCTCCCTGACTGAGGTTTTTTTCAGGTTTTTCTCAGTCCTCATAAATGGCAAATGCCGGGGAGGTACCCTAAACTTAGGCCGGGAACGTTTCCTTCCTTAAAAAAAAATCCTTTCCCAATTTATCATTTCATCTCATGTAACATCTGTGTCCACAGCATGTGGTGCCTCTGTAGCGTTAAACACCATTAAAAAAAAGGTATTTTGAATGGCATTTCCAGATGAAAGCACACGACGTGCTAGTAGCTATTAGTTAACCGCGCATACGGTAGGGCAGCCTCTTTCGAAGATGGAACCTAAGCAGTGGCGCATTTGCAACTGACAGAAAAAATGCATGGAGTATCTCCTAGAGCTTATAGAAGCACTGAGTATCCTGGTATGTGGTATAGAACAATAGCAGGACATTTCGGGGCTTCGCCACCTCTTAATAGTGAAAGTTATTATCGATGTTTCGCACCTACAGTATAGTATTTCCTTACTGCGAGACGCTGGCAATAACTTTTACTGCTATGACGTGGCAAAACCCGGAAGCAAAGCCTAGTAACATTGATACTAGCCACAAAAGCCTGAGACAAAAAATTGTGTGGTATCAACTGCTAACTTAACAATGATTATTCATTTTTTTCGATTCCGCCTTCTCTGATATTTGTTTCAGCTAACTTGTTGCTGGCACTCAGAAATATGTAACATAGACTTTCAAACGTGCTTACTACATATAGTTAATGTGCTACTACACGTTCGGAAATTTACATGGCAAACATAATTCTGCTTGCATTTAATAGGCAAACTACTTACGTTTTCTTGTGCAGTTGGCCGTAAATCCCATCTCAAACATGGTTATAAAAAGTGACCCAATAGCTTTCACAATATATATATATATATATATATATATATATATATATATATATACGTACATATGTACAAGGTTCTTATTCATTTTTAAATCTCAATGGGTTTAGTGCCTTTATTCCAGTGCAAAACAAACTTCTAGACTTCAAGGATAATTGATGTTATCTGACTATCAAAATATCGATATCAAAGAAGGACTGCGTAAACAGTATGTAATACAATTCAAGCTGCTAGTATTAAAGTGTCTGTTAGAAACATTATTTTGCCAAATGACTTAAACATGTTGCAAGATTAATGTAAACAGTGCGGTATGCAGGGAAATGCATAAAAAACTACAGTTCTCACATTTAAAAAGGGCTATGTTTAGGGCAAGCTGGATAAATAGACATATGGTAGAGAAGTAACACAGGCCATTAAACAATTTGAATATCTTGGAATAAGATTTGACATGAGGGAAAATAGAATAAACACACAGTTTTTGCCAAGCACAAGGGAAGCGGTCAAGTCTCTGGGGTACTGAGATCTGTGGA
Organism: Metallyticus violacea; assembly: GCA_030762175.1. Taxonomy (NCBI): domain Eukaryota; kingdom Metazoa; phylum Arthropoda; class Insecta; order Mantodea; family Metallyticidae; genus Metallyticus; species Metallyticus violacea. The sequence continues at coordinate 97,028,893 of CM060832.1, read as the reverse complement.
TCGGATACCGGGTAGGCCAATCAGTTTATTAAATACTATGTATGAGACAATGGTAAGTACTCCTTATATAGAAGTGAGGTTTGGGGATGGGGTGCAATAGACGGTCTAAATAAATTACAATGTGATATCTAGAAGCGATTTTTTTAATAGTGTTTAACACCCGTTTTTACTACTGAGGCACCACAGGCGATTGGAAGAGAATTTTGGGGGTGGGGAGGGGCACAGTCAATTATGATGAACTGCGAGAGGTGGGATGCTGGGAAGATGCAATCTACGCAAAGTAAATGTAATTAGTTACTGACTAAGAATAATCAAAGGACAACAAACAATCCTGAGGGCAATATGTTAACGGGATTATGCATTATTAAAAATGGCGGAGTGGCGGTTGTACAGCAGGAATTGTCAAAAATCGGTTTAAACTATATTTGGCAGATGGGTATTGAAAACAAGTATGGCGTAGTATAAAAAAGTCAAAATACGCTTATTTGACATAAGCCGACAGGATTTATGGCATGCATGCGTCATCTCTGGACCTGCAGAGTGAAATTAAAACTATGTGGGATAAAGAGACCTATATCATGGAGCTAGGCATAAGAGATCGGGAATAGCATGGCTTAGACTGGGAGGCTAGAAGACACGTAAGGCTATTGACGAGGAAGGCAGGAGGATTTACCCATTACATTCGGAACTGGAAGACTGGGTGCACAATTTGGCTAAGTGTACACAGGCTGAAGATGCTGGGATAAAATTTCTCCCGGAGTCTTTTGATTTCCAATAGGGGAGGGGGCTGGCACGTTGGGACTTAATTGTAAATAGACAAAACTGGCTAAATCTGGGCTTTTTCTTAAATGAAATGCATAGTTTTAGGGACAAGTAATTACTATAAATATTGTACATAAATAATGCGAAAATTTATATAAATATTACAATAAATGTATTTTTGTTTCATGTGTGTATGTGCGTGTGAGTGGGTTCTTGTTAATGTGGTAGTTTTCATTTGTTGGAATTAATCTTAGAAATTAAGTATTTTACTTAACAATAGCATGTACGATCTTGCGATCCATGTGATTGTGATGTGCAATATATGTATACATACTACATACTACATCTACATTATTTTGCCGACGTATCTGTAAATCTAACTCTAAAGATGTTTCCGCTTTAGCTTCAACACTATGAGAACATCTATTTCACTGGAAACTATGTTGAGAACTGCCATTTGTCCTCTGAATGTAACGTTGTACCATATTGATGGCAGAGGTGTATATCCCTCCGGAACGATGGTTTTGTTTCATCTCCCACACCAAGGAACAAATGTTCACCTTGAGTGTGCTACACTTCATGGTATATTCGACTGTCGTTGCGCTCAAGGAATAGGCTGGTCAACATACTCTGTCGTACGTTTATTTTATTTAGCTGTCGTAGTTATAATTTTTTTTATCCTTTGTTGTATTTTCCAACATGGACCTTATATTTTAATACCACGTCTTTTCGTTGATCTTCTCTCTTTTGCTTTTTCTGCTTGTTGTTAGAATGACGCCTAAAGTTATTCGCTCTGGTAGCAATTGCTCTCTCAGCTTTTTGAGTATTGCCTCCTAATAATCGGCGATTTTTTCTTCGCAGCCGCTCCGCGCGTTAATGGCACAGCCATGGTCGATTGAAGCAGGTACAGCGGTGAACGGAAGTCAAAGTTCGCAACTATGACTGTCGCGTAATTTTTTTCTAACACTTAAAAGGTACTTTATCAAGCAAGAACATGCTGTAACTACCTTCCTTCATCTTCCGTGCGTTTCCGAGTATGGCTTATGAAATTAACCATTACCCTCCACAGTTCGAAATTTCTTCAGGAATGTAATTTTTTACTTCATCTAATGTATGTGGATCTGTCTTGTACACTTTCTTTTAATGCCCCCCAGAGATAAAAATCATAGGACGTTAAATTGGGGAACAGAGGGGCCATGCGTTGTTGGTGATGAGTCATTCTTCAATTATTTCATGAAAATTGCATGCAAGGAGACATAGAGTCCTATCGGAAAGTCCCGAACCCCCCCCCCCGATAATTCATGGGGAAAAGGTTGCAAAATATTCTGCACCTATTTATTACTATTTTTTCTTCTCTCACCGCTAACGGCAACCATATTTGTACTTTTTGATCATGCAAGAATTCTTCGTGAAACAGGTACGGTTTTTCTGAACGTCACTATTGTTTGTTTTGTGATTAATATACCCACTTAGGTGGAACCAAAGTTCATCCGTAAAGAAAATTAGATTATATTCAATATTTCGTCATGAATGATATTTAAAATCCATTCACAAAACCTACTGCTAGATTCAGGGTCACCCGGTTTAAGCTCTTGCACTACAGTAATGTTATATGGTTTTAACTTCAGTAGTTTTGTAGTGGTTCGAAGAGAGAAATAGCAAATTGCTATTGGCTGAGAAAGACATACAAGTGATTTTGAAGGTAACAATCTAGAGCATGCCCAATGTTATCTAACGTTTCTTCTGTAAGTACTGTATGTCGCTGTGTGCGCTTTTATCAACACTACTTCCCGTTTAACAAAACTTTTTATTATAATCTGTGAATCGAACTTCGACATGAAAGTTAAATATCAGAGAGCCTCTCTTAAAACAATCCCGTACATCAGCAAGTACGAATTATAAATAACTTTTTGGGGAATTTGAATACCTGAATTTAGCCACATTAAGTTTGGCAATACATGTCATTACGCCGCCAAATGAATACTTTAATACGCTGTCGCACAATACACAAGAACAAGTTTGTACATGCCTCGTACTAACCTCCCCTCCCCTCCAGTTTCCCGGCCGTACTTTAAGCATGGGAAAGAGAAGAGGTCTGCAGAGCTCGGTCTGCGGCCAAATGCACATGGAGCAATTTGGCGAAAATCATCTAGTAATTTTCCAATAGGTTTATGGCTGAAGCCCAGTTAAGATGTTTTCAAACGCATTTGATCTATTTATATGAACATTCGATATATGTTGATCCCCTGGATGTACACAGCGTCATTACTGTGGAAAACGTTTAGATTAATCTTGGCGTTACGGATGTCTTACATGTGGGTGTTAATTGATGTGCTATAAGCCGATAACTATCGCAGCTGTTTTTAGTTAAATACTGTCATCGTTGCTATTGTGCATTTTACACATTGCCCTATATTATATCTTTTTTACACTGGAGGTAATTTATTACCTGCAAAACTATTTATTATTAAAATTACAATTTACCAAACTAATTTTACTATAGTCTAATAGGAGCTATCAATAGTGTCTAATAATTTTTGTTTTCAACATACCACAGCAAGAGTAAACGTATATAAAATTTATATTGCTGCAAAACTAGTTCAGCATAGTTCAATGCTAAATGTTTATTGACAGATGTATTTACATTTTTGATTGATTTATTAACATTTATTAATATACCCCTATCGCTGATACTTTTAATTTCTGCACAAGAGATGGGACTATACACATAGACACATAGATGAACCAGTTTTTTTTTAAATGACATATGATTGATACATTTTTTCAGGCGTAAAAATCCTAAGTATGGCTTCCTTCGGAAGGGAAGTAAAGTCGTGGGTCCTGTGTCGTAGATTTACGGCATGTAAATGAACCTCAAGACTGAAAGAGGAGGTCTCTGAGCAAAATTTCTCGGCCGTTTCACGCCCTGAATTGAGTGGGACGATGATCTGAGATGTTAAAGAGCGTTCATTTAAAAAAAAAAAAATGCTTAGAAGGTCGACTATCCTAAAGATTCATACGGAATCACTTGTTTACACGAGGGAACATTAATACCATATACAAAGTGGAAAGAAGTTAAACCGACAAACTTTAAGAGCTTGCACACAAGCATGAAGCAATACGCCCGGAGTATGCTAATGGACATGGTTCGTATGCACTTAATCAACTATTTTCAAGATAATGAAATCGCAGAATCGCTAAAATTTTAATGCACGATTGCCCCCTGATCTTCTGATTCTCTCCTCTGAATCCTTCTGTGTGGGATCGAATGCATGATCACATTTAGGGAACATTAAAAGCAAATATGTAATCTCTAACCATATTAAGAGAGTACATGTTCCTTTTTGTAGAGGTCAATGAAGGAAATTTTAATATTTATTGCAAAGTGAAGCAATTTTAAATTGTTTTCAAGTATGTGAAGGCAAATTATTTATTTACGTTACCAAAGCCGGGGTATCTTTGAAAAAAAATCCATAGGTTAATTTGCAACAGGGAAAAAAAAAAATGTTTTGGTGTTTTCAAGTTTTCAAATGTTGTAGATTTTTCTTGTTTTTTTTTTTTTAATCTGTGTTTATTGACTTAAACGTTAGCATCTTTCCGTTTTCCTTTTCAAATTAAAGGAAAACGAATATGAAAATTGCATATTCTGCGCACTTTACAATATTTTAAGAACACCAACTATTTTCTTACACCACAATAGGGGACAAAATTATTTAAAAATCTGTTTGAAGATTTTAGTGCAAAATATCTACTTAGAGCTACATTATTAATTGATATTTTTGGTTTATTGACAAAGCATTTGGTAAAGTTATTTTCGTGGAGAGTTTTTAAATAGTCTGCCATTTTTATTATCTACCTTGTTTTTGATATTACCATCTAAACCATATTATCATATTCAAGTACATCTTCACCATCAGCGTTATCTCATCTCCTTAGTCTCTCTTTGTAGGTAGTAAGTTTGACAAACATTTTGGATTGGATTGGATTGGATTGGATTTTTTGGGGCGGAAGAGAAATCTTCGAAGATGAGCCTTACTCACAGTCAGCCCTTTGTGCCTACGCCCCAGAATTCTTCGGGAAGTAATGAAGAAAGAAAGAGAGCTACCGGGCAACCAAGATCCGCGGGCGGTGACTGCGCGGACGCAGACGGCATCTCTAACATGTTTTTAGATAACATCCACACCCCGATGGAACCCTCTCTTCCCAAGGAGTTCAAGTTTCTCAGAAGGGCCGATTTTATACCAGACGCCGGGACAAAAATCTTATTAAAGCGCAAGCTACGTCATTTCATCCCGGCACTTTCGACTCTGTAATAGTAAGGAATGAAATGAAAGGAAATGTAAGAGTGGAAAATTTATAAACTGTAAAATCCGTTTCAGCAGTTGCCTAAGTGACCAGGAGAAACAACAAAAAAACCCAAGATCAGAATGGCCGGCACAACGAGAGTTGAACTCGGAACTTCCCGACTGCAAGTCTCCAGCGTAACCACCTAAGCTATCAGCTCTTTTTGATTTGTTTAATAATGTTGGGTCCGTTTTACTACTGTAGCGTCAGAGGCGATGGGTACAGATGATATATTGGAAATATTTTTATAGGGAAAGAAGCGATCCAGTCTTTCCTGGAATTTGCTATTTATGAAAACTGAGTTAATTACCTGTAAGGTCAAGGAGAACAGCCGTGGTGGAAATCGAACCCCAGAACTACCGCTTATGAATCCTTGCCTTAACAACCTCAGCTACCCCTGTCGGCATCTAGCCCCCTTCGTTTTATTGGCATAAAGTGTTTGTCAATATAAAATGAAAAAGTAATAAGCGCTCTGTTAAGTTTTTAAAACTTGACGTGGCCTATAATTAGGATATTATACATTTTTGCAGTTATTTTTAAAATCCTATAGCCGATATATTTATTTATCTATTTTTTCTATCTTATAAATATAATTTCTGTCTTTTTGAAACCTGGTACATACAATATCAAAAATTTAACCAACCGAAACAAAATACGTGCGCGACTGTAATTGAACAATAAATATTATTTCACGTGACATTTTCGTTTTATATATTTATTTTTACGATTTACGGTTCTTTAATTAGTTCTTCTTATTTACAATATATTTAATTTTGATATGACATTTTTTCTGTATCCGGTTCCTTGGCACTTTTTTCAATACACCTAATTTTTGTTTATAATGTGCAGTCTCTCAGTTGAATCTGTTCTTAAGAGTCTTCGTGTTACCTATCTATTTACCATGATTTTTGTACATAATTTTTAATAGCCACTTATTTACACTTTAAGATGCATTAGTCAAAATTTAGTTTGTACTGCTTTTAACGATAATAGTTGCATTCTAAATAACAAAATAATATTGTCTATTTTTAGCTAGTTAAATACTTTCTCATTGAGTGCACAGCTCTTATCCATTTTTATTTCATTTTCGTACATGAAACCTGAAGCAAGATGCAACTCAATTCATGTCGTTAATATGATCTTAGTTGATTGAGGTGTCTTCGTACTGTATAATCAACTCCCCATAACATTTAATTAATTACCTTTAATAGAAAATATCCTTTGAGATTTTATTGTTTCCAATCAGCATTTACTTTACACTACTAAATACCACGAAAAATACTTTGTCAGGATGCTCTATAACGAGTTTGAATCCACAAGACAAGTCTCAAACACTTAAGTATAAGAAAAGTCCGCTAATTATCATATATTTCAATCAAGCAGTGAATGACATTATGAATAAGAGAGAGAAGCTTATTTAATATGCATACCACATATTTACCCTTCAAGATCAATATGCCACATGTTATATCATGGCTAAAGAGTTTGTAAAATCGAGTGTACATAAGAATGATCTTGAATAACTTTATCGAGCTGAAACAGAGTGGAGACTCAAAATGTAACGCTTGGAACTGTTTCCTAGTACCGGCTTCCGGACTTTGGTTTACTTCATTATTTCTCCTGATCACTTGGGCAAAACGAGGACGAATCTTTTCCTTTCACGAATTTTCTGCTAATCAATTTAGTCCCATGTTATTCGTTGGTTGCTGTGTGTGATATGGCGTTGTTTCTCTTTGAAAATGTTTCTCTGGAAGCGGCCTTTCTGAGAGGCTCCAATTCCTTGAAGAAAAGTTTTGCCGCTGTTAAGATGCTCATTCTGGAAATAATCCCGTCCACGTCCATTGTCTGAAACCCTACCATTCTCAAAGAGAATTAAGCACAAACGACCACTCTTGAGCAAGGTTAAACTATTGATACAATTATTGAAAAGGTCGCCCTGTCTTCCTAACAGTCCAAAATCAAAATACTGCTGTTGAATAATATGATTTAAGTTTTAACCTTTATCATTTTCTGTGCTATAACTTTCTGATGCTCTATTAGCTAGAAATCGTGCACGTTTGGTTCACATATTCAGTTTACAAACTTTCTCCGTTAAATTGGAAGTTTCTCACACGGTCACAGGAAGCACATAACTATAGATTTCGATTTACAGAATTGTATATAAGGTGGAAGAAATATAGTCGCTTAGATCTAAAACTGATATACTAATGATGATTTGTTTTATTTACGGAAGCGTTGGTCCTGGTAATGTAGTGGTAACCATACTTGCCTCCTAGACCCAAGATCGCGGGTTCGAACCCGGCCAGGACCGATGGATTTTTTCGGGCGTAAAAATCCTAAGTATGGCTTCCTTCGGAAGGGAAGTAAAGCCGTGGGTCCCGTGTCGTACATTTACGGCACGAAAAAGAACCTCAAGCCTGAAAGAGAGGCCTCTGAGAAAAGTTTGTCGGCCGTTTCATGCCCGGAGTTGAATGGGACGCTGATAACCTGAGATGTTAAAGAGCATCCATAAATAAAATCAAGCAACAACAATTTACGGACGCTCTTTATCACCATCATTCATTCCATTCTTGCATAAATTACGTTTTTATCACTAAATTAGGCGAATAACTTCAATTTCTTCGTATGATATACTTAGCTCCAAGTTCGTTCTTCTCTTCTAAATTCACTGCAATCCTCAGGAATTTCATTTCCATACTCCTATTTCCACTATTTCTCGATTAGCGAAAGCAGAGGTACCATGTTACAGATTGCGAGGCAATAAACTGCGCTCGCGAAAATGCGCGGGTACTCTCGCTCTCGTCGACTCTGGTTCAACCCGCGCAAATCTCGCACTTTTCAGCAGATACTTTTCAACAATCAATTCAGTCTTTGTATGAATATGGGATCGTGATAGTCTCAACTTAGTTTACTTTCTGCACTTGTCCATCTTTTTCTCTTCTTCTGTTTCTTTTTCTGCCTTTCCAAGGATCGAGTTTATCCCTTTCCGCGCCGAAGTTGTTTTATTCTTTAAATTGATATTCCCATCTAGTTCTCGGCTGTCATATATCCCGTCTTCCATTTGGTTTATAAAGAAAAGTTTGCTGTGCTAGTCTGTCCGGGGACATTCGGTTGATATGCTCTTGCCAGTTCTTTTGGTACTGAATTACTCTTATACCAGACTGTTTATTACATCCAGTTCCATTCCAGTTCCAGGTCCAGCGAAATTTCTCAATTTATCTCTTAGAGATACTCCTAAAACTTTCTCATAAATCTCGTTTATGAGCTGCTTTAGCCACAGACTATGGGGTGGGACAGAGAACTCAGGTGGGAGCATTTGCTACATGCGAGGAAGAACGATACTAAGTTTTTAACACCTTTTAGTATTCTTCTTTGATGTACTGCTGCAAACGTTGTACAGCCATATCCTTTGGGGAAATACAATAAATGATGGGATTCCATAAAACGTGTCTTGTTGTAGGTCTCAGCAAGGTACAACTCTTTTATCTTATATTCAAAGGTGTACAGCGTCTACTAGCAACATTTTTTTCTAAAAACTTTGCGGTGGTACATAGAATTTCGTTGATAAATTAGCATTTTTAAATGCATCAAACTATTGGCATGTTTCTAACAATTTTAAAGGTGAATATAAAATATACTAAAAGAGGAGATGAGTTTTCCCTTATATTAATAATAATTAACTTGAATATTTCAATACATAATTTTCAGTCCAATAAAAAATTAAACGTAAAAAGGAGTACAATGCTATTTTTCATTACATTTAATTTAGTAAATTATTTATTCTATAATAAAAAGCACTGAAAGAAATGCTACATAACCCATGCATTTCCAAGACCCTGATACAAGGTTAACCACATGATTATCAAAATCTAAATAAACTTTTGTTTCTGAAATCTCCGAGAGCGCCAAAGACGACGTGTATGTGATAAACTACTTAATTTAAGAAGAGACACGACAGAAAAATCACACAAATAAATTAATACCACTTCTAATGAGTTCTAGTACCAAATGACTCGGGAGTGGTCGACCCTCTGTGTGTGTAAAAACCTAATGACCAACCTCAAGTAACAGCAGGCAAAGGGTCGCGTCTCCTCTCAAACATTTCATCCGCGAGCGACCAACTTTCCATAGCAGTCAGTATCTTTTGAAAGATTGCAGGGGTATTTGAACGGTAAGTTCTTAGTTTACACGAATCCGCGACTTTGTGCGGAAGTGGTTCTTGCCCTCATGTGACAGGCATTTAATTATAGTCCACCCATAGGATGGAATTATTCAACGGCACTTCTATATTATTTTTATTTATTGTTTTGTACACATGCAGTTCTGCCTAGAGCCTCTATAAGTAGTATATTATACACATATCACTTTTAATTTTACAATTACTTTTTATTGGGATGTAACTAGTTTAATTATTAACTATATTATTTAATTACAGAGTGACCGAAAAGTTCCTTTTGCGCTGAACTTGACCCACTTGTGCGAAGGAAAGGAACGTGTAATAACATAGAATGGGTAGGTCCTAGTGGTCTAGTGGTAACATAAATCCAAGATCGTGGGTTCAATCCCGACCAGGGTCGATGGATTTTTTTCGAGCGTAAAAATCCTAAATAGGGTTTCTTTTGGAAGGGAAGTAAAGCCATGGGTCCCGTGTCTGCCTCAAAACTGAAAGAAGAGGCCTCTGAGTAAAATTTACCAGCCGTTTCACGCCCGGAGTTGAATGGGATGCTGATGATCTGAGATGTTAAAGAGCGTTCGTAAATAAATCAATCAAACTGAACCCGCGACTTTGTGTCTAGGAAGCAAGTATGGTTATCACAGGGCCACCAGGGCCGATACTCGAGATGAGACTTGTACCGCTTTAAAAGCATTGATTGAATGATCAATAAGTACAGGATTGATGCCAAAAGAAATCGGCACCATTTGGCTTCAACAGGACGGAGTACCAGCTTTAAACGTCCGAGGATGCCTAAACGAAACTCTTTTGAATCGATGAGCTGAACAATTTCCGATTCTTTGTTAATTATGTCTGCAAGTATAGCCCTGTAGTAATATGATAACTTATTTAGCACAATGATAATAAATTACTTGTCTCCATAACTTCAGATCAGTCAACATCTCTGTAAAGCATGCATTTTAAAATGCAAAAAGTAGGTCGTATTTTTAACATGAATTACCACAATTGGTTCACTTTGTGAGATATGTTTATAATACTCCATTGAATGTTTTCTTATTTTGAAGATCAGTCTATCGTACCTTCTTTTAATATTAACAAGCGATGTCTACGTTAACTCCTTCAAGTCCGCCAAGGAAAAACTCGAAATAGGCAGTACGTCACTGTTATCAGTCACTCAGGTCGGGTCTGCGTGGCCTTTGAGAGGGAAGGTAACCAACTAACCAAGCAACCATCTTGCCATCAACAGCAGGCAGCCCGACTTGAAACCACAGCACGCTCCTTAACCGAGTTTGTATTTTGAGGAAACTTGCGGAGAGTGAGTGGTGGGTGGTTGAAAGGGAGGAGCAAGAGAGAACGCTCTGAATTCTCTCCCTCTCTCTCACTTTCCGATCTTTGTCGGTCCTGTCCAACCTAAGAGCTGGTTCCCATCTCTTCCAGACATCTTGTTAAAGTCGAACATGATGGCGCAACAATGATTTACAGTTGATTTAAATCCTACCTTGAAATCCGTTGAACAATTCTACCAGCAATTATTTTAATCTTTATTGCCTTTCCTTTTTTACTAATTTTATATTTAATTGATGAAAATATTAATTCTACCTTAACTATTAACAGTATTGTACAGCAATGATATTGAAGTTATGAATATTCTTTATGATGATGATACATTAGAAGAATGATAAATTGGGAAAAGATAATTTTAAGGAAGGAAAGGCTCCGGCTCATATTTGGGATACCTACCCGGCATTGCCATTTATGATATCTGAGGAAACTCTGAAGGAAAAAAAAAAAAACTCAGGGAACACGGACCTAGCGGAAATCGAATCGCAGGCCTTCAGCTCATAAGTCCATGTTTTAACGATCTCAGCCTCACGTTTCGGTCACAATTGTTTGTTTAGATTATTTAAAACACAGAAATTTAATTCTTAACCTGCAATAAAATAATAATTTGTTTATCTTATGCAATGAGCCTTGTTGAATTAAAAGAAAGATTACAACAGATATTAATGAATTTGCCAAAATAAAAAGTGAATTTGAACCAAAAAATGTATATAAATATGTTAATCACTAAACCATTGCAAGATTAGGACACTTTTAACAACAAAAATAATATACGTTTAAAAGTTATAATTTATTATAATGGTTATTTAATATTTCACATACGCATTACTAAATTTCCTTTTTTATATTGCAAATAAGTGAACACATAACTAAAAAATCCCCCCTTCCAAATAAGTTAGGAACCCTGGTGGTATAGTGGAAACCACACTTTCCTGTAGATCAGGATCACGGGTTCGATCCCGGCTAGGATCGATGCTTTTTTTTTTTTTTTTGGGCGTAAAAATCCTAAGTACGACTTCGTTCGGAAGGGAAGTAAAGCCGCGGGTTCCTTGTCGTAGATTTGCGGCACGAAAAACAACCTCAAGTTTGAAAGGAGAGGCATCTGAGCAAAATTTGTCGGCCGTTTCACGCCCTGAATTGAATGGGATGCTCATGACCTGAGATGCTAAAGAGCGTTCATAAATAAACCAAATCAACAAATAGCACTAAAATTAAATTATGTATGTTAAGTTTTTTTTTTTTTTAAGTTGTCTTCCAGCTCAGCATGAACATTTTTATTTTAAATGGGAATAAACTGAATATATATAAACTTTTATTTATATAGACAAAATCTGTACATTCTCATTTCAGCAACTGCCTTTGTGTAAGTATTCTAAAACTTGCTCGAAAACTTTAAAGAAATGCGAACATTCATTTGAATTAATGAGTTTACTTTCTTAAATTTGGAACTTTTTTTTTTCACTTGATTCCTTCGGTTTTGAATACTATTTCTTAAAGTATTCTCCAAAATCGGTTAAAATTTAGAATGACATGACACAATTTTCTCATTATCTCCATTTTATACCACCTTAAGGGTGAAATTTTGTTACAAGCATATACACCCTATTTTGCCTTATACGGTAAAGACATAATTTATGAGATAAAACCTTCACTTGTTTCATTAGTAAGTATTTTTGAGATTCAAGTAACCTAATAGCTGCTGATGTTCACACATTTTCTTGGCTTTTTCTTTGCTTTGAAAACTTTTAGACATCATAAATATTGCTCACACTTCCTAGTCTATTTAAGTAAAGGTCTTTTCAAAGTTATGCATTTAATGCCAAGTCCAATAGCATAGAGTACATAAGTTTTTCTTATTACATAAATAACTGTTGCTTTTTGCAATATTCTCAAAATTAATAAAATTAACGTCATTAGAAATACACCAAATGTATCAAATGTAAAATATACACGTTACACATTTTAAATATTCATTCGTTCATTACTTGTACCCGTACATTAAAATAAATGTTGTTAACAGCACTCTTAAGTTTCTTTGTGTATAACCTGAGAGGGCGCGGGTTAGAGTTTATACTTGACTTTCTAGACCACCTACGGTAGTAACGAATTTTTTTTGTTGGTTTTTTACTGTTACTTTCATATATTGATAATAAATCCAAAATGCGTAATTGTCCCTCTTAAGTAGGTTGATTAAAGGACCCTTATATATTAAGACGTACTTAATGCATTAGCTTAATTGTTTCTCATTTAAATTTCAGTTAACTGCTTTTAAAATTTAAAATGTCCCCTTTGTGTTTTGGCATTAAGCTGTAGTATGTACATCATTAACAATTATGCTACTTGAAAATAAATAAATAAATTTAGTGCTGTATCGTAATACAAGAGTACCAAGAATTATGTGAAAGCTTCTTCTAAAATATTTAATTAAATACGATTAGCAGTACTTTTTTTTTTCAAAATTAAATAGCTCTAAAACTAATATAATAAAAGTATATTTAACAAAAGGATAACATTACACTCTTCTTCCGTTATTTCAGTCAGATTCTTATGACAAAGTTAGATTTAAATATAAAAACAATGCTTCTAGCTGAAAATTTATTGATGTTTTCTATTCAGATTGTTTTTACCTCTGAAAGAATATGATCCTATTCCCCATTGTGAAAATGGTTTACAGGGCATCGCCCTTTATTTGTATATTTTGGTAGTTTTTAGAAGCAGTGACGAATAAAATATTTTGTTGCACAAAAGTCATAGAATTTACTGTTTAGTTCCCAAAACTTCAGAATGCACTAAGAATTTACTTCTAATGGTTGTACTCATTAAGGGATAGTTGCCTGTATTTTTAGATGTGCTTTTATTATTAGATCTATATGTGAACAAATGTAACTCTTTTTAAAATAAACAGTAATTATTTTTGAAAGCCAACAAGTTCCAAGGTGTTTAACTATGGCCTGATATTTAAAAACATCCTTCTGCATATTAAAAGGTAAAAATCTGACGACGTGTTCCTTTTGTGAAAGTTGAACAGAAATACTTACAAATTCTTTTAAGCGTCTGGTATAGCGGCAGTTTTTGCACAGTGGTGAAACTTTTTCCAAATTACTAAGAGCTTTTGATTTGTGATATGCTCTTCCTTACTGCATCTAATTGTAATATACAGCAAAAGAAATTATAATTAAAATACTTTAGTAATGCATTGACATCAAGAACACGCGAATAGCAGACAAATGTATTTCGTCGTGTTTTATACCTTTAGTGATCTTAGAAGCTATTAGCTTGTTTAAACTGTATGATACATGTAAGTTACAATAACCTTTCTGAGTTGCATTTTGATTATAGTAAGCCTCGAGCAAGTTCCTGCCTTTCTTGCATTTTACACCAAATAACCTGATACTCGTTTGAAAAACAATGAAACCTCTTCTAGTTCTCATATTACTAACAAAGAAAAAATGAAAGGAATACTTCATGTGATTTTTCTAAAATATAAAATAATAGAAATAATCACATATTATGCACAAAGAGAAAACTGACTGAAAAAAACAGTATAAAACGAACTGACCCAATTAAGCAAAGAAGCAATACTTTCGAAATGACATTCGCTTTTCTGGAGTACTGGTTCGTTTCTTCCATTTTATATTACAATATTGTTAATTTTTTGTAAGACTCGTGTTTTATTCTTTATATTCTAATGTAGAAAAATATGAGTATATTATTACAAGAATAATTGTAATGAATTACAAGTATTTAACAACATCACGTGCACAGCAAGCTGACATGTATTGTTTTTTGAGAATCACTTTAAGATATTTTATGATTTAAACACAACATATTTTTTCAACATAAGAGCAACAATAAAGCCCTACTTACTCCTCTTCTAGAAGTCAACTTAAACTAAAGCAACTAAGAACGTGTGTGATTCATAGAAAATCTCTAAAAGACAATTATATCATTTAACTTCTAAATAACTATCATTTACCACTCTATAATAGTCTGTCCTGGTGGTCTAGCGACAGCCATACTTGTCTCGTAAACCCAAGGTTCAAACCAGACAGGGTCGATAGATTTTTCGGGCATAAACATCCTAAGTATGGCTTCTTTCGGAAGGGAAATAAAGCCGCGGGTCCCTTGTCGTACTTTAAGCTTGAAAGAAGAGGCCTTTGAGCAAAAATTATCGACCATTTCATGCACTTTTAACTCTTTATAATAAACCTTTAAAGATTATATTGTCCTGAATTTAGGAAACCGGAAGTAATTTAAAAACTGATTCAGAAGCGAATACATATGAGAGACATTGATGGGTCAGATAATAACATGGAGAAGAAAGCTATTAAAATGTGTTGTGTTGTAATTTTCTTTTTGTAAAAAAATATCCCATGTCACACATTTCCACAGTCAAAAAATACTTACCGGTCTGTTAACATACAAAATCATATCATTAAATATCTTATTGTTATTTTCTGTAGGAAAAATCTTATATTTTTTATTTAAATTTATTTACATTAGCTGGGGTATTTATATTGAAAAAAAATATTGACAAGAGCCGATTTTGTAATAATTTCTTTCTACACATTTAATGTATACTTAAAAGTAATACCGAACTGTAAATAAAGTCATTTCGTGTTGACTAATCTCAATGGACAATAAGTTAAAAGCAAATAACTTAAATCCAGAATCAATGTTAACATGTGCATGAAGCTATAGTCCGCTCTTACATGGAAAACAGACCCCTGTTCCAGCAGAGAATTATAACGCGACGAAAAGCCGACGGGGGAGTAAAAGAGAAAGATGTGAGGATTTCCAAACTCCTAGCAACCTTTCATTCCCTTCATTCCTCCTCCTTCCACCCGACGTATCTTGAGGTGTCAAGAATACCTGATGAAGTAACTACTGGTACATACGTGAAGTTAACGTTGATTCCCTGTGATTTGCTATTCCCAGGAGTTACTGTCAAGCAAACTGGCTTGCCACAACGAGAATCTTGTCACCTTCCTTCCGCAGACTTTTGGTTAAAGAAAACGAACCTTCCTTCCCCTTCACAACACTGAAATCTAATGGGCTCATAATGTTGAAAGAAGGGGTGAGGAAATGAAATTACCTCGTCACGAGTGTTAACGTCCTTCACCCACGATTCTGTCCAAAAACATGTACTAACTGTTGATGTGTATATAAATATTTGGAAGAACAAGGAGCAGTGCGCATGTAATTTGATTGCAACTTCACAGAGAAGAATTGTGGTTAGAAAATGTTACAGCTACGTCAATTAAAGTACAAACTGTTACACTGCATTTTTCTTTACATTTTCATTTTAAGCACAGTAAAATCGTTTGCTCTGATTGCAATAATGACAAAACAAAGTTTTGTTAATTTTTATTTTTGGTACTTTAAGCTCCCAGGAGTAATGAAATATTTCCCCTTGTAATTTATTTCTAAAACTTTTAGAAATATGCTTAAAACAATTTCGTAAAAAATATTGTTTTCAACTGCTATCTAGGATTAACAAAAAGTCACGCGTCACCAAAATAGCTTTTAAAACATGTGCTCCATTGACAAGAAATTTGGTGTGCGCAAATGGCCGTGTACTGGAAATTCGTAAATAAAATCACTTCTGGTTTAATTGGAAGTAATTGCTCTGTCTCATTAATTGCTTTTCAAAAAGTACCCACACTAGATAATTCTGTTCATATTAGAGTGCCACAGCAAGAAAACAAAAAAAATGTGAAAAAAAACGCTTGCCTAGGCAACACAATTTTAAAGTTTTTATCAATAAAATTTTTCCATATTAACTTCAGGAATCGATACTGAAAGCAAACTTTTTTTTTAACACATTACCAATCTATGTTTAAATTGATAGCCCTCAGCTGCTTGACAATGTGCCATAAAAACACAGAAACAATTTAAAGAACAAATTATGCAGGCTATAAGAATGTTTTGCACGCTTCCATGTTCGATACACCAGATCTTGTAAGTTATGGGACTTTTTCGATGCACTACTGGCATCAAATGGTCCCACAAATGAAGCCCAAAGGCGACAAATATGGATATCTTGCTGGCCACTCTACAAATACATCATTGTGGAAAAAAACTACCCGTAAGTACTGATGAAAATTCTGTCATTAGTGAGTTGGAGCTCCATCTTGTTGGGAAAAGATGACATCTCCTGGTAGCCCTTGGTTGATTTGGAAACAAACATGTGTGGCACTGTGTGATTTCGAAGCAAATCCAAATATCTGCACCTAGCGCTTCTCTAAAGAACCTGGTCCACAATATCAGCTCAAATTGTAAGTTTTTGTGGTTCTCCATCATCCATTGTGCTCAGTATCCGAATGTGTTTACAGATCCATTCAGGTAGAATGTAGCTTCATTTAAGAATAGAATTTGCTCAAGAAAAGCTGGATTGTAGTTGATTTGCTCCATCACTAATTCACAAAAGTGCATTCTTCTGTCTGGACCGTAATCTGAAAGTTCTATTTTATAAAAATGTCGCTTGGTACTTTTTCCCTTTAGGGTTTTCATAACGGAGATTTGACTTATATTTAAAGCTAACGTCATTTTTGTAGAAATTTTTATTTTTCACTCAGAGAACACTCAATATATTATTTTCATCAGTTGTACTTTTCGGGCGACCAGATCTTGATATGTTCCTTTTCCTTCCTGTTTCAGTAAACCTCCTTACAAGCCTTGTGAGTGAAACTGGATTGCCATTCAGGCGTACATCATTAAACAAATTAACAGTCTATAGATGAGATCGTTGTCTGCCTCCATAGTCAACATAAAATTAGAATGCTTTCCCTCTAGCTCCACATTAAATATCGAAATAATTTAATCCAATAAATGTCCGATTTAACCACTTTAATAATCGTTTTTGTATCAATAAATAGGTTTTCCTGAATATAAATGAGGTACAGTCTATTTTATGCTTACTGACAAAACACGCGAAATGTTTTATTATTCGGCACTTTTTTTTTTAATTGGTGTAGCAATTCTAATTTGCACAGAAGTATGCATTGCGAGTATTTTTTGAAAAGTTCTTAATGGGTATAGTTCTAAAAATGTACAAATATATTTGGTGATCCGTTTAATATTGGAGATATAGCTTCATTTCCAGTTAAAACGAAAGCACAAACAATTTAAAATACTATTTTTAATTCCCAGTATTTGGTCATACCTGCTAATAAAATGTAATATCAATTGTACCACATGCTTAAAAAATTTAGGTCATGTGGAACTTTTAACAAAATCTATATATTCTAGATAATAAAAAAATATTCGTTTATAATTGTTCAAAAATTTTGCATTGTATTATAAAATAATTACCCATAGAAAAGCTACCTATATTGATTCAAATAAAGCAAAGTTCATATATAATTGTGTTGCATTATATATATATATATATATATTATATTATCTGTATATGTTTCTAGCTGCAATATTACATATTATTTTGTCTTTCTGGATTACTATAGTAATTAGCATAATATTTATATTCTTATTCACAAACACACGCGCGCGCGCACGCACACACACACACACATATATAATTGGTTTTCTCTTTTTTTAATTTTGGATGAACTGAATTGATTCTCGAGTTAAAAATTGATATAACCCCAGGCTCATAATGCATGGAGGGACAATGGAATGCTGTCTACCATTCAGTTTACTGAGGCTCACTAGAAGTTTATAGCAGAAATCTTTCTAATTTTAATGTGCTGTTAACTACTTTCTGGGGCCACATAATTGGCATATGCCAAAGCATATTGGAGAATGCTTTCAAGATTTATGCAAAGGCATAATAATATCCTTATTCAGAGAACTTGTCTCAAATATGGGGTAAAACTTGAAGAAACAAATAGATGCATTCCACCAGAAGAGCATAATAATGTAATCCAATACAAACTCTCTTTAGAACACGAATAAGACGTGTAAACCTCGCAAAATCATTCTCAAGGGGAAATCTGCAGAGGCTCTCGACATATTACTAAATCTCAACATTCAACTGTTTAAATTTAAAATTGTGAAGGTACAAGCATATTAACGAACATTATAAAAAATGCATATGGAGCTAGATACCCGTTAAGGGAGTAAGAGTTGGCAAACGATGAGGATAGGGAGGAGAAAAAATATCAGGGAGGAGGAGGAACGGATTTTATGGCAATGTTTTGGCAGGACCAACAGAGTCTGAAAAATGTGGCGTTCACGAGAAAGACAATAAAAAAATCACTCTCTCCCTCTGTCCCCTAGATAACTATGACGCAGTCATGAATATGATTGTGTTAATAATCACCCTATAATCTCTACGACGCCAGCGTCGGTGACGCCGCCAAACCCTCCCGACGATAAATGGAAGAGGAAAAATAAAAAGGACCTAGAAGGAAAAACAGCTCATAGCGAAAACAGAGCTTACTCCCTTCTCAGCGAGGATATATCCTCTTATCTAGTAATTTGCAGGTTCATTTCAAATTCGAAATTTTCCTAGTACTAGCTAACTTCATTATCTTTTATTCGGTACCAAAAAGTAACGACTGCAATTATATGATAGAAACAGTAATAATATTACTAATCTTGAAATATTTCCTTCAACACAGCACTATTCCTTATTAAATATAGCATTTAAACGCTTGCTGCATGTGATATCCTGTAGGACATTACTAAAAACATAAATAATGCAACAAGGATCGTCTACGCGTTTATAAAGTTCTGTCAAAACACTTGCGAAGCACAAAATTTCCTCTTGAAGCTGAAAATAATTAGTAGCTCTATCAAACAGATATGAAATATACAAGTAAATGCTATTAAATTAATAAGTGGAAGTTTCGACACCTATATTTGTTACATATGAGATGGATTACGTATATATTAAATGCTAAACTTCTGAACATGAAAAAACAAGTTAAAATGAACAGTTATTACTAAAAGCATAACGTACTCAAACTACCCCTATAAGCGATATCAATTACATATTTTATAATTACATACATTTTTAAAATTTATATTTCATCCGGAAGTTTTTAAATCCGATCATAGTGATATTACATAAATGTGTGTCTGTGATTTAATTGCATAAGTAGCTATGTTGACAACCTGGAACCAAATCAGGCTGGAGG
Organism: Metallyticus violacea; assembly: GCA_030762175.1. Classification (NCBI taxonomy): domain Eukaryota; kingdom Metazoa; phylum Arthropoda; class Insecta; order Mantodea; family Metallyticidae; genus Metallyticus; species Metallyticus violacea. Next base: position 97,009,171 of record CM060832.1, on the reverse strand, counting down.
AAAGTTATTAACATCTTATACTCATTGCGCCTGCCAAATACATGTTATTAGCTAATCTAGCATTTTTAAATTGCAATTATATACAGGCAAAATTATCTACCACCAATGTGATAATGATAGCATTATCCAGAGATTTAGATTGCGTTCTTCCAACCTCCTCCTGGTAAGATATACGAAAACTATTTCTTTGAAACGGAAATACTACGGAATGACTAGAATACGTTTAATTTATAGTTATAAATATATTGATAATCATCAAGGGTTATCTAAAATAGTGTATGATTTACTAGTTTTACAATAACTTCTCCCCCATTTGCTTCTTGTTCCAAGGAATAGTGCAACATGAAATAGTCACCACTTGTTTTTCTGCACCTGCATTAAATCTGTGACGAACTTAGGGTAAGTAGTTTCTGCTGCCTTGTTCGAATACTATAATTTTGGTACACTCGCCATTTCTGTTAACAAGGTATGTACCGGGTCCTTTTGTTAGGGGAGGAAGAGTGTAGTGGCAGTGCTGAACATTGCTGGCAGACAGGAAGCAGGTGGAGGAAGGAAGTAAATTTTTAAATAAGTGGTAGTAATGGATTTTTATTGTTACAAGTACACAAATACTTACAACTCTAGCATGAGTTTACGACCTATATGCTAATACCGTCCGTTTAGCAAACGAAAGTTATGTCCAGGAACAACAACATCTGCTCTGATTGCTTTCGAATCTATACATATATACATAATACGTACACACAATTACTATGAATAGTTTCATATACACAAACGTGAATGCTAACCAATGAGTCCTCCCGTTACTAACCCTCCATTCCCAATTTCCTTCTTTTCTCTATAACCAAATCTATAACTTCTTTGTCGGATCTTCGATAAAAATATTCCAGATTTTTGTATGTTGCTCTCATGCACCAATACTTTCAGGCAGGCATTCAAACCTCTGCTGGGATTCATAAATTGTGATGGTAAATGCTCATTTCTTAAAAGTTCTGTTTCTCTTCTTTCTGCCAGTATATGTCTCCAGGTATCGCTTTCTCCGTACATCGGGCAAACCCTTTCCCCGAAAACGTTAGCCATTTTACTTCCTTTCCAAGCATTTAACCTGAGCCACGTGAGACCACTTCTTTCTTCTCTCCCACTAACATAAATAATTTCCCTCCACCACACCTGATCTATATAAACCTGCAGGTTGACCGAGACCTTTTCACTGCATATCTATCTATATCCCGCAAACGTCTTTTAATATCTTCCAGAAACGGGTGTAGATATTAGACACGTTGTGTGTGTGTGTGTGTGTGTGTGTGTGTGTGTTTAAATTATTTAATTATTTTTGTGTTGTTTTTTCTTTGCTATTTATTTTTATATTTTAACGTATCTGTTTCCTTTTCATCTTTAGTATATATGTATATATAGGAATATATGTTACTTGTTCTTGAAAATATAATTGTGGCTTGTGCAACATATATTTCTGAGAAAATCTGCATTGTGCCTTCATATATTTTCGAAAAGTTTTTGGTTCCGTGGAAAAGCAAGCATTATGGATTAAATTATGGACGAAAGGAGTTTCGGGTAAAATGATCAAGGCATTAAAATCAATATATAATAAGGTACAGTTCTGTGTAAAATATGATAGCAATAAAGTTTCAAAAAGTTTAATAACACGAAGAGAGGTGTGAAGAAAAGCTGTATCCTTCCACCCCTCCTTTTCAATTTGTTTGTAGATGACATACCGGAGAAAATGTGTGTTGCAGAATCTGATACCCAGGATATAGGAGGCATATATGTACCTGCTCTCCTTTATGCGGATGATCTAATATTGATATGCACAACAATTGATGTTTGCAAAGGGAAATGCACTGCTTAGAAGGTATTGTCAGGAATGGCAGTCAATGAGGAGAAAACCAAAACAATGACATTCAAGAACGGTGTTCAGCAGGAAAGAGAGGTGGGAGTAAGTAAGTCAGGCATTAGAAAAGGTTAAGAAATTCACATACTTGTGAGTCACTTTAGCTATGAACGGGAACTGGGCAAAACACAAAGGCAACACAAAACGCAAGTGTTTAATTAAAAATGTAGAGGCATTAAAGATTTTAGTAAAAATACCGGAAACTCCACCGATAACAATGGAGTTGGTGTACAAAGCGTTTGTGAGGTCAACTATGGCGTACGGGACAGAAATTTGAGGGTGGGAAAAACATGGAGGAACTGAATCGGGTACAAACGTAGTTCCTAAAACGATTACTACAAGTAGTGAAGGATACAGCAAAGTTTGGCGTTGTTATAGAATTTGGTATTTTTTACAGAATTTAAAAATAAGAACAATTAAGTACCGGTTAAGAATAATATGGAGGAATCAAGCTCTTCTTCGAGCAGTTTGTCTAAAGGAGCAAATAAGGAAAGGATGGGATACGGGATGGGCATCAAAAATAAGGTTTAAACAAAATTGGATTAGGATATATTAGTTAAGAAGAGAGGGCATTAAACGAAATAGTTGGAAAATAGTTAACAGACATTTGCGAGATACAGATAGGTGAAATACTGAGTCCCAATGCGCAGAAAAAGTATCACTTTACCTGCAGGCTCAAATACATACGGTGTGGGGGAGGGGGATTATTTAGATATATCTGTGGCAAAAAAAAAAAGAAAGAAGTAGTCCCGCATGGTTCAGATTAGCGGCTTGGAAAGGAAACAAAACTCACAGGGGAAAGAATTTACCCATTGTGCGGAGAAAGCGATACCTGGGGGCATATTTTGGTAGTATCCACGGAAACGGAGATTTCAAGAAATGAACATTTAACACCGTTATTTCAAAATTCTAATAGAAGTTTGAACATTTGCCGGGAAGTGTTGGTGCATGTGAGATACTCACACAATTAGGGAATATTTCTAGAGAAGACCTTAACAAAGAAGGTTAATGGCTATAGTGAAAAGGGGAGAGTTGGAGAGGGTTGTTAGTAAATGGAAGGGGGCTCAAGAATAAGTGTTTTATTCGTGTTTATGCATTTGTATATAAATCACTTATAGGAAACTCATGATTTAGTACATCGATGTGTTTGTATTTTTGTATGTATATGTATGTGTTTATGAACATTTTGATTGTTACAAGTACGATATTAGCTAATATGGCCGTAAGGCCCTTGCACAGTCTTACGTATTGGAATGTATTTAAAAAGTGTGTACAATAAAACGTTCACCACCACCACCAGTGCATTGCAAACGTACGTACGGTTCCGGGTCCCTTGGAAAAGATGAATTAAGAAAATGTAGTTGGTGAGACAATTTATCGTACACAGTATTGGGAAAATTTTGACATTGAGAAAATGTTTCTCGTTTTATTAACTATTTAAATTACTGAGATGCATTTTAATAATGCTTTTAGTTTTTTTTTATTATTATTATTATTATTATTATTATTATCATTGGTTAATCACAATTCATTATTCCATTAATGCAGAAGTAGTTGAAATGGTCCTATTCCGTTTTGTGAAAGCGTTTTAAATAATTTGTTTTATTCCATTAATACGGACTTTTAAGTTATATCTATGATATATAAGTTTTTCCACCTTGCTCAGTGAAACAGTATTTTTTAAGCTCGGCTTAACCTCCCAATTATTATTTGCAATATTTAATTCTTGGAGTGAACTCAGATTGAAGTTGAAATTAAAGGTATTGGGAATATTTCGTAGTATCATAATAAATAAAAGCATCTAAATAATAAAAGAGAATAAAATGGTGAAAACATTAATAGTTATGTACGATATATAATAGTATATTTTAATTTCCATTTTACAGCACAAATAAACTCGGGTCGTAAATTTTCTTTTGGTATTTTATTTTTTTATTTGTGCACGTTTTCTTAAATTCACTTTTGCTATTGTATTGCTTAGATGTTGAAGAGGCTTTAGAACGGATTTTTTTTCCATAGTTGGAATTTTGAAATCAGTTTATGAAGAAATTTAGAGTACAGATTATATTTATACAGTTTCTTCTCTGGAAAACTACAACATTTGCTTTTACAAAAATCACATTTAGGTGTCTATTGGTACAAAACTTCTAATTGCATACCAGAAACTAATTGACACTCCGAGAAAAAAACAAATTTAACCACAAATCAGTTATAAACAAAGCACGTAAAAATATATCGAAATATCTCATGAGCACACGATAAAGGGGGTCTCATTGTATACTCATATTCAAATAAACTGTCATACGATATACACAAAAGAAAGGAGGGGAAGAAGAAGAGGAAAGCGCTATATCTACGTAAGATGTATTTCATGGATTTCCATAAAAAGGTCTTATTGCATGATTCGTCAAAGAGTCTATTCATTGTATTCGGTGTTTGTCTAATTTACTGTAGTCGCCGGTTATGAGGCCTTTCACAGTATTAGCATACAGCATTAGTATTAGCATACAGTGTAGCATACACATGCATTGCTATTAAGACACTAGACAAATTCCCCATTAAAGCTATTGTTTTCAGAAGATTTATACTTTTTAGTAGAACTTATGAAAATGGTTTAGTTAGGGGATGGTTTATTATGATATAAGCAAGGAACTAAAACTGTTTAGTAAAATAACAAAAATATATTAAATTTACTACAAATAGTATTTCATTTCATTATTCAGCTTTATGAAATACCAACTTAGAATAAACAAACAAGCCTTAATTACTTTACTGCATGATCTAAATAACAATATTAAAATGTTTCTGTAAAATTTATAAAGTGTTCATTAGCTCTCTTTTCCTTTTTTACCCTGTAATTGTGCTAAACTTATAGACATTGTCAAAGACAAAGTTGTGATTTCTGTAAAGTTCGATAAGATTTTGACAGTTAAAATATTTATTTTCATGTCCAGTACACAAATCAATGCCATTCCGTACAAGTAAGAATTTTGAAACGAGTGCAAGAAATATACCATCTTATGAGACGTGTACAATATTTTAACACACTAACACTCTATTTGATATAATAAAAAGTATTGAAATAAATTTAATAAAAATAAAATTCATAATATGGCGTAGTGTTCTGAAGTTATACGTCATAAGTGCACATCCAGCTCTCGTCGCCAGTGATGACCCTGGACAAGAAGGCTGGGTCATCGGATACGGCCTGACGAAGCCCCGTGCAAACTTCAACACGCTGAGCCTTCTGACCAGCAGTCAGGATCCTTGGCACAAATTTTGCGGCGACACGATGCATGCCCAATTCATCAGTTAAAATTCGTTGGCTTGTCCCACAACCAATTTCCACTTCATGAACAGATCTTCAATGGTTCGACTTCGATCTTCACGAATGATATGTTGAGTTTTGGCAACAATGTTATTATGCAGTTGATGGGCTACCGGTGTGAGCATCGTCTTCAATAGCTGTACGGCTGACCCTGAACCGAGCATGCCACTCAAACACACGTGTAAGGCTCTAGCTTTGTCCCCCAAATACTTGTTGAGAGAGTCTCCGTAGCATTTTTCCCAAGATTGCACAGAGTTTGATGTACACTCTCTGTTCTAATCTTGGAACCATCGTAAAATCGCCACACACTACATACAGAGTATCATGAAAAGTACTATAGGATCTCAACACATCTACCCAGCATGAAACTTTAAACACTCACTCATCAGATGTGCTAGTGTTGCCACCTAGCGGCACAAAACTCTATTGCAACTACTGATGAGATGGCAGCACCAGTCCCGAATATTGTGAATACCCCCTTGCATCTTCTGAATTAGAACTGCACTCGATAATTAAAATCCGAACATAAGAATAAGTCATGTAAGATACCCGCAAATCGAAATAAGCTCCTATTTTATTTCTCGTGCAATTTATTGCAGTGTTCTATTCGGTCTATAAACAGACATGTGCAAGGATTGTGTTAAATCTAAAAATCCTTAAACATTTCTTGAGAATGTCTGATAATATTCCTTTCTTTTACGAAAAATAAGATGTTTTCATTAACAGAGGTTTGTGTAACATGGTTTGAAGCCAGCTGTTCCTCGTATGTATTATTTCCATTTTAGTAAAATAATCATAAGCACGACGCACTTAGCTTAAAATGCTTATGTAATGCATTAATTCATTCAATATGTCATATAATTCTCTAATACTTCTAACAGGAACTCCATCACACGAACAAATCAGCACATTAATATGCTTATTATGTAAAAATGCAATGATTAAGTCAAAGTATATTCATTACAAACTCTCTTTCATCAATATATACAATTTAGCTATCAAAATCTGGCTTTTGTTTGTAACCCCCTGGAGGTATTCCCATGTATACATGTTGACTAATTCCCAGTCGAAGCTTTTTATATGCACTCCCTGAATACCTTTATCTCATAACACTTCTGTGGAGTTGCAGTCAAGTCAAATATTTCAGCATCCTCTGCTTTTCTTTGAATTCATTGAACCTCATGCAGTGTCCAGATCGATGTTTAGTATTATCTTGTAGCAAAGTAAAACATTCCCTACAAAACGCAACTCAGATGATATTGTGTACAATGTTTATGATCTTGTTCCCGGTTAATTTCCCTTCAATTTTCATGATATTTCCAAATTTATTCCCAGAGAAAAATGTTCTAACTATAATTGATCATTTTTAACTATTGGCAGTTGGCGGTGTGTAAAAGCTTCTGCTTTACATTGGTAAACATACTTCTTTATCAAATAAGAAGCGCTCATATTTGGGTTCATCTGTGAAAAGTATTTGCACAGATCATCAGATGACCAGTGTCTATGTTGTCTAGATCATTGGAGTCTTTTCTTTATATTAACAGACTGTAGTAATGGTTTCCTTACTGCCCCCTTCAGATTAGTTTCTGAAAGTCTTCTTTTAATACAAATTTGTTAATCATTTGTACTAATTAGGCAAATACTTGCCGTATCATTTTAAAAGTATTCCTTTCACTATTAATTCTAAAAAATTTGTCATTGTTTTCTATTTTTAAGAGCTATTTTGGTCATGGTAAATGATATTTACGAGTATATATGTAGCGGGCAAGGGTATATGGCAGTTTCCCAAATGCAATTTTTTTTTGCAATTTAAGGAATCGACAAACTATCTTTATCAATGCTACAATCACAGCACATGATATTTGCACCTTTGAAGTTATAGCAACCATGTAATCATTTAAAGTAACACCAACAAACTGAACTGCACACAGCAGACTACCCAGCAATATGATCTTGATGCACACACTATCTGCTTGCTAGTACAGGGAACAGCATCGATGTCTAAGTTACATAGGCTGATATATGCGCCTACAGGGGTCTATAGTTTACGTTTCTCTATACGAAAAACTTCACTCTTTTACAAACAAAAAAGTGTAGAATTATATTTTAAAATAGTGTGCTCTTATTGATTATTAAATATAATCATCTATATAATAAAGAATGTTGATCGATTTAAATGCTGATATCAGTAAATGAGTAGGTATACTGAAGTTAATCTTACTTTAAAGTCCAAGTTCATCTTTTTAATGTTAATAATACGTATGACAATTCTAAGAATGATGTTTTATGACAACCAGACCAAAGAATGCAATTGATCGAACTAGGATTTGAAATCTTACGTAAACAAAGCCCATGCACGTGCATCCTCTCTTCCCACAAACATCAAAGGTTGCATGTGCATATAATATAAGAAACGTAATAAGCATTGATGGATTGTTTTTGAAATATTTGAGTATTTCAAGTTATTTTCCAATAATTACGAAAAGTACTTTTGCATTTAATAACTGTTAATAAAATATATGCACAATGTTATGCTATACGTTTCATTTACCGTCACCCTAAGTCTTCCATAACAGGTGACATCCTACCCAGTGTATGGGCAGATGCCAGTTTTAAGTAATGGGAACCATAAATCTTTTTAATGACTTGTAGACCAGATATTTTCATAAGACTAAAATATAATTATACCAAAATATGACATGTTGCTCCTATTGAACTGCAATATTCCTCGCCTTTTGTTCTGGAAGTGCTATTTACTATTACAGCTGTTACGAACAGGTGTGTAATACATGGTCATAAACTGGACACCCTGCTGTCTGCAAGTTGTAAGACACAGTTATTATCCCACACATAGCCGAGCGATATTCTCATTAGACGAGGACCTTCCCCCTGCAACCATAGCCACAGTCTACATCCACTCTCCGCCTTGGAGCACCATATTGATTGGGAAAACCCTTGCTTGCAGCCAAACAATGGTTTATCTTGGTATGGAAGAGATTTGAGAAAGCCTTGCCTGGCTAGTGGTGCTATGAAGGAGGTTGGGGTGTGCACATAAAACATCCCACACGAACAACAGGGCTAGAGGAGATGAAATGGGGTGGGGAAGGAAGCTTGCGCAAGGAATTGTTCCTGTGGTCCGCAGGAGCAGGTTGTTCTTAGGGGGGAGGGGTATCTGATTACAGCTTGTACAGCGTACGCGATTATATTTGCAACGGTTTACTACATGCAATATTTCGCAGGATTTTGCCTCGTTTGAATCTGCAGGCATGAGAAATTCTCTTAAGACTCGCTATGTCTTCTGAGAAAAAGTGTAATAACTTCATTTTATAAGCTACAAGAGAACGCTGGTTCCTGTTTTCCATTGTTGCTCATATTTCGCTTAGAATTGGCTTAGTATTTAAAACTTCATAAGAAGTACAAATAACTTTCTACTCATAAATGATTCTCCAATTGACACCAGAAATGATAATACAAATATATTGCATTGTGTCTCCAATGCTGTCTTTCGGTGCATTCACATACGTTGCTCCATGCAATCGTCTTGACTCAAAAACGTATGCCAGTAGAAATGTTCCATAATAATGATTACAGAATTTTCACATTCAGTTTCAAAATGGGGGAAAAAAAAAAAAAAAAAAAAAAAAAAAATCTTAAAATGTAAACATATCGATTGTTCTAAGAATTCTCAATGTGTGAGACAGCCAGTGTCATAGCATACAAAATAAATGCTATGGTTAAATTTAAAAACAGCAGCATGAAAAGTAGATGTTATTTTCTACAACAATATGCAAACTTAAAATCATTTTATAGTCGTTTTCTATTCATGCTAGCTAAAAGAAAAATTGTGAATGCGGAAAAATAAATTGCATTTTAATATTTATATTAGTTTGAAGCTAGGTAATCAATTTTAATTGAGGACAAAGTGTTACATTAACTGTAATAATCTAACAGAAATCTAGAGGTATACATAATAACTTTATATATCTATAAAAATCAAGAATAGCTTAAATTTTAACCTATTTGAATAGAGTCCATTGTCTTCTGTGCAAATATTTTAACATCCTATTGTTTTCTTAAATTTTCAAATTGGCTTTAATCTTCCATTGAATCTTTGTTTCAAATATCTCCCTCTTTTGATATTGTTCCTAAGCCACGGTTAGCATAACTACTAGTCTGGTGAATATAAATTATTTAAAAGTTACAAATTAGAATATCTCAAGTAAATGAAAAATGCATTAAAATCCACCACATGTCTCTCAATAAGAGAAGAAATTAAACTGCAAGTTGCTATCACAATTTAAAGAATTACTACGGATATGCATGCAAAAACCACAGAATAAATTCAAATCTAAAAGTAATATAATATCTAATAATATAATCAAAGAAAATGTTATATAAAGGAAATTTCTAATTACAATAAGTTCTTGAAATCTTTGGCATACACAGAAATAAACAAACATTTCAATACAGAAAATACTGCAAAAATGTGCCTATTCCAAAGAGGATTTCGTCGACAAGAAATGGCTTGTACTATAGTTCACAGATAATGTAGTTGTCTCACTGTACATCTGTATAATTAATTGGAACTAAATTCGACGTTGAAATTAAAGAAAGCCCCATAATCCTGTAGTTAGTTTCATGCATCAAAACATTTCATGACTGAAAATTAAGAAAGTCGTATCGTATACGAAGAAATAAAGGAATCTTAAAATATTCACTATGATTTACAAAAAAAGTAATGCATCCATTATGTTTCAGTACGACTCCAATTCCCTCTGGTGTAGCAGGAAATAAAATGTCAAATCCAATCGCAAATTTATAACCTAATTGGGGATAGATGTCCAGGTTGCACAAATATTCAGCATTAGTATAAAATGCTGGGAAATACAAGTAATATAGTAGTTAATAAAACAACGGAAAAATACGAATAGCATAGAAGATTGTGTAAAAATAAATCACAAAATAAGTCAGTGATACACTTTAGGTTAAGCTCAGCGCAGATTGGTTTGTGCATAGATCATGAGAACGAAATTTTTTAATAAAAAAAGTGTCAAATAATGGTAACGATTAATAGAAAAATTAAGGTTAGGATCTCTCAATATATGAGATCCTAAATATCAATCGATACATTTATTGATATAAAAATAAATGATGGCCTGAGTACATACTTTATTCACATATGCGCACCAGAAATGCGTTTGCCAAAGTCTATGCAAGAAAAATGCCTGTATTTTGCAAAGTGTTTGATCCGATGCAAATTAGTGATGAACAATGATATTTTAATTTCACTTATATCAGGTAAATGGAGGATTTTTTAATAAAAATAAGTTACCAATAATGTTTTGTTGACTTGTCGAGTGCAAGAAATTACATTATTTACTCGCCGCAAGTAACAAACACTGATGTTCACTAGCAATTAGCGTTATCACTTGTTACTTTATCGTTCGCTGTCATATGCATCATATTATGCATTTTCAATTTAAATGTATAATCCTATATGCTAACGTACGCATAATGTTCTAGTGTTTTTATAGTAGCTTAGAAAAATGCACCCAGATGCAGAATAGGCCTCTTTCTAGAAGAGGAAACTATTGCTCTTCAACACGATTCTGCCAAAAGCAGATTTATCTCTTATATTCCATAAACTAACTTCATACTTATTTGAGAAGATAATAAACAAATAAAAAATTTAATCCTGCATTCGATCTTTGGCTTAATCCATTGCTTTGATAGATAGAATGCACTTTGGAAGAAATGAAATAAATAATGCAGAAAAGCATTATCTCTATTACTTTTACAGCAGTGCAGTGAGTGATGTGAAATCTCTTGAGCAGATAAATAAACGACATAGTGAATACTTATGATTAATGATAGTTTACATTAATACTTGTGGTTCGCTATAATACAAGGTTATTTCATAATACATAGCGTAAAGTTCACTGTACCGAGGATTGGAAGATGCAACACTAGAGAAAATTACACCAGTTGCAATTGAAGGCTTAAAAATACGATTTATCCATTGCGTACTCTGTATGTAGATAACAAGGGCTAGAAATGAAGCCTGCAGTGGGTACTGCGACTGTTGAAAATCCTACATTGAAATCGAGACTTTACATGGCAAAAACCCCACAGAAAGCCGTAGTCCTTTGAGTGAAGTTTCTGGCGACTTCACTGTGGACCGTCCGACAGTTTCTCATTGGACTAATAGTTTTCACGTTAGTCGTATCAGCCTAGACGATTACCTAAGGCCAGGAAGACCACAGGTGAAGGATGTGTGAAATCGTGGAAAATGATCTTCAAGAGGATCTTTGTGTGACATGTGAGGAACTTTCGAAGCCACACAGATTCCGCCAATGTCTGTATTACGTAATTAGGCAAATTATTTACAGAAGAGAAACATTTGTGTGCAATGGATTTCACACTTTTTGACTGCTGAACAGAAGCGAAAAGACGAGGGCATTGCAAACTTGCTGAAACAAAGATTCGCCCGACCTCAGTTCCTAGAGACTAGGCCATTCGACCTCCATGAACGGAAATGTGATCAAAAAAAAAAACCTGCGCGAATATGAATGGGAAGTGTTACCTCATCCACCCTATAGTCCGGACATTAGTTTCCCAGGATTTGACTTATTTTCAAAGTTTAAAAAAAATGCATGGACCTCGTTTTCCTTCTCTGGAAGAGTTTTCTGCCCTTTTTACTCGAGCCATTCAACAGATGAACAGAAGCGGTGCTTTGAATGCAATAGCACGCTTTCCCAGCCTTTAAGAAGCAGTGTGCACTATTTACGAAATGACCTTCGTACGTACATTGTACTAGTTACGTTTCTGGGTGTGACAACGTATGCGGATAAACTTCCTTCGAAAAGGTAGCATAATCAAGAGCTACTGGTGGGAATTGGTTTCTCTTTGGAGGAGTATGATTTTAAACTAATATTGAGTAATTAACCAATCTATTCTTCTGAAGTGTACTGTCTTCCCAAGGCCCGTAGTAAAGCATCCACATCATTACATTAAACGAAGTTATCATGCTGGGAGAACATATTCAAATTTACCTTGCCTCTTACATAAAACAGAAACTTTTATACCTTATCCCAAAAAATTACACCTCTGATTTTGAAGCCAGTACCTCAAATTTGTTTTTTAATATACATTCAAATGGAAAAACAGATTATTTCATTCAAATTGATTAATTAAGTAAGGTTCAATAGCGAGGGTACTATCTAAAAATCTTGGATCACTTCATCATTAGCAGCTTTGTCAGTCTTGGATTCAACATGTCATTTTCTCCTTTTGTTCAGCAATATTTGGATTTGCTTGCATGGGAAGGGCTGACTCTTAGGATACAGACCTCAAAGTTTAGAAATTTGGATTTTTTTGGTATTGTGATGCTTCGGTTCATTCGAAACCATGGGCACTCCGAATGGCATAAATCAAAGCACCTTTCAACCACCCTTTCAACAGTGTTGCACATGAAGCACCCAAAAATTATCTCGGTCTTCTATTTTGGAGCCAAAATAAATACCTTGTACCTTTTTAAGTTTACACTTTCAGGTAAACTCACCACAAATATAACAAAAATTATTTGACAGTCAACACATTTATTACGAGGCATTAGAGTAAGTATATGCATTATACCATGCGTTCCATTTATAGCCGGGCCATAGATCGCGTATCTGCATAGTTCGCTTGCACTGCAGTGACCTTGATATTTCTGCAGCGCAGTAGCGGTAAATGACCCGCTCAAGGCTATGTTTATCAGTTGTGTTATACTGTGTCAGTTGCTGCCTTCTGTTTGAGCTGAAAAGACTAGAGTTTGTTCATCGTGCATCTCAAAAGTGAGAGTTCATTCCATACATCTGCGTTGTGTGTGAATTACATAATACTAGTCCACTCAAATGCCTAAAAATGCCGAAAAATACACTTTGAACAAAATACATTTACGTAAAAACTCAATCATACAGACTGGTGTGTAGACAATTTCGGGAGAAATTTCCTTGTATCCCGGTTCCAAGTATAAAAACTATTGGATGTCTGGTTAATAAGTTTAGGACCATGGGATCGCTAAATCTAAGAAGAGAAAAAGAAATATTTTAACGGAGAAAAAAAATTGACTAAATTTGTGCATCATTTGAACGCTCTCAAAAGAAGTCTCTAAGACGTGTTGCACAGCAAGTGGGTGTTTTAAAAACCAGCTGTTAAACTGTTAAAATTTAAACCCTGTAGAGTGACTAGAGTTCATGAATTACAACCTTCTCGTGACAACGAAAATCTAGTTACTTTCAGACGGTTGACGGTACTGTTGACCCATATTTAATAAGTTTGTCAGATGAGGCACGATTTCATTTAAATGGCAATGTTGCCTCACAGAACAATACATATTGGAGCTAAGAGAAGCCTATTTACCCGCCAGTGTAATAGACAGTGCGCGGAGCACGCATAAGCGCGATCCGCGGCCCGCAATATAAGGAACGCTCTGTATGTACACAATATAATGTTAGAAGACACACGAAAATTAAACAGATAAATATTTAGCTAACTTATTTATGTTACAATTATGAGAACTGGCTTTCCATTGGAATGTGACCATTCTAGCTAATTCATCAATTATTTTATTACTTTTGTTTCTACAATAACAGCAGTAATTAAATTTTTAATTATTAGTAATATTCACAGATATTTTTAACATAATGATATTTAAATAGTCGTCTACTGAGGACATTTATGCATAATATTATAGGTTCGCTATGAAAAATGGAGCCCAATTCAGACATTTGTACTATGAATTCAAAATCAGCACACCAAAGAACGAAATAAATTGTAAAAATTATTCATTTAACAAAAATTATTATTGTCCAGTATTGTTAATAATTCGCCTAGGATAAACCGTTCCTTTATATTTTTTAAAAAAATCTTCTTTTTTGACAAATAGGTACTAATTTGGTTTTGTGACAGGTACTAATATTTGAAAACGTCCGAAAGATAAAGCAGCTTATACTTCAATATTCCCCCGTTCTTTAGCCATTTTGCAACAGTAACGACCATCGACCGTCAAGACCGTAGTTAAGAAGGAAACATGGGGGGATAATCTTCCTTTCGTTCTTCCTTAACACTTTCATAAAGCTATTATTAATGGATATAGTGGCATAGATAATTGCTCTCCATTCCCCTTCTTTATTCTCCATCTTCTTAACTTCCCTCCGTTTCTTCGGAAGGCCACTGCTGTTTATATGGTCGGTTCTAAGACGCTATAGCGATCCTTTGAGAACGCATAGCCTTCTCCTGCTTCTAAACTATGCTCGGCATGTAAGCATGGTCTGCTATGTCTTAGCCATAACCTTTTCTTCATAAAGGGTGTGTGAGTGAGAGTGTGTATGTGTGTACTTAAATGGGCTTGTGAGGACAATAGGGAAAATGGCTTTCCCGATGCATTGAGAGACGACGTTTTGGGAAAGAGGGAGTGGAAGTGAAGGGAAAACGTGATGAAGAAGAAAGGTTTCAGGTCATAGACGGCGCACTCAAATTTTCAGGGTCTCATGTTGGGTACGCCTCACTAGAAGATGATGGGGTTGTTTTTGGCAAAGAAATGGAACAAAGCAATTTCGTAAATCTAGCGGAACTTGAGATAAAAACGGAAAAGTTTACGTTTCCACGAGTATTTTAATATGTAATTAGCGGGGAATGCAACCGAAGAAATTTCATTTGAATATATTCTCTGAATTTATTGTAAATACATAAATAAATTATACAGTAACGTTCACATTGTTTTGTTAATCAGCAGCACTCTCCCCTTTAGCGTCGTGTAGCACTAATACGCAAAGGATATTAGCAAACTTAAAATCCCCATGGAATTTAGTCGTGAAAAGTTTCATATGTATTAAATATCACCGAAAAAAATACAGTTTTCAATACAATTCTCTAGAATTTATTTAACAAATTCCAACCCTGTGGAGTACAACTTAACTCCTTCGGGTATTACATTAAAAAAAAAGTGGATATTTAAAAATGAAACATAATACATATTCAAATATACAAAATAATGATCATTAAATTGCAAAGATTTAACACATTACAACCAATGAACACTAGCATTAAATTAAGGGTGTAAATAAAAATTCAAAATACAAAATATTAAGATACTCTCTTAATTACTGGGCTTACAAAGTATTTTCTAATTACCAAAAGCGTATCTGAATACCTAGGTCAGTAAACAATAACAATCATTGCTCGTGTTGAACGCTGCCTAAAAGATAGTTTGTGGTAAGACAAACTAGAAGATCCCACACTCATGAAATGTATCAGTTAATAAGAACACGGACGAGAGGTGACTCTCCTGGTCGTTCAAACCAAGAGTCCAAACGCTGCTACTCTCCCGTATCCAACGATCAACTCAGTGATGTTTAGCAAACTAATAGATATGGAAAGAAAGAAAGTTACATTACAGATTAAAGTGATCAATACTCTTGCCTGTGAAGAGTTGGGTTCAATGAGCGATAAACACACATTAAAGGGAAATTTGATAGAAGTAACTAAACTAAAATGAAAATGAAGCATAGTATTTAACGCTCGTTTTTGCTACAGAGGCACCACAGGCTATGGATACTGATACATGAGATGAAAAGATATTGTGGGAAAGAATTAATTATTAAAGAAGGAATCGTTCCAGACCTAAGTTTTAGAGTACCTCCCCAGCATTTTGCCATTTATGAGGATTGAGGAAAACCTGGAAAAAACCCCAGTCAGGGAGGACGGTCCTGTTGGGATTCGAACCCCAGATCTCGCGCTCACGAGTCCACGCCTTAACGACCTCGGCCAACCGTGGGGGTAAAAGGAAGGAAAAAACGGAGTACATAACAGAGCATAATTCGTCGTTATTATGCATAATTTCACATGCATCTTCTCTAGACACATTTGCGCAAATCTCTGTCCTGGTGATCGAGCGCGCATGCATGTCCCTTGCATACATACACAAACCCACGCGTGTATTCTCTGAAAAGGTGCATACTAAATCTCAATTATCCTATCAGAGCAGTCTTCTTGGTAGAAATTGAATGTAATCCAGGGTACATAAGAACACAAATTTCCATACTAGCACATTAAAAAATGTTTTCAAATCGATTATCTGTTTTATTAAATGAGAGATGCCCAACCCAAATTATGACGCAACAGTCGTTGGCCGTTGGCATTGGTAGAAATGACTGGTAAGATCTGTAGCTCTTTTCTTACCCTTCTTCTCCCTTAATCCACGACAAACAAGACATCTCAACACTCTAAAGAATTAGATTATTGACATACATTCAGTGACCCGAAAATCGCTCTAACTTTCGATCCATTTTGCAGTCTTTTCTTAATGTAATAAATGAGTCGGCAGTAAGATGCTAGTTACAAAAAAGTGCTGTTTACACTTTAAGGAATAAGTTTCCACGGCTACTCCCCCTTCCTCCCCGCTACATGCTTAAATTTTGCAATTTGTTAGATAATTTATAAGCAGATGTTTACCATTCTAACAACAAAGTTATTCAATAAACAATCCCAGCGCTTTCAGAGTTCCGCAGTAAGGTTCGGCAGAGCAGGTACAGGTAAGAGGAAAATATCGAAGAGTAACTCTCCATCACACGAGGGTAGGTCCACAAGTTTCTGGCCTAACCATTTTCTAGTTATGATAAAGACGCAAACTAAGAGTACATTTAAATTTTCAATATAGTTACCCTTTATTGCAATACACTTCTCACATCTTTGAATTAACATTTTAACCTTCCCCCAAAATAGTCAGAAGGCTTATTTGCATAAAGAGCATCCACCACTTCTTCGTCACGCTTTAATTTCCTTCCTTGAAGGCCCTTCTTAAGTTTTGAGAAGAGGAAATAGTCACTGTGAGCTAGATCGGGGCTGTAGGATGCATGGTCGATCTCCTTGAAGCCACATTTCTTCACAACTTCCTTTGCAACAACAGGCGCGTTGTCATGAAGGCAAACACCACCACTCAGCTTTCCTCGCCTTTTCTCTTTGATGGAAGCACGTAATCTGTGTAGTAGGCCAGCATAGTACTCATTTACTATGATGTTCCTCTCCTTGAAGTCAATGAAGAGTATTCCTTCACAGTCCCAAAAGACTGTGGCCAAATCACCTTGGTTGACTGAGTGACATTGGCCCGGTGCCTCGCCAAGTTTACGCCACTCGTTGATTTACTTTTGGACAAGGGATCTAGGCGAGGACCATCTCCTGTAACAATGGTTTGCAGAACTTCTCCCTCTTTGCCACGGCAGAGCTCCAAAAATGCCTAACAACAGATGAATCGTTGCTTCTTTTGAACTGAGGAAAGAAGTCCAGGCACTCATCTGGCACTAATCTTATTCATGTTTAAATGTTCATGAATAATTCGAAGGACCGTTGTTTTAGAAAGACACAATTTTGCTGCTATCTGTGTAACTTTGAACCGCCGGTCTTCCATAATTTTTCCTTCCACGAGAGTGATGTTTTCAGGAGTGAGCACCTCCGTGGGCTGACTTGCACGCTCTTCGTCATATGAGGGGGATGCTTTGCCCATATACACTTTCCAATCGCTGTTTAATTTCATTTGGAGTAAGTCCTTCTTTTGTGAAGAACCTATTAACAGCTCGATGCTCCATTTTGAACATGTCACAATCTTCTACACATAGCTTTCTTTATGCAATTATATCTGCACTGAACACAGCGGAGCGGAAATTACTGCAATTATCGACTTAACAGATAAGATTTGACACCAGATAAGCTTTTTGTGAAGGCGATAATCCTTATCGGCGAGGTCGGAAACTTATGAACCTACACTCGTAAATGTGGAAGATGTGGAACATTTAGATTTATCTACATTAAAGATACATATATACATCAAGATTAATATTAAAATGTTTAATTATAAATACACACGAGCAATAATATGAATCAAATAGAAATACACAAACAAAAGAGCAGTACAGTTCATACATTGTCATATACTTGCGGTTTTACCGATGGGACTTGCAGTAAGCAAGCATAGCGTGGGAGACGATAAGAAAGAATTTTGAGGCGTGTCATTCAATAGATTATTTACAATGGTATAAGAGAGATATCGGACAAAGTATAAAGAATGGATGGATACGGCGAACCTAGACCACTTAGACGTATGCCTCTTTTACTCGCTTTTGCCCTTGGAGCGACATCACCTCTAGACAGTGAACAGAGTGAGGTTCTCAAGGCTTTGTACACTCTCGATACGCTTTGAAGGGCTGATCAGAATTTTCATGTTAAAAACTGGGATACTCTGCTTATTAACTTACTTATAATTTATGATGAATATTAATGATAATAAGAATAATAGTCCACTGGAAACACATGCCAAGCGCACACACATTTTTAATATTAGAACGGGAAAATTCAGAAATGAATTTAATCAGTTATAATTGTGATACTTCTGACCAAATACATTTTATGTGTATGTTCTTGCAAATTACTCTCACAATACAAAGTCACAATCACTGTTCTACGGTCTACAAAAATACTTTTGAATGTTTACATACAAACATATTAATATTCATTAGTTAAAGTAGTTTGTTGTAGCATTTTTGTTTATAAATGTTTCATACAAAAATATGAAATTGAAACAATATTTTGCTATAATAATATCAAAATTATGCTGAACAGAATTTTCTAACTTTCTCAGCTCCATGCTGCTGACAATGGTAAAACAAATATTACTAAATGAGTAAAATTGTAAACATTTCGCCTCTTACCTGTCCCAAGATTTGTCTCGGAACATTGGGCCATTCGCGCGAAAACCAGGACTGCCCCGGCAAAATTGCGACTTCTGGCCAGCCTAGTAATGAGAAGAGAGAGAGAGACAGTACTATCTTGGAGGTGCTCTGAGCATAGTACATTCTCTCTCTTCCTCTGCTCATTGCTTTTTCTCGGTTAACACCACAAGCTCGTCTTGCTGTAAGAACCTTTGTTATTCGTTGTTCACCATGTCTTACACTTCAGAGGTAACAGGAGGACGTAAATCGGCATGTGGTCGTCCCACGTCCGATATAGGGGAAGTAGTAGCGAGAAGGTGTTTGCCATTTAACTCGCTATTATCATGAAGAAGAGAAGAATGGCTTAAAAAGTGCTAACCTGATGCTCCCAGAAAGACGGCAGGAGCGGAATATCAAGAACGATAGCAACTGGAATCCTTTATCCTGTGCAACTTCACTAGGAAAAACAAACAAACTTTAAACAACAGGTTCAACATTGCTGGAATCCACCACAGGCGTGTTAAAGAGTCACACCGTGAGACTCGAATGGCTCTCTGTTTGCAATATCTGACTGTTTCAGCAGAATTCTGCAACACTATAATCTAGACAGATTAGAAAGTATTCTCCTGAAACAAGGATGGAAGACGTCGCTTCGGCGACCTGATAACACTAGATACTCTCTCGATCACGCCGTAGCAAAAGCAAGAACTGGCACTTTAACCCTTGCATTCCGGGAATGGTCGGAGAGCTCGACGTACAGAGCAACTAAATTCGGATGAACACGCCCAAATGCGTGCCAAAGTTTGAAGCTGTGCTGCAAATAGTTGCAATCGCCAACCCTTCATCGATGAGACTATCTCGTAATATACAGCTATGGTTTAATTGAGCGGGGCTCAACGGGACTGGGGGAAGAAATTCTGAGACGTTAAATGACACACGACACGAACGTAAAGTGGTAATGGAGTTTATTGAATAAAATGTTTTTAATGTCTCTTGGTGATCTCTCACCTCATAAGCTGGGCGATGTGGAATCAATGGTCGCGTATATTGATCTCGACGTGCACTAAGATTCTGTTAAACAGATTGTTCTGAACTGAATCATGAACGCACAGATCTGGTTAAACATTACCAGTAGCTTTGACTGAAATCATCGCGAAAATACAGGCGAGTATGCTGGCCTGTTATGCTTGAAACTTTTCTTCTGGACTTAACTTATAAGCAACGTTTATGTTGACTTAAAGAGAGCGTATATTTGTGCGATGTAACGCGGAATGAACTGCCCGAAATGCGACTAGAAAAATACGAAACTTAAACTTGTAGCGGGAACTTCCTCCCCTGGCTTACGTCGACCTGCCCCGGACAAAATGCGTGTTTTAGAGAGGCGACTACTTCTTTATATAGTAAATACATATCGGGAGCCATTGTCTAAAATTCACGCGAGATTTCGCGCCCTTTTCTTAACAATATTTCTCATTAGCTGACTCCAAATTATTTTACTGCATTTTATTCGCTAGATTCATACATATGTCAGACCAGCCCAGACTCGGCTGCGCTTTAAATTTAAAGTTGGCCACGTCCGGTATGCTCAATGAGCTTTAGTAGTATCCAGTACAGTTCTGATGCTAATTTTGGCTTGTTTACCTCGCAGAAGACTGCCTGGCCGAATAGAAGGAAGTAAAGCCTTTTGTGATAGTTTATCACACCGTTCGCCAGCTGCCTAAACGAAGGGGAGACATAATCAAAAGAAAATTCCTGTGTACAATTTTCATATTACATTTACTTAATTGGAGTCTAGCCATAAACCTTTTTATATTGAACTGTTTTATATTAAATCATTTTTGAGTATCAATTGATCGCTACCAGCTGAGCTGTTTTCCCTCGTCACGTGACAACCCTGCAACGATGAAGATTTCTCACGCATATTAACATGCATAACGGCCGGATACAGGACCAGCACGTGTGATTGTTGATATGGGTGGACACATTCAAAGTAACGAACATCTGTGCCACCAGCGTAACAGCAGTGAACGGTCCGTTCTTGTTAGCGGTACACTTTGTTCAGACAAACCTGAGAATGTTATGTTGGAGGATAATGAAGCCTTTTTACACACCTCATTTTACGAATGTGCTGCGTTCATTACTCGATCAGCGCCACCGAAACGAAGGATCGACCATGGAGGACCAATCGCGTGATACTACCCATATCCCTACAAATAGTGAACGCCAGAATTGCAGATGCAATTATGCAGATCAACGAAGACAAATGACATGTGGGGTGAAATTGACTGCAAGTGAGACGCATACCAGTTGCTCCCGATAAACATAATGAACATTTGTAAAACTTAAATCATGTAGTGAAATATTTTTAAAGTTTATATCAGTATATTAATACATTAAACATTTAAATAAGTTTAATCAGGGGGCTAATTTATAAAGACCGAGTTATGCTCATAATATGCATAAGTTTGAGAACTAATGAAAATTATTGTAGTGTATGCAGCATACCCTTAAAATGTATGCAACATTTCAATGTATTTATTCAGAACTGAAAGATTTTTAAATTTCTATATAGGCTGTGTTAATGCAATTCAACTATATGTAAAATATTTCATATTTTAAAGGGAGATATTTTAAACTTATGCTTATTTGGAGAGGATTCTTGAAATAAGCATAAGTAAATTTATTCTCTGTTTGTAGCCGACATAGAGTTCTATAAGCATGAACCAATCGCAAATAACTCTAAATGTTGAGTTAATACAGCTAGGAAAAGTATAGGAATTTTGCCCGGTATAAAGAGCAAATGCACAATTAGAAAATAGTTTCAATATTTGGCTATAAATAAAATAATAAAAAACACCAATTAACAGCTGCAAACATTTTATTATTGTTATTGCTATGATTATTTAATTTAATTTGGGGTTCTTCTGTTTAAGAACATTATTAAATTCAAGATATAATAATAATAATAATAATAATAATAATAATAATAATAATAATAATAATAACTGTAGCAATTCCTTCTCATAACTAGAATCACGTTCGTCTTTTATACGGCAAAATAAAACCTGTTTTCTTTCTGACAAGGAAAAACCTTCGTATTCGAAATATAAAAAGAAATGTCCAAAATTAATTTAAAGGTTATTTACCTAACTCTAAATTCAATGGTGAAATTCGCTTTTGTGTATAACGCCGAGGTCGTTAAGGCGCAGGCTTGTGAACGGGAAGCCTGGGATTCGATTACCAACAAGACGTCTCCCCCGACTGTTTTTTTTTTTTTCCAGGTTTTCCTCAATCCTCATAAGTGGCAAATGCCGGGGAGGTACCCTAAACTTAGGCCTGAAACGTTTCCTTCCTTACAAAACTCCTTTCCCAATATATCATTTCATCCCGTGTACCATCAGCGCCCGCCGCTATTAAAAAAAAAAAAAATATGGGATACAAAAATCTGTAAAATCTCAGCTGGCATTACAGAATGCAAGTGAAGCGTGATAAACGGATCCCTCTAGTGAACAAATGCGACATTTACCCACAAACACACGCATGCACAAAAGAAAGAAATATCATTTAATTCAGAGGTGAGTAAATGACCTATAAGTGAATTTTAATGCGAATTTGTTTGTTCAAAACCATGGGTACCACAGCTCATAAGTCTGAACTATCCGTAAATAATTTAATACATTAAGATACTGTTCTTTTAACGTCACAATATAACGCAGCTATTTCAATATTTATCCCACCCTTCATAGATTAAAATGGTATTTAGTAAATATACAAGTTTTGTTAAGTATTCGGATTTCATTATTTGTCCTGCTTTAAAGATGTTAACGTTCGATAACAAATTTCACCGAAAGATAAAACTCTTTTAGAAAATAACTATAACATTTTTTGAGAAAACAAATTAAGGGATTCAATATATAATTTTAAGTGTTTTGTATACTGTTGTTTTAGTATAAAGGATAGGCTCGATAAAAGTAATTTATACACTAATAAACAGCATTTAAAGAAAAGTAAAGTACACGCTTATCTGATTTATAAGAAAGTGTGCTTTTGTACTTAGCAAAAGAAAGAAACAAGGAGGTAAAAGGGAAAGAAGGTTAAGCAAGTAATGCCACATTGGGGAGTCACATCGCTTAAGACACAGAACAAGCTAATGTCATGTCTGTGTGTGTGTGCGTATGAGTGTGTGTGTGCGCGGGGGGCATGGGAATTCCATCAGGCAGCATGCTTCCCCACCCCATTCGCTACTTCTGTTCCCACCACCACCACCAGCACCAGGATGGTGCAGGTTAGCTCCGTTCGTCAGGCGGCATCCAACATGAAGACGAAAATGCAAATTGGATCCCTCATTTGCTATACGGGCAACGTTTATGAATGGGATCTGCATCTATGAAATTTCTATTAGGATTCCGTCTTCCCTCTCCCCGCTCAGGCCCGTTTTCTTGTCTCTTATTATATACCATTCCACCACACCCCCGTTTAACCACAGTTCGTCCTCTTAGGAGAGGGAGGAGAGGTAATAATTCTCCAAATGTATACAGTTTAGCTGCTTGCTGCTACTCTGAAGCCCTTTACATCCATCCATTGGCTGCCTCCTTTCTTCTTAGCAACTCGCCTCGGCAGTAAACTTCCTTCGGATAACAAAAATAACGATTTAGTTCCTTAGAGCACACATCTCGTACCGGCAGGCACACACGACACTTACAGGACCTAATTATCAGGTGCTTTTCTTCATCACTTTCAGTGAGAATTGTTTTGGCTGAATTTTATCATCAAAGCATTAGAGTTTGCCAGAATCGCAGCTTTTACATTTCATAGATGTTACATCTCAGAATTCATATATCCGGTAAATTCCTGTAGCATCCTCGCGGAATGCCCCAGAGAAAGTAAATGCTGAAACTGTTTCCTTTTCATTTTGCAGATTTTTGGCTTCTACTGCTGAAACAAGACATCTCTGTCTTCGTGGCCTGGTGGTAGCGTTCGCGATACTAATCCGGAGGTCTTGGGTTCCAATCCCGGTCAGTCATGCTATCTTGGTAAGGTTTTCTTCGGAGTTTTTCCTTACCCTAAGAAGGTCAATGTCAGATAGCTTTAAGACGCCAAGGAAACCGAGCTCATTTGCTGCGCCATCATTTATTCATTTTATTTCATTCATCCCTACAGACTGTAGCAGAATTTATAATCGGCGCCTCGAGAGTAATTTAATATTTACATGTTTGTAACTACCACACTGATTTCAGCGGAGATTTAGAAGACTTTATATAATAATGTAAATAGCAATTATAGCCACAGTGACTTCTGATACTTTATTGAATTATTAATAGTAAAGATAGATTAAGGTTTCTGTATTGCAATTGTGAAATGAATGCTAAAATAAGACCTGTAGGCTTTTCTTGTTACCTTGGTAGTCCCTGTTACGTAACGGGTTTATTCGGACGCCAGGAATCAGGTTTGTACGGTTGAATCACTTAGGCGGTCAAGTTTTCGCGCCCTCACTAGAACATTTGATGCGAACCGGCCAATTAACAATGAGTATTTTTAACTTTTGAAGACTGTTTTGCTCCTGATCTTACGTGAGAGAACACCTAGGTCATGGTAACCCAAGCCATGCGTATGTATATAAAGGTGAAATCACCCAGATTGTAAGCAGTTGGTCATTCTGATCTTTCGGATTCAAGTAAACAGTTTCTAATTCCACGACAAGATTAAGAGATATATTCTTCATTCGGTCGATGGCAGAGTGCTGCAATTAGGCGCGTAACTTGTATATCATGCACGTGGAATGTGTTAGCAGTTGAAAGCAATCTATTGCCGTGTAAAACTTGGGTGAAATAACTTAACAGTTTAAACACAACTGAAAGAAACTCTCAATAACATAATACACTGTTCGCATTTTGCGTTGCATGTACAGTAGCTCGGTGAAATCTAAAAATATGCCTTGTAAAGATATAAATGACTTATTCTCTGCTACATCCGTTTGATTGATTTGATTTATTTATGGACGCTCTTTAACATCTCAGGTCATCAGCGTCCCATTCAACTCAGAGCGTGAAACGGCCGACAAATTTTGTGAAATCTAAAAATATGCCTTGTAAAGATATAAATGACTTATTCTCTGCTACATCCGTTTGATTGATTTGATTTATTTATGGACGCTCTTTAACATCTCAGGTCATCAGCGTCCCATTCAACTCAGAGCGTGAAACGGCCGACAAATTTTGCTCAGAGGCCTCTCTTTCAGGCTTGAGGTTCTTTTTCGTGCCGTAAATGTACGACACGGGACCAACGGCTTTACTTCCCTTCCGAAGGAAGCCATACTTAGGATTTTCACGCCCGAAAAAATCCATCGGTCCTGGCCGGATTCGAACCCGCGATCTTGGGCATAGGAGTCAAGTATGGTAACCACTACACCACCAGGACCGACGCTACATTCGTGGAGAAGGTGCATTGTCCCCCCGATATAAAAATAGCTTATCATCTGTATTTTCGGTGCAGTGTTAATCAGAACAAGAAATTGTTAGAACTTTTCTGTATATCGTGTGCGTATAGGTTGCACCAGTGGTTTTAAGGTTCTCGTTCATTTGAAGGGAGCAGCAGAAAAATTAAACGATTGCTATTTTAGTCTCACTGAAATACTCTACTTCTCTGGCAAATAGAAGGAAATGAACAGTTTATCCTGATTTAACTTCTGCAATATGATCAGTAATAAATGCTTAGGTCTTCCTGTTCCTGTTACCCCAGAATAATGGGTATTAGAACACGAAGACAAAGAAAAGGTACTTTGGTCTCTATCTCTATAATATCAAGGAACCGCATATGATATCACAAGAGAAAGCAAATGGCTTGGTTAGAGACCCTAATATGCCAACTCTTTTTACGTTTGTCTAAAATAAACTTGAAAACATTTTTGCTGAATATGGTACAAACTTCCATCGTTAAAGAACACCACATTTATATACTTCAACTGGAAGATATATGGGGATCTAGATGTGAATACAGCGGGTTTACACGGATTGCTGTTGTTTCTTATGTGAATGAAATAATCTAGTACTCTAGATACTCTACATCTAAATTCAAACAATTCTTGTCTGTGCTTGGCCTGTGAAATTGGAAGCCGGCCAAAAATAGGTTGTATGAAAATGGTAATAAATCACGCAACAATTATGTTTTCATTAGCTAGGGCTAAAGAAAAACATTGTGAAGGGTATGAACAGGGATGGCAGAAGGCTTCAGTACATAAAAGAGAAGCTTACAAGAGTTAGTGAGGCGAAATTCAAAGATGATGTTTTTGCTGGTCCTTAGAAAAGTACATTTGTTGGAATATAGCGGATTAAATTCACTTTCAGGGGGAAAGAAAATTATGCCTGGAAATGTTTTAGATGCCATAAAGTGTATTTTCTTAGGGAACAGGAAATCTGAAGACTATAGACGTAGTGTAGGAGGAATGTGGGTGGCCTACTGTGAAATGGAAACGTCTTTGAGGCTTCATATTGTACATTTCACAAGATAATTTAGTGATAAGAATGGCTCCAGCATGTTGAGGTCAAAAAAGTGTTACCAGGGAAGGTGAAACTCAGCCATGTTAGCAATGAAAGAAACATTGCCACCAGGAAGAGAGCCAAGATATTCTTTCAGTAAGGAAAGTAAAACGCAATAGCTGTTGTAATTTTTTCATGAATTAATAAATTTTGTCATAAAATGTAACAATTTTCACAAACTAGTTTGGTAGGAATCACCTGTTCTCATTCATGAATCCTAAAAAGGTTGAAATCTGTTATCCACTAACAAAAGTGCGGTTTGTAAATTGTGACTTACCCATAGATTATATAAAATTGCCTTAAATTACGTCTATCCTTTCTTGGGGATCATATAAATTGCGACTTAAAACATTTACCGCTCTTCCTGCGTATATGTAAATTGCGACTTGTAGAAAAAAAAAAAAAAAAAAAAGGAAAAAGAGGCTATATGCATGTATAGGGTGTCTCTAAAGATCGGTGACACATTTATTAATTTATTACACAAAAACTACAAAAATTGCTTATATGCCATATTAAAGAGGAACTCAAATGGTTTTGCTTCAAATTTCGATTTCATAATTACTCCATATGGAAACCACGTGTAGGTTGACACGGTAATCAAACTCTTGCCATACTCTTTGGAGCATATCCTTAGTTACAGTGATGGCATTTAACCATACATTTGAATTGTTTTATACTTTGCGGTAAAGGGGGCACATACTATCACATATGAAAAATCGCAGGGAGCTAGTTCCGGAGATCTGGGAGGCCAAATTTCGAAACTGTTATTTCCTGCTCATCCGATCCACCGTTGAGGTAGTTCGTTGTTCATAAAAGCACGAATGTCGTTATGATAATGGGGTGTAGCCCCGTCCTGCTGGAACAGAAAATTGTCGGATTCTTGCATTTGTAAGAACAACTATTTCTGTATCATATCAAAGAAAACCGGTCCGTAAAGCTTGCGCGATGACATTGCGCAGAAAACGTTCACTTTAGGTAATATTTAGGCTCATATTCGACGAATTCATGAGGATTCTAGGTACCCCAAACTAGACATTTATGTCTGTGGACTTTGACTTTTGTTTGAAATTTCGTTTCAACTGTTGCAAGAGCTGTTAATTTATACACAGCCTCTTACACAGTAGTGTCTTCGTACGTAGTGCTTGCAGCTCGCGGGATGCTCTACCAACTGATTTTTTCGGACTTCTTATGAATGTCTCTCTCACATGATTAACGGTCTCTTCACTCATTGTCGGACGTCACTTCGTTTCTTAGGACACAACCTGTACTCACAAATTTGTCATGCCAGACGTAAATAGACTTCTTGCTTGGTGCTTCTTTACCGACTCAGTCCCGAACTTCCGTTTATCATCTGTAGCACTCTTGTATTTGTAGAATTTCAACACACACTTCTTTGCCAGAAGTCGCCATCTTTACAAATCGCCAACTGCGACGAAAGCGGAAACTACGGGAATGGAGGTAAAATCCAAACAAAACCATTTGGGTTCCTATAATATTATATATATTTTCATATGTATGTGTGTATATATACACAAAAGCTGTAATCATTTGTAGCTTTTGTGTAATAAATTAAGAAAACTGTTATTCGACTTCAGGGATACCCGTACATATGTAGAGGCATTAACTATCGAAGAACAATTAGTACACAACGAAAATACTGACTAACATACGAATGCAGAACCACTTACTGAGAAGTCCTTCCTCAAACTAACAACAAGCTGTTACCTGCACATGTATTATCAGCCTTGACGACAGATTTATCACAGTGTGTAGCCGCTCTCTGCCGGCCAATAGCTTGAATAATCTTTTCGTAATTTAGTCATCCAATCAAGTAAAAACAGAAAACAGCAAATTTGTCAAACATGCTCATTGCATAGGTATGAACGGATTGGTAAGAATCAATAATGCCTGACTAATGTTGATCAGTATCAACAAGAACAATAATAATTATTATTATAATAATAAAAGTAATAATAATAGCAGCAATGCTACAATTATAAGAGCACTAGAAATATATACTACATATACGCATATTTCTGCTAATTATTACAACTAGCTGGGAATTAAAATTACTTATCAATAATTTAAAAGCACCACTTAACCTTAATAAAGTTATTTGTTGCCAATCCGCTCTACTGGGTAGAACTCCACCCTTAGCTCTTTACAACGTTAACATTTCTACGTCATTCCGATCTGAGATCTATAGAGAACTTCGTTTTAGAAGCTAAACCCGAAGGGGCGTTCATTTAACTTTCCTTTATTGTTATTATTTAAATAGAAATAAAATATATAAACTTTATTAAAAAATCTTACTGCAAAGAAATTAAGAAAATTAGAAGTTTATTTTTTTTTTTCTTTAAACAGTTTTAAACAGACTTTTTAATAGTGTTTAACGTTTTTCTATCTATTGCGGCATCAAAGGCGGTGAGTACATATACTGAGATGAAATGATAAACTGTTACAGGATTTTAACGAAGGAAGCGTTCCAGGCCTAAGCTTAGAGTACATCTCCGCCATTTGACATTTCTGAGGACTGGGGAAAACCTGGAAAAAAAGATCTCAGTCAGGAAGGACGATCTTGGAGGGAATTGAACCAGATCTCCCGCTCATTAATCCGAGCCTTACGTTCTCGGCTACTTGTATTAATAGCACAATACTCTTAATTATGAATATATGAGGGTAGGTCCATAAGTTTCAGGCCTCGCCGATAAGAATTATCGGCTTCACAAAAGGCTTATCTGGTGTTATATCTGATCTGTTAAGTAAATAATTCCAGCTGTAACTTCCGCTCCCTGTGTTCAGTTGGCTATGTGCAGAAGATTATGACATGTTCCAAATTAAGTTTCGAGCTGTTATTAAGTTCTTCACAAAAGACGAAATTACTCCAAATTAAATTAAACAGCGATTGGACAGTGTATGTGGGGAAGTATCCCCCTCATATCCTACCATAAAAGAATGGGCCAAACTTTTTCAATGGGTCGACAAACCATTGAAGACGAAGAGCGTGCAGGTCGGCCCTTGGAGGTGCTCACTCCTGAAAACATCGCTCTTGTGGCAGGAGAAATTATGAAATACCGGCGGCTCATAGTTACAGAAATAGCAGCAAGGTTGGGCCTTTCTAAAACAACAGTTCTTCGTATTATTCATGAACATTTAAATATGAATAAGGTTAGTGCAAAATGGGTGCCTAGACTCTTTCTTTAGTCCAAAAACAGCAACGGGTCATCTGTTGTCAGGCATTTTACGAGCTCTGGCGTGGCAACGAGAGAGAAGTTCTGCAAACCATTGTTACAGAAGATGAAACTACGGTCCTCTAATATGATTCCTTGTCCAAAAGAGAATGAATTGAGTGGCGTAAACATGGCGAAGCACCGCCTATAAAGGCCAAGGTCACTCAGTTCACCAAGATTATCATGGCCACAACCATTCGGCATTTTGAAGAAATACTTTTCATCGACTTCAAGGAAAGGAACCCCACAATAAATGGGGAGTACTATGCTGGGCTACTGCACAGACTACGTGCTTCCATCAAAGAGAAAAGGCGAGGAAAGCTGAGTGGTGGTGTGCACCTTCTGCACGACAACGCGCCCGTGAACGCAGTTCTCGTTGCAAAGGAACCTGTGAAGAAAGGTGGCTTCAAGGAGATCGACATCCACCCTACAGCCAAGATCTAGCTTTCAGAGACTATATTTTCTTCTAAAAACTCAAGAAGGACTTCGAGGAAGGAAATTTAAGTGTGACGAAGAAGTGATGGATACTGTTTATGTCCATTTGGCAGACAAGACTTCTGTCTATTTGGGGGGTGGGGGGTTGAAATATTAATTGAAAAATGTGAGAAGTGTATTGCAATAAAAGGGAAACTATATTGAAAAGTGAAACACAGTTTTTGTCTTTATCATACCTAGAAATTGTTTAGGCCGGAAACTTAATACACCTACCCTCGTATAAGGGCAAATGGTTCACCTGGTACAAGCCGGGCGAGTATTTGAAACATTTAAAATAAAAGCATGATTTGTCATGCATGATATTTGTTATAAAATAAATCATAAAATCTGAAATAGCTGGGAGTAATGTGACAGTTGAAAATATGAAAATGGCCGCGCGCAACAGTTCTCCAAAGCTAACTAAATAGCTCGGTCGAGCCAAAACAACTGGAAACTAATGAAGAATATAAGCGGCTAATTTATAGGTTTATGCATATTATGTATAATATATCTGCTACCGTATTTGTAGTCACTGTACTTTGGCAAATGCCACAAAACGAAGTGTAAGTTCATTGGTTGTAATGTGAAGAAGCGGAAGAGAATAATAATGTTTCAGGCCTTATATCATATGTACTTTATTTCCAACGCTTGCCAAAAGTCTATTTGTCACGGAGAGCTGTAAATATGCGTCTAAAATGAGCTTGTGTGGCTTGGCAGCAGCCGCCCCATTAAGCCAGCAATTCAATTTCCAACACAACCATTTTCCAAGAAAGAGAGCACAAATTATCCAAACGATACCGGGGAACACATAGACCATCAAAAATTCATAATCCATTTCCATTCGACATATTAAATTTCGAACTGGGAATTTAAAATAAAAAGTTAAAACCTTTACAGTTGCTATCCATTTGCCTTTGGAGATATACTCACCCCCGCAAACACAGACACACATGCTCTCTTTCTCTCCCTCCCTCACTCTCACACCCCCTTCCTTGTACATATACACACGTACCCACGTGAATATAGAACAAAAAGGAGAACTGACCATTGCGTCAATAACGAAGCTTTTATTTCCCCTTCAGAAAAAAAAAAAAACTTCTACTTAGTATTATTATATCCTGTCCAATTTAGATCCTGAGGCGGAGTTTTATGCAATTTTTTTTCCTACTCACCTCCTGCCCCTTCAAAAGAGGGAGTGGTACGTCTGCAAAGTTCACCGCCACCACTACGGCTACCTCCAACCTCCTCCTTCCCCGTCCCTCCCCTCCCCTCCCCTCCCCTAGTTTTGGCCTGGGCTATATAGCTGCTGCAGCTCCACGTTTTGCCATTCACGGGGACGTTCAATCAAAGTTAATTAGAATAGAATTCCGGAAATAATTAAATTTTGGTTGGCTTTTGCCTTCAGGGAACCGTTAGGGCAGCAAGAGCTATGCATTAATAAAAATGCTGGGGCCGAGTACTACGATGGGAGGGGGGTAAAGCGGGTAGGAGAAAGGGTTAGTTGTATAAGGGAGGTGGAGAGGTCCCTCTACCCTTCACATCCCTCGCCACGGTTGTTGCCCTGAGGCTGCCGCCGCCGTTGCCGTTGTCGTTGTCGTCGATGTCTCGTGTACGTCCGAACCACACACACACACACACAAGTCCCTTTTTCCTTTCCCTTTCTCCTGGCAGACCTCGAGTTCTGGTGTACAAAACTTCAGTCTCATCCACACATACCTTAAAAGGTATCGGAACTAACCTACCATGCTTCTTCGTTATTTCCGCAGCATTACGTTTTATTTTGAGAGTATAGTTTCGAAATTGGGAAGAAATTCTCAATTGCACAGTATTTAATTTCAAACTTGTGCATGACTCACTTCTGAAGAAAGGGTACACTTTTACCTCAAACTCAGCATTTCTCGCTTGTTTTTTAGGTCAGCAGGGTTAAACTCCAAATATACCTTACTTTTACACATCTTACACTTATGTTCTTTAACTGTTCCTTTTAAGAGCAATTTTATACTGTTAATAAACGTTTCCTTTGATACACTCTTCAATGCTTACTGAAAAATCGATTTTAGGAAATGTGAAAATGTATTGAAGTTATGTTTAAAAAAAAAGGACTAATTCTATTTCTACCAACAATTCCCATTTGTTTCATTAGAGGTTGCAAATCATTAAGGTTTTCATTCTCTTTTTCTAAAGTGTGCAAAGACTCTTTGGCGATTTTATTTTTATGGAAGAAGAAATGCACAAAATTTGTATGATCGTCAAACAAATTAAGAGCTTCAGTCTCCTGCGCATGTACTATTTAAATAATGTCATCATCTATTAAAAGACTAAGTTAATTAGAAACTAATATCCTTCAAAGCTAGAAATAGATCAAGTCTTAATAATTTTTCTTACTTACACCTTTAGGATTGCATTCCAATATCTAATATAAGTTAATTGAATAGTCATTTAAAACAGTTCCAGTATTTTCTACAGCAAACTAAAACATTACTTACAGGATGTTCCTATAAATTCAAGCACATCAGAGAATGTAGTACTACTACTAATTTTCATCAAAGTGAAGCTTTAACACCCAATTTTATATATCTTGATGTAATAAGTGTACCCTATTCATTACCCATTGTTCCAATATAATAATTTTAGTGCGAATGTTCAAGATGTTGATTGTGTATGCCAATCTCATATTACGTGCACTTAATTTTACTTCCTTCACTTGTAACAACAAAACGCTTCTCGGTTTCTTGTAGATTGATTACTTTAAGAAAACACTATCTTTCAAATGTACCCTTTTCTCAGTTGGAACGAATGTCTATTTTTCTGTCCCAGTTTCAGATGTAAAATGAGTGTACCGTAATCCTATTACAAAGTCCGTGAAATAACTCAAAGATCTTTTATTTATGGACGCTCTTTAACAGCTCAGGTCATCAGCGTCCCATTAAACTCAGGGCGTGAAATGGCCGACAAATTTTGCTCAGAAGCCTCTCTTTCAGGCTTGAGGTTCTTTTTCGTGCCGTAAATGTACGACACGGGACCCACGGATTTGCTTCCCTTCCGAAGGAAGCCATACTTAGGATTTTTACGCTCCGAAAAAATCCAAAAATCCATCGGTTCTAGCCGGGTTCGAACCCGCGATCTTGGGCTTAGGAGGTAAGTATGGTAACTCAAAGATCGTAATAAAAAGTTGTATAATTGTTTTTTATTTCCTGGATGTTTGCTTAATCAATCAGGATATATATACACACACACGTTAATCCAACTATATATAATGTAAATAAAAGAACGTAAACTATCAGCTCATATATCCAGGTTTGTGAAATTTCTCTACTGATTCCTGGAATATGCTAGTACTACCACCTGTCGTTGCATTTCGCTACTGCACGTTTTTCAGATAGCAGCGAGGAAAATTTTAAATATCATCTCCTACAATGTTCACACGTTCGAAATGCACCATAGAGTATGTTGTCCCTTTTAGCAATGAATAGTTAAAAGAGATAACAAATGATTTCAAAAATAAAGCAGATAAAAGAAACATGGAAATTATAAAAATTCCCTAAAATAACAAAAGTTCTTAATTTTAATTTATTAAATATCTCCTGGATTTATGTACATTTTCCATAAGAATGTTTGAAATGGAATATCCAGCTGTTATCAAGGTCTTCACACAAGAAACTTAATATTCCTACAGTGAAAACATGAATCACTGCAGTAATTATGGAATATAATAAAGTATATAAAATATTATAACAACATGTCACAATCTTCTACACATAGCCTTCTTTATGCAACTATATCTGAACAACGTAAAAAAATTAACAAGGAAGAAAGAAGAAGCACAGAAATAACAAGCAACAATGACCAATTCAAATCTATAATGTATGTGCGGATAAAATTGAAAAGTAGAAAAAGAAAAGAGAAGGAAACAGCACTGTCAACACGCCATGGGTATAGCTTGAGACCGGCAGCAACCTCAATGATGTCCAGATCCTGTTGCCAGGAATTCCATTGGGGCGCAGCCCGGATACCGAGCATAGGCAGAAATGAAGATTTTATAATAAAAATTGTAAATGTAACCAATTATAAAATTTAAGATATTAAAATGAACGCTGATTGAAATAAGTGTAAAAAATTGTGGTTTAATTATACGTTATAGTTAAAATGGTTTTTGTGTTGGTTTCCAGCATCCTTTTGTTTTGAAATTTTAGTTTTATTTATACTATTGGTGCTGTAGTTTAAAAAATCTGTAAAATTGTAATTTAAATTCTATTGATAAATGTAAAAGAGGAAGAATTAAAAATTACTCTGGAGTATTGTTCTGATATAAAATCAATTTGTCAGGACATAAGAATTGCAGAATAAAAGTATTATTATTATTATTATTATTATTATTATTATTATTATTATCTCGTTTTCACATCTATATGTAGCATTGTCAAAAAACAAATATTAAAAATAGTTTTTAAGTGTGTTTCTTTCGATTTTTATTAAAAATGAAAAATTTAATACTGTGAAATGTTTCACATTATTCTCGTTGGCCCCCCGATTATTTAAAATTTTCTTAATATTGATAATCATTTGTTAGCAGTATTTTATCAGAAATCAATTCCAGGATCTAACTGCAGCCTTAAACTAAACACAAGTGTGTACATAAATTGCTGAAAAAAATTCCAGAATGTAAATTTTAAATAATTAAATTTATCATATGAATGTTAAATTCAGAACGAAATGAAATCGCTGAATGCACTTTATCAAGCTTAGTCGAATACAGAGGTAGATATAGTAGTACTCGACATTACCAGACCGCACAAAATTTTGCATCGTAAAGTAAATTGGGTCCCGATCTTGTATTTAAACAAACACTTGTTACAAGGACACTCATACATAGGACCTTAGCTTCATTACAAAAAACGGTAAGTAGGAACACCGATGTTACTTCAAACGATCCGGTAAAGTAGTTCCTTAAAACTTAAAATCTACTGTACATATTGGGCTTCGACCGTAAAAAATACAGGAATTAAAATATTATTAGCTTTTTGAGAAATTTACTCCTAAATTAGCCCTCAAACATAGTACGAACTCTAATTATTTACAAAAATCAAAACTTGAAAAACAATTAACTCTAATAATTCCTAATTCACTTTCATTATACATAAATTCCAAATAATGAATATAATTTCATCTCTATCAATTGTATATAAAATAGTCAATTATAAAATTTCAGGCAAATTAATGATAAAAAGATAAAATTGATAACAGTATCTAACATAAAAGCAAAGTACTACTGGACGAAAAATGTAGATTTTTGACCTGATCTATACCAACACTAAAAACTCCTATCATATATTACAAGGAGGGATTTAGTGCCAAAACCATTGTATATCATCCGTTACCTGATACTTAACTTTAGTTCCCCAATAAGAATTTTATACTACATGAGTGTATAGACCGACCAGAAAAGGCAAAAGAAGTTCCAAACACTGCCAAGTTCAGGTGCCAAATAACCTCTTACTCGCATGCCAGATCTATTACGAAAAATCAAGAAGTAGAAGGGAAAAAACAAACGTACCAGAAGCTTTTAGAATGTCACCCGTTAACCCCAAGATACGAGGGTAGGTACATAAGATTTCGACCTCTCCGATAAAGATTATAGTCTTCACAAAACCCTTATCTGGTGCCGTACCTTATCTGTTAAGTAAATAATTGCAGCTGTAACTTCCGCTCCGCTGTGCTCAGTTCAGATATAGTTGCACAAAGAAGGCTATGTGTAGTAGATTATTGCATATTCAAAATGGAGTATCGAGCTATTATTAAGTTCATCACAAAAGAAGGACTTACTCCAAATGAAATTAAACAACAATTAGACGGTGTTTATGGGTAAGCATCTCCCTCATATTCTACCGTAAAAGAATTGGTCGAGAAAGTATTGAAGACGAAGAGTGTGCAGTCGGCCCTTGGAGGTGCTCACTCCTGAAAACATCGCTCTTGTGGAAGCATAAATTATGGAAGACCGGCGGCTCAAAGTTACAGAAATAGCAGCAAGGTTTGGTCTTTCAAAAACAACAGTTCTTCGAATTATTCATGAACATTTAATTATGAATAAGGTTAGTGCAAGATTAAGGTTAGTGCCTAGACTTCTTTCCTCAGTCCAAAAGTAGCAACGAGACATTTGTGTCAGGCATTTTTGGAGCTCTGCCATGGCAGCAGAGAAGTTCTGCTGTTACAGCAGATGAAACTATCGTCCTCTACTATGATTCTTTGTCCAAAAGATCATGGCCCCCAATCTTTTGGGGCTGTGAAGAAATACTCTTCATTGATTTCAAGGAGAGAAACACCACAGTCAATGGGGAGTACTTTGCTGGCCTAATGCACAGACTACGTGCTTCCATCAAAGAAAAAAGGTGAGGAAACCTGAGTGGTGGTATGCACCTTCTTCATGACAAGAGCCTGTGCACTCAGCTCTTGTTGCAAAGGAAGCTGTGAAGAAATGTCCCCCATCCCCCCTACTGCTCAGATCTAGCTCCCAGTGACTATTTCCTCTTCTCAAAACTCAAGAAGGACCTTCCAGGAAGGTAAATTTAAGCGTGACGAAGAAGTGATGGATGCTGTTTATGCCCATTTTGCAGAAAGGGCTTCTGACTATTTGCGACGGGGGAGTTGAAAGGTTAATTCAAAGATGTGAAAAGTGTACTGTAATAAAGGGCAGCTATATTGAAAAATTAAACATAGCCTTTGTCTTTTATCACACTTAGAAAATGGTTGGGCCCGAAACTTATATGAAAGGAGCCGGTCTGGTTGCAATTCATGCTACAATAAGAAATTGGTGACCTTAGTGTAAGAGATTCGAGTCCTGCTTAACCATGAGTTAACTTTAATGTTCTGCGAGCTGCTCTAGTGTCTATTAGATGCATATTTCCATGGAGTTCTCCACTGCCTAGTGCATTCGAACCTTACAGAACTTTCAAGTCAATGATGTAATGAAAGAAATTATATCGTTAAAAAAAATAATAAAGGTATTGCCTGAATGATCTAAAGAAAGAGCCGTATATAGATATAAACCTTAAAATTCCCTATGGTGTCTACAGTTTGATCCAAAAACTCCCAGAAACTGTTATCTTTCCCGACAGAGTTTATTTTACTGAAAATAAACATTATTCAGGAAGAAAACACACGAATCTCTTTCTCGAAGTGCCTACGCTGGATTGCCAGTTCAGCTATCTTGACTTTCAGGAATTTCGAGAGCTATGTATGTTTTAAACTGGAGATTTCGTGCCCATTTGATCATAAACTTATCAAATTCATAACAATTTAGCTCAGGAAAGAATTCGCATAATCTGGTTTAGGATGCAACAAGACGATATTCCTTTTCTATTATTTTTTCGAACAATGAAAAATGTTAGCTGTATTATCACTGAAATAGTGTTCGTGTTCTAATTCTAATTTTTCCATGACTTTTCCGTATTTTTAGTTTAAGACTTAAATCATCTTAACTGTCAGAGCTTTTACGCAAGTCGAAACATATGACGTATTTGCAATACTATCATGGATCACTTAATCCTTTGTTCCCTTTGCAACGTTATGGAAAAAGTTCAATATAGTGGTGGTCAAGAGGGTAATTCGAAAACATGTATAGATAGGCAGTAAGCATGTATTAGCTAGTTTGATAAAGCTAGCTCAGCTGCACTACACATTATCTGTAGCAGTCTCTTCTAACCTGGTTTTTCCGATGAAATTGAACATTTGAATCCTGTCTTCAGATCACATTTAATTTTACCATGTTTATCCCCTTATATACTGTGGACTTTACTGTCAACAAATTTCACGCAAATTTTAGTTTCTGTACTAACAGCTTTCAATAACTTTGCAGAGACACTGGCGACTTAAGACAATTTTAAAGGACATCACCCAAAGAAAGGGCCTCGTGTTTATGAGTAAGCATCCCGTATGATTTACAAGTAATTACATCCTATGAGGGAATGTGGGCTTTCACGGCCGGAGTCACAGATATCACTAGAAGTATCTTCCGGGCTGTTTTGCCGTGGTCTGCTGGAACTAGGAGTTCCAAATGTTTCGTCCACAACTACGGCGGACATCTTCAGTGGCGTGGACGAAGTCTCCTTGGAGAAGGTATCACTGTGTCTGATACGTTTGTCGTCGGTATCGCTTTATTTGTACTGTGAGCACCCTCAGAAATATAGCGACACAAATCAGACAGTAATACCTTCTCCAAGGAGACTTCGTCCACGCACTGAAGATATCCGACGCAGTTGTGAACAAAACGTCTGGAACTCTTAGCTCCAGCAGACCACGGCTTAAACAGCCAGGAGATATTTCTAATGATATCAAGTATATCCTAATTTAGTAATTTAATTTATACGGAGTATGCGAAATATATATGTATACATAAATATCTATAAAATATATTACATATATATCTTGTAGTGTCTACATAACATGACAGTATTATAAAAACATTCCCTAAAAGAGCAAATGTTTCTAATTTGAGATTATGAGCAAAGAGGGGGAAGTACCAACCTCTTTACAATATATTAAGGAAGAAAAGCATTGCCCCACATATTTCATTAATCCAATAGATGAATGCTTTCTGATGGGTAAGCCTTAGTACTGAGATCAACAATGAAGTCCTGGAAAAGTTTTAGTGTTAATGTCTGAGATGGGGTAGTTTTAAACAGTTAGTAAATAATTAAGTGTACGGTAATACATTTTATACCTAATCGATCTTGACCATAAATTCCTAAAGAACAATTTAATGTACTAATTATGGCAAACATTTTATAATAATTAAATATTTCATTTTAGAGCCAAGATATACTATTGGTCTCGTTTCAAATATCTGGAATGATAAATAACTATATAACATTTTTAAAATACACAAAAGTCATACCTTCCTTCATGTTCCTGAAAAAATAATTAAAATAAAGGAAATGCAACTATAATCATACTGTTAATTCCTAGATTATAAGATTAGCTTTATTTAGGCTTTTTATATCCCTCACTGGATGTTAAAGGAGTACAACATTAACATTAACAAGCTAAGAATTTGTTAGCCCGTGTTTCTTAAATACAGAACCAGTCAGAAATATTTTAAAGGTTTTAAAAAGCAGCTGTTTGACATATCTTGAACAATAAAATGAAGAATCATTACACATTTTGTTTTACACTCTGTATTTTATTTAACGATGTCAGGGAGCCACAACGGCCAGGATTCGTTCAATCGGCGGCCGATCTAACACAAGATTGAGTGGAACCCATGGTAATATCCGTGCATGGTATACACTATTTACGCCTCTGGCTACCAGCGCAAGGGAAAATTCACAGGCTGTTCAACCACATCGGCCTAAATATATTCCCATTCTTTTAGTTCCTTCTACTAAAGAGTTTGCTAACACTTTTTTGTTGGCTATACCGGGTGTCCCAAAATTAGATCGACAAACTTTGGGATAGGATAGATTTATCGCTTTTAAAACATTTTGGGTTAAGCAACGCAAGGGCTACGACGTTTCGTTTCGGTGTAATATTAGTCATTATTTGGATGATTTTACAGGAAGAGGTTAGGGTAATCTGGCATGTGAAAGTTAGTAAATAAAGTCTATAATAATTAATAACCTAAGAATACACGATAACAGTAACTAAAACAAGTAAATTTCAATTGATAAACTCCTACTGAAATGTTAACCGAACATTCTCAAACAAATACGTACATCATTCTAATCTCAAAGGAGATGCTGGAATACACGATCATTCACTTCCAGAAAAAGCGCGCATTGACGTATTATCCTCTATCTCAAAGTATGTCACTGTTTTCATCAGTTGCGCTAGCTATGCATGCTACAAAATCTTCTAAGGAATCAATTCGTAAACAAGTGACTTCATGTGTCCCCAAAAATAGAAATCAAGAGATTAAGTCAGGCCAAGCTACGGGCTCACCCTAATTGCCGTATGTAGCATTAAGATGTACTTCATTGCCAAAGTGAGCTAGTGCCCCGTCGAATAAGTAAACAAACTACTACTGGGAAGTATTAATTACACAACACCTTTTTGCACAGAAACGAAACATCGCATCCTAGATTTTTTTTTTTTTTTTTTTTTTTTAATGTGGACGCTCTTTAACATCTCAGGTTATTAGCGTCCCATTCAAATCAGGGCGTCAAACTGCCGACAAATTTTGCTCAGAGACTTCTTCTTTCAGACTTGAGGTTCTTTTGCGTGCCGTAAAAGTACGACACGGGATCTATGGCTTTGATTCCCTTACTAGGAAGCCATGCTTAGGCTTTTTACCCCCGAAAAAACCCATCGGTCCTGGCCGGGATTCAACCCACGAGCTTGGGTTTAAAAGCCAAGTATGGTTACCACTACACCACCAGGACCGACACAGACCATAGGTTCCTTAACCAAATGTGTTTTAAATAACGTTATCTAACTTACCTCAAAATTTGTTGGTCTAATTTTGAGACACACTATATATTCTTCATGCAACATATCCCGTTTTTATTTCTTTATAAAGTGAACTGTAAAAACAATTTTGGTAGATAAACTTTTTAATGGTTACCCTGGTTTATTGAACTGTAGTGGTGTTTGCCACATTTAAGAAGTCATATTTTTAATTCCTCAGCTGTTTTAACCTTAACTTACAAAAAGGAACTGTTCTATCGTTCTGTGTAACGCTACATAAGGTGTTACATGCTATAGTACCCGTGAGAATCAAATAGTTAAGATATATTCTGCCAAGTAATACAATAAAGTTTTTTAAGTACTATCCGATATTAAATGATAAAATATGTAACTAATTTAATGTTTCAAATCAGACATAAATATCAACTTTCATTGGCAATTACATCAGTCAGCATGTAGTCCAAATATATACCGGGTGTTATTGAAATATACCGCAATTCAGAGGCTGAAGAGAGAGAACTTAAGACAAGAAATTGAAGATAGTGAATCTATGGTTAAAATAAAACGTTCAATGGTGATGAAACTCAAATTGTATGCTGATACATTATTGTTAAAGGGAAAGTAGTTAAGCATTGCCGTTATGTCTTAAAACCAGCTTAATGAACAAGGAAAGTCTGATTTTCAATACTCCTCAGTGTTTTCAAGAGCTTAAAATTTCCATACTTGGGACTATTTGTATGACAGCAAGGCAACTAATTTATCGTGTAATATAGTTTAGTCTAGAGGGAGTTATTAAACTGACTATGTGGCCAAAAGGAATAGGCTATTGCATTTTACTTTTTTAACTTTATGCTGAATTATGCACATATATAAGATGCAAGTGGATTCATGTCGGAACTCCTAGTTGACCATGGTAAAACATAGATTCCCGATTCTTGCAGATAATATGACCATGTGGGCGTGCATTGTCGAGAATTAAAAGAAAATTACAGTCTATGGCACTTTTCTCTGGAGACCCTAGTAAGTACATTTGGTCAGAATAGTACCCATTCCTCATTCTATCCTCAATATGGACAGATTTTCATTTTTTATTTCCTCCCAAGCTCTCAACCTAAACCAGGTCATTCCTGAACTCGCCTTACTCCCTAAACCAGCACCCATACATCTATATCCAAGCTTAATTTAATTTTATTCATTAAGCTCAAGGAAAACTTTATGTTCAATTCTGTTTCAATTTGCTGCAGGAACATCCTCTAGCCTTGTTCTAACATTTTTATTTTTCCCATTATCTAGTTGTCATATTGAACCCATGCCAGTATTTCTAAGTTCTCTCTTCATCTCAACACTGGTGTTATATTTGCACCCGGAATCTACAACATTTAGCTTCAAGTATCCCTGCATAAGTCTAAACCAATATTTTACTTTCTTTTTTACTATTAACCCATCTTCATAGTTACCCCACCTCCCTCATGACCCCATAGTTGGATAGCCCAAGAACTCTATTCCAAAAGTCGACTTGAATATTATTTACATGTTTACCTCTTCCCCATCCGCATATTTCACTACCATATAACAGAACAGACTTAATCATAGCATTGTACATCCTCTCTAGTCTATTTGGAAGGCGAGTCAGAGCACGCAGTAACCCATTTAGTTGACCTCTGCCTTGTAATTAATATCAGATAGGTATTTTAATAGTTTTGCACTCATATTAGAGGCTACCCACAAATAAAAAAAAATATGTTTTAACATTTTGTATGTCTTGACCACTGTAATACCATTTTTCATCCTTGCAAAGCACTTAGGCATTTTTAATGTCCTAGTTTAGTGTTGCTAACATTTACTACCGTACTCATTTCAGGTAATACTTTTCTAGAATGCCAATGCAAACCATGTCTTACTAGAGATAAAAGAATTAAATCATCAGTATACAAAGTACAGGAATGCATATACTGTTCACTATAAGGAGCATTCGTTTGCTCTAATGTAGCGTTCGAAATATCTTATATAAATAGAATAAACAATAAGGGAGATAGAATACATCTCTGATGAACTCTTCAACTGCACTCCGATATAGTATTTTGGTATATATTAACATTGAATTTCATGTTGTCGCATTTCCGCATTAGAGGTTTTATCATTTTGCCGAAGACATCTATCTGACACAGTTTTACCCACAAAGAGAGCACCTCTTTGAGCACTGTCAAAAGTCAATTTAAAATCAACAAATAACAGCATAATTTCTCCCGTTTTGTTTTCAAGTTTATATCTATTAGATTCTTTAGAGTGAATATATGATCCACCATTGAAAAAAAATCCCTGAAACCTGCTTGATATTTACATACTTTATTGTATTAGTTAGCCCATTCCCTTAATTCGATCATAAGCGATCTTGCAGTATACTTTACCTAACACAGATAATAGCGATATATCCCTGCAGTTCTCTGGCACCCGAGGGTAACCTTTCCTATTATATTAGCTGTGCCGTTGTCCTTGATAATGTCTCTGAATATCTTTTTCCATTAAATAACTTACTGAAGCCTATTAGCAAGAAATCTATTACTTCCAGTACTATTAAAGAGTTTTAATAAGAAAGACTGTTTGCATTAGAGACCTGATACAAAGCTGACTATACATCAATAACTGCGAATGGAAAATAATTATTTCCACGACATTTCCCCAATGTTATAGGGCGAATTACGTTCAGAGCCAGTTTGTATAAAACATTGTGTGCAAAGCCTATAAGAGGCTAAGTATCGAAATCCAAGATTAGTGCTTTACAGGTATTTTTCAAAGTACTAAAAAGTCTACTATTGGCTGTGATCAAGGTGTTACACAGAACATTAGTCACCAATTATATTGGAATTTGTGCAGTTAATACGATTAAAATAAAATTTACCACCTAAATAGCATTAAAGTAAATTTAAAACAAACAGAATTGTTTTATACAATTTTCACTAAAACTGTAAATATCATTCATTGCTAGATAGCGTTCAGTCACATTATTGATAAATATCGATGGTGCAAACCATTGCTTTATACAATTTTCATTAAAACTAAAAATAAACATCATTTCATTAATAGATAGCGTACTGGTACATTATCGATAAATATCGATGGTGCAAACCATCCATTTTTTCCACCATTAGGATAAAGACATATCAAAAGCGTCTAAAGAAGAGTGCCTGAGGCAACCGCATGTCATGAAGTTTCCTTTTTCATGTTAAAACGGATGCATTAATAGATTCACGTGCATTATTAGCCTCCCAAATACACAGTTTCGGTGACAAATTACTTGTGAAAGTAAATCCTCTATGGCAATCAACCGCACCGGAAGCTCATAATAGATGATATTATTATATTCCACTTTCTTATTTTTCTAATATAATGTTAGTGTTTATTTATGCCATGAAATACTGGGAGCACAATGTTTATTTTAGTGAAAGTCTTGGAGTTTAGAGTACACAGGCACCGAAACAAGAACAGCTGACAAGTTTCAGAGTTTTGAACTTGAAAAAGTTGTAGAGAACTCCACTTCTCTGCAGAAAGTTTGGCTTTCTCGATCGAAAATTTAACCTAATCCTGAAAGTTTCCCCAGCAAAACAATTCATTTAAGCAAGATGATTCATTTGGCCCCCACAATGCGAATTTCTGTTTAATTCTTTGTTTTCAGATTTTTAATTTCATTTGTTTAATGTTTCATAAATTGGTGAAGTTAGCATATGTATATATGGGAGAAATTTTGTGTTTTCTGGCATTAGATAATTAAATAAGTTATAAATATGGGTGTAGTGGTACCTTTAAAGACGAATATCTGGTCATTTAAATATTTAGGCAAGAAGCACAGTTTAATAGACTCCATATTTACAC
The DNA here is from genome assembly GCA_030762175.1 of Metallyticus violacea. NCBI lineage: Eukaryota > Metazoa > Arthropoda > Insecta > Mantodea > Metallyticidae > Metallyticus > Metallyticus violacea. The sequence goes on along the minus strand of CM060832.1, from coordinate 96,964,682 downwards.
ATATATAGGTATATGTAATCATTTAGTTGCTTCTACATTATCTATACAGAGCGTACCAAAATGTGAGTCAAAACTTTGGGGAAACGTTCCTCACATATACAGGATATTTCCTTGATACAGTCCTTTTTCTACGAGTGTACCACAAAAACAGAAATGTGGGAAACAGAAAAGCATACGAAATGTTCCAAATATCTTCCGTTAGCACGGACACGTACCTACATCAACACGCCGTTGCATGCATTCTCTGATGCGTTAATTTACTACATTCTAACACATTTATAGGAGAAAATCCACATGTAGTCAATAAAAATCAGCACAAAAAATTGAGGAAAAAATTCAGAGTCTTCTGTTAAATACTTACAATGAACCATAGCAAGAAAGGAAGCTGATGAAGTTGCATCAATATTGTGTGACTTTGTTTCCATCACCTGGACTCATAAATTGAAATGTGCTAATTTTTTTTATTCTTGCCCTGGCCAAAATAAAAATTACACCCTTATTTGCCACGTCCATACTATGTTTAATAAGTACAACATATTTGAATCAGTAAACATCACTTTTCTCATCAGAGGTCATAGTTATATGGAATGTAACAAAGATACAGGTTTAATAAATCAAAAAAACTCTTGCTGAAACAGCCAATGATTGGAATGAGCACATCAGAAGATGCCACGTGAAATAATCTCCCTTATATCATTGAGTGTTTCCAGGACATTTTTAAATCGTTTCTTAACAATCTTTGTTTCTTAACAATCAATGCAGATAGACATGTCATTGAAGGTAAAACAAGTGCGAGAAATTGTAGTTGACGAAACCTCTTCTATAGCTATAACCAGTCGAACAACCTGCAATGGCTCCCGGGAGTCACGTGTTATTGTTGACAAAAATATGCTGTACATAGACTGGTGAGCAGCCAGCCCCTTCCTATTCAAGTTTAGTTCACTTTCCAAGGCAAATGATGTCTACAATGCGTGAAGAGATTCTATTCCGAAAATGCTCAGCTCTATTTTTCAAGGGTACCTGTAATACACTATGAATAATTTTGATTGAATGTTTATTTTCAATAGTGTTTCATTAATGATTACATTTACCTCAGCAAATTTCTAGTATAATTTTATAATTGCATAATATTATTAACTTTGATTGTTTTATCTACAAGTATGTGTACATTGACTTTTATTGTTAATTAATATGAACCAATAACACATTGCATTAATTTCAAAAGAATATTCTCATAGAAACTAATTTATTCATTATTCCAAAAAATTCTATATACCTAATACGTTTAATTTTGTAGTATTTTTAAACTTAAAAAAGTAAAAAGTGAACTTTGATTGTTTTTCCCCTGTACCCTTCAAATATTTTAAACAGATGAAGATGTGCATTGTCAGCTGTGAGAAAAGGAGTTAAAGTTTTTCTTTAAATATGCATTTTTTTTTTTTCACCATTAGGTTTATTCAACCTTTGCCAACTTATTTTTTTAATTCAAGTCAACATGCTGTAGAAAATTTACCCTTAAACTCAAAATATGCTTCTCTAATTCTTTAAATCATTTAAAGAGGAGAAGAGTGAAGGAAGCATGCAAAAATAAATTTATTCAAGTTTCCGTTCGTACATTTCAATTGTACACTGCACATATTTTTTCTTAAAGTACTACCTTAATACAAAATATGTTATTAAAAATATTCCAATCCAGCCAACTTTGAAGAATGTGAACCATCAGAATAGATAAAACTTGCACTTGATGAAGAACCAAGGCTTTCTTTCCGTCGCTTTTGCAAACCACTCTTTTTAGAAAATGTGTTTTCGAGCAGTGAACCTATCATGGAATACATCTCGTCTTTATGGAGTTCCTGAAAAAATATACTGATGACCAAGAGCCTTATAGGGCTATCCTTAAAAAATGTAGCCAAATGTATTGTTTTTCTGCAAGTATTACTTCAAAAACTTTCCAATAATATTCCTTTTTTACGCAAAATTCCGTTTTAAAAACGGTTACAATTAACGATGGCCGTTAATATGGCTATTAAGGAACGAAATCTTAGATGGATTTATGTGCATTGGCATCAACAAAACTACAAATATGGACGGGAGGTTTATAATCATCTTCTTCGTTGGCAACCCCCCTTCAATTACCAGCAAAAATCTGGAATAAGGTAATTCCTCAATATTTGCAAAATTTGCAAATTATTCCAAATTCTATTTGAAAGTTTGATTGAAATCACTATAGAAAGGGGAAAGAAAGGGGGGAAATTGTGAATACTAACTATCTCGTTATGGAACAGAAAGGCTAGGTCGAGAATACTAAGATAAGAGTGAACCTTGATCTACCGCGGGCATCCTCTACCTCCGTCTTATGACTGTAGTGATAGAGGACAGTATTGCACGGTGGCATGTGATCAGCGAGTCGGCACCCCACCGTCGCCTACCACGTGGTTTTCGTGATCGAAGAAAATCACCTCTCCATCAGGCAGTTTCCCAATTGTCTTCATGAGACTGGATGTACCCTGTTCCAGAGGGCCCTAGTTTAGAAAAATTTCTAAGTTGATACCGGGAATCGAACCTGGGCCTCCCTACCAGCAATCAGTAACGCTAACCACTAGATAAAGGAGGTAATCGGTCTGGAACTATATCTTCTCTAAATTCCCTATTTATCATTTCACTTAATGTATCACCATTTTCCACCTAATGTAAGCTTTAAACAATTTTAAAAGAGTCTTTATGAACATTTCTTTTTTACTTCTCTTTTACTGCTGGCAATTGGGGCAAATACAGAAATTCAGTAAATAAATAAATAAATAAATAAATAGACATTCTTGGTTATTGTCAGCTTCTTGTTAATTTGTTTTTCTACTAAAATATTTAATTTATTCTCGTACTTCAAGCAATCAAAATGAGCGCGCTCTCCTCCCCATCCACTTGCTCCTCGCAAAGGCAAAGATCAGCTGTCTGACTTTTATGACTAAACGACTGCGGTGCGGTGCGGTGCGGTGCGGTGCGGTGGGCGAGCAAGGACTGAGCGAGATTTCCTAGTACCCAGTTCTGCAATTATTGTATTTACTGTTATTTGGACATTTTTTTTCGCGAGCCTTAAGTATGATAACAGTATTATCGGCCAGTAGATGCATGGTCCAAGAAATTTGGATCTCCTTGTGATTCATTATACAGAAAGTGTGGAAGGTCCAAATTTTGGAAATCTTGAAATATATTATTATTTATTGGCCTGGCATACTTATAAATATTTTAGTAAACCTACGGTAGAAAACTGAATTAAACATTTGTGTCTTATGTAACGTTACCTTGCAAGTTCTAATCTTGCAATCGGTGCTCCGTTATTGTCATTTTTATGAGACATTCTATTGCCAGGGCAAAGGTAAGATTATTGAAATTCAAACGAGAAAATTTGCACTCGTAATCTTATTAGATTGGCCCTTAGGGAACTTTGTAGGCAATAAAGTTGTTTGCAATCATTAACATTTTTACTGTTAAGCCTAGTTATAGTTACTAATAACACAATATATAAAATTAATTTAGCAATTAAAAATATAAGCAACACAATATATTTTAACGATCCGTTCTCCAGCACGCATCTTCCCAAATCCTGTTTTCTAACTCATTCTTTTTGTTCTACGTTTATAAGAGTCTACTTTCGTACAGTAGACAAACGGATGAGCTAACTGGCGGTTTAGCGTCAAAGGTGTACAGCATAAACAGGACAATAAATTCCTTGGGAAAGAGAGTTAAGGTTTTATGCACAAGTAACTTACACTAAACTGTACAGCTTCTTTGGAACTTCTTCAAAAGTTGATATTTGTGATTAGCAAACGTAACTAAGCCAATTAAAGTGGTGTAACAATCATAGTAACAAAAGCAAATAAGAAGAGGTTTGAATTTTACTGATAATGCCTAACAGAGGTATGGATCTTAATAAACGTTTACGGGCTTTTTGGCCACGGTCTATTCATATTTACGATCACATGTCCAAGATCCAAGACTCCGGTCGTGAAAGCCTACATATGTATTTAATGGAGGTATATTGAATTAGGAACCGTAGCAATGTTATCATTGCAATACGATACTTTCATCATACCATATAAACATAGAACCCCATGCTTGAGGTTTAATTATCATAATATTTTTGCGATCACGAATGCTGGATAGTTTAGCTTTAGTTCTAGGTATAGGAAACGACAAGCCTATTGCTTATATTAGTCGTCTTAATAGCAGCATTACAAGCAGGAGATGTATTCAATTTCGTTTCCAAGCTCTTTAGCTTTTTAATGACTTAGGCTTAGTTCTTATTGCCAGTTAAGTGGATATGGGATCAATACGGTACAACGGAGAAAAGGATTTTAGGAAGAGATAACAATAAGAATTGAGGATATAGAAAAACCGGAAATATGGACTAATCTTAACTCCAAAAAATCTATGAAATTACATAGTACACTAAAAATATGTGGGGAAGAGAAAGATAAATTGAAATTTGTGATAAGGTAGGAAGGGAAGGATTGACATGGTTTAAAACAGGAGTAAAATATTTAAATGGATTAAAAAATGGATACATTAAGAGGATATGTCCTATGTGTGAAGAACCAGATACTGTACATTACTGTATATTATAATGTAAGCAAAGCAAGTTTTGGAGGGACAGTTCATATTACGAAAATGGGAAATTTTAAAATTTAAATGTAAAATCAGATGAAAACATGAAGGAAATGGGAAGATACATAGACAAGGTAAGACAAAAATGATTATGGGTGTAAAATACTTAGGAAATGTGCTTAAAAATGGTACAGAATTGTCAGATAGTGAACGGAGGATGAAATGAATGTATGGGGCTAGTTATCTAATATTAGTTAAACAGGGTATTTATACACCAATAACCAGGGGAGCGTCCTGAAATAAACAAAACAATAACCAGAGAGTTAGTGTGTTTAAGGTCCTAAGGAATAAGTAACTATCAAGGACTTAAATTTGGCCCATTGGGTTTAATTAAAAAAGAAGTAAGGTTTAGTATTGTAGGAAATATAACCTAATATAGTAATAAATGTATAAATTATTTTTAATGTCGTGTTTTGTTTTCGGTTAAATCGGAGCCAGGTCTCCTGATATTCAGTAGTTAACTGCTGATGAACCGGGGACTGGGAGACTGAGCTAATCAAACTGCAATACATTTTAATTGGAGTTGGTGCCTTCTGGAATTGGCGAAAGCACTGCTTCTAATTGTCATATTTAAAATTAATGTTATCTTATTTGTGTTTATTTTGTTAAAAACTGTATGTTGATGCAAAAAAAATAAATACTATTACTGTCACCATTGTTATTTGAGCTTTTACAAAAATATGGTGTTTTGTGTTGTGAGAATGTTATTGTTGCGGTGTAATAATGTTTTGAAACATTACAGTTTGTTACGTTTCTCATTTGTACTTGCTATTAGGAGTAAAAGTTTTGAACGTCTTTCAAATGAAAAATAAATGATGTCAGCCTTTAACCTTGCTATATAAGCGCAAGTTACTCAAGTGCTGTCTCCAAAGTCAAGTTAGAACATGCTCTGATAGAAACGAGTAATATATTTACAACATGGCCTTATGTGAGAGGATTATACCTGCACAAGCAAGTATCATCAGGCACACTACGATAGCAAAAACAAAAATAAGCAGGGGCTCTTCTCTAGTCCGTGCCTATAAAAGTTTGGATAAGGTAAGCTTGAGCCTTGTGGACATGCACGCATAACAAACACGTCATTCTGCAACTTTCTGGAAATTTCTCTCTCCCTCTCTCCTCGTACCCTCACTAAAGGTATTCTCGCGACGTAAAACCTTAGCACAAGCAACCAGTATTATAATCTCTAGCAAAGGAAACTCCCAAGTATTAGTGCACGAGCTAAGGCTTGGCTTGGGGTTGAAACACAAGGTGGAGAGTACTGGCGGCGCGACGACTATTTTATATATATATAAAACTTCTCGGTAGAAGCGGTAGGGTGAAATCCTTTCCACCCTCTCTCTTGCTCATATTCCGACCAACCCCTTTTTCACCACCAACCCTCTCTGTATAGCTCAGTCGCTTTATTTAACTAGATGATAATGCTATGCCGCTCTCGATCCTTCCACACATCCCCACCCCATCCTTGCTTTCCCGTACTTGCTTAGTTTTGAGTGAAGCTCTACCGGTCACAGGGAAAAGTTTTAATCCATAGAGGAGAGGAAAGCAAGAGGTGGGGTGAAGAGAAGGAAGGTGAAGAAACAAAAACAAAACTGCAACAGCGTGGGAGGAAAAATATATACATATATATGTTTGAAAACTTGAACCATGACGCTAAGGCGTGCTCCTGTTGTAGCTTAAACATAGGCAATTTGATATGAAGTCTGTCCTACTTTATAGTTATCATCTAGGCTTGTACTTCTCCGCTATTCTATTCGTAACTCAATAAAAAGTGCTTTTCTTGCTTTATTTACATCTTCCTCAGTTTTGCACTGGCAGCGCCATGACGATCTGAAAGCGAAACTGTGGAAGACAAAACGGGGTCTCGATGCCAGGGTGTGTTGTTCAAACGTTTTTACTAACTCGCTTTCTTGTCTTTTCGGGTAGACTTTTGTAATAATTTTTCATGCACTTCTAAATGGGTTAGAGACTTGAAAATTTGCACATAGGTCAGAAATGGATGACAATACAATTAATTTGGTAATTAACATGATTCAATGGTTCCACGGTTCAAAAATATGGTTCTGCAGTTTTGGAAGTAAAGCAGGGCAATATCAAACACGAAGGTTTTAAAAAAATGTATGATTGAATAGTAAGACACATTTCTGTAGTTTCGTTAGTAACGCATAAAAATATATTTATAATAATCTTTATTTAAAAATAAGAACAGTAGCTAGGATGACTATTTATATTTATCAATACAATAAAAATAGTGCAACTTGAATTATATTTAATTTCAACGCTTTATTTGAATCTAAAATTATTAGAATTCTTTTTGTTATATTTTGATAACAATACAGTAGCCATGGCAACTATTCAAATAAATAGCGCGATGTCGAACGCTTAAATTCCAAGAAACGCATGGCTCAAGCGCGATCAACTAAGACGGTGGAAAAACGTTCTTCTCGGTTCGCTAACGACACGCAACGACATGCTAAATATTTTGATAACAATACAGTCGCCATGGCAACTTTTCAAATAAAAACCTCAAATTTAAATCCTCACAAGTAAGTCCTTACAAATAACATTTAGTAAATCTGATTCTATTACATAAATTCAATTGCGCTAGTGTTAATGCGTGACATGTATTAATAATTTCAACTGTGCAAATAACTAGTGAATGAATATTATATTTAATATAATATAAGTTACATACATTATCAAAGATTTCGACTTCTATATTGAGAATCTGGCACAAATGTATTTAATACCGCAAATTTTTTTCAAAATTAACTTTGTGTTTCTGTATTTTGTATTTAATTAAAAAAAGAATTAATCAACTGTTTCGATATATCAATGGAGTAGATGAAACAATTTTCTATTTTAGAAGTGATCAACAGAAAACAAAAGAACTAAATCTAAAAGCTGCTCAATTATGGCCATCATTTAATCGACGTCTAATGCTGATTGCAAAATTACGTGCACACGAGACTAAAAAGTAGAAAATAATTTAAATAAAAATAAATTAATAACCGTATTTTTATTTTTTTAAGAGAACAAAAGTTTGATATTTATTTAAAAAATTTATAACTAAATTATAAAGGAACTAAAAAGTATAAAATAATTCATCCTAGCCAAATGTTGATTTATAACCCCATGCAAATTCATAATCTCATAAACCTTTTAGAAAAGTTCTTCCAAATGTAAAACGTGGGGCACATGCAATAAATAAAATTAATAACTACTAAGAGTATTTATAGTTTAAATTAATCGCACAAAAGGTTCAGATAAACTATCGTATGCACCCCATGTTTTTCGTTTGGAAGAATTTTTCTAAAAACGTTTACGAGATTATGAATTTGCACGGGGTTATTAATCTGCATTTGGCTAGGATGAATTATTTTATACTGTTTAGTTCATTTATAATTTAGAAAATAAAAATGTGCTATTTAAAAAAAAAACTATTTAAATTATTTTTCCTTTTCACTCATTCCAAATGATATCATCAAGCACAAGTAGGATTTAAAAATTGGTAATACAAGTACTTCTTGCCCACGTGTAGTCCAATGGCGGACAGCCTTTAAACAACACATCACATTTATGTTACAATTTAGGTCACTTAGCATTCTTTTATTCTGCCAATAAAATCTGCAGTAAAACAGAAATTGAAAACAAATGTCAAAACGGCGTACGTAAAAAATGTATAATCTGATGCATACATTTAAAAATTGCTCCTTTAAATAAATCCTGTTGCTCTTCGCCACTTTAGTAAGTATGAAGGACAGAAAGAGGCCTACAAATGTAGCTTTATGGTTTAAGTGTACAAATTATAGGTATAATGGGAAAATGCATTAGCAGGATATTCATATTTTTAAATTAAACAATGGCCACCGACATAGCAAAAATTAATCTAGATAAAATAAGAATAATGAAGGATTTGGTCATGTGTTTATAGCACAAACTTAAAAGGGTTACAGCAATGGAACCTTTTACACATGGCAAGGGTGACAAACGCCGAGTCAACCAGAAGTTTGAAGCCCGTAATCGATTGATTTGTAAGTGGTGTACAGCAATTCAGAGTCTTCATAACACAATGTCACCGATCGATAACGCACTGCACTGCTGTGCTTTTGCGGGCATAGTACAGGGTGTCCAGAATGTAAGTATCGATTTTGTTGAAATAGTGACTGAATTGTTAATGTTCATAATGATGTATGTTTATCATATATTAGTTCAACATGAGCACCTTCATATCGCCACGCACCTCCCATCTGCCGACTACGGCACGGAAGACGTTTTGGAGCATTCGCGGTAATATAGCTGCAACAATTTATCTAATTTGGTCTCAGAATTCCGCCAATGTACTAAAGCGTCCCTTGATAAATCCCCACACAAAAAAGTTCACTGCTGTGAGGTCAGGTGAACGCTCGAGTGCCCTATACATCTTCCACGAAACACGCCATTCAAAAAAAGTGTGAACGTCTAGGGCATAATGGCATGGTTCTCCGTCCTGTTGGAAGCAGATAGTGTTCACATGTTCATCATGACAAGCTGTGGTAACAGAAACTGTCGCAGCATATCCACGAACATTACCCTACTAACGGTGTTTTCGGCGAAAAAGAACGGGTCGTAAATTTTGCCCATCGACACGTTAACTTTGGGAGAGTTTTGCTGGAATTCCTAGTGATCCATTGGCGGGTGTCAGTACAGATGATGCAATTATGTCTGTTACTTTCCACAATGTGGAACCTGCCAGGGTGGCCGAGGTCGTTAAGGCGCGGACTCGTGAGCGCGAGTCTGGGGTTTGAATCCCGCCAGGACTGTCCTCCCTAATGAGGTTTTTTCCAAATTATCCTCAGTCCTCATAAATGGCAAATGCCGGGGAGGTACCCTAAACTTGGGCCTGGAACGTTTCTTTTCTTAAAAATAAATCCTTTCCCAAATTATCATTTCATCTCATATATCATCAGTGTTCACCGCCTGTGGCACCTCTAGCACAAACGGGCATTAAACATCATTCATTCATTCACAAATGTGGAAGGTTGCCAACGCTAAATAAGACATGCTCGAGGGTGTTGCGAACTTCATTTGCTATAAACAAAACCAAGCTCTGCCAAATCTTCGTCATGCAAGAACCTGCAGATGGCAAGACCTTTTCTCCACCGTCAAGCGTGGAATGTTAGTTTCCCATGATCAACGCCGTACAGATTTTGAACTGCGTTCAATGGATTCCCTAATGACTTCAATTATATGATCAGAGGTTGATGAACGGTCTTGTCCAGGTTTGTTCTTAACAGTCTAAGTGGGCTTGAACTTTCTCATCAACAGTTTAATTTTTTGTCTTTAGCTCCAGATTTATGGAATTGGCGATCAAATTTAGTCTCTCTCACCATAATATAACCCTTACAAACTCCACGTCACAATGACTACCCTAAAACACTTAACACCATGCACGTTCAGTTATCTGTAACAGCAGAACACGTGTTGATCTGTAATCACGAAGCTAATTCTCCGATTCCAGCAGTAACTGCAACATTTACATCTTCATCTTCAATACACCTACAATGTATTTGCATACAAATATTACCCCTGTCACCCCGTTTCTGCAGAAACGATACTTAATTTGTGGACACGCTGTATAACTTGGATTTAACTTGGAGCAGCCAACTATGTTATGGCTATAAAGGTATACACAATAACTGTGGGCGGTGATAAGCACGTTGTTAAAAATGGAAACTATTGTATTTAGCATTCCCAACATTTTAATGACATATTTCGATCATTTGAAAATATACTCCAAGATTTTTAAGCATACATATATACTAGCTTAGCATTTCCACACTAGAGGACTATGTGCCATTTCTTTTAATTCAGCTTAGATCCACATTCTTGGGCACATCTATATTACTAAAGTCATTAATAATTTATTGATCTGAGGCATATATTTCGTAAGCGGAGAGAGAAAAATATATAGAACATAGGGAAAGATTTACTTAATCCATTCATTTGCTGGTTTAACTTATAGGCAGTACTGGACATTAAAATGGACCTTGTGAAACTGCAAGTTTTGTGAAATGTAATGGGTAATTACATTTTAATAAATAAAAAATAGTATACAGACCTAAAGAAAATGTTTGCATTAAAACACAAAGCACAACCTTCATAGCAGTGGATCTAAGAAATGTGAAATTCTATTCATTATACCTTTTGTTTCTAATAGAAAGCTGAATATTTTCTTAGAGTAAAAAGATGTTGTATATTTATAAACCATTAAAGCCACTTTTGGGCTCAATAGACTCTTAATTCCTCGTTGAGCGTTTTGCAAAGAACTCAATGGAAAACATGTTCCCTTATCTCTCATATTTGTACGATCACTTATAACCTTTATGTACCTATGTACATGTTTCACCAAAGATTTCATATAAAATATTAGTACTACCACTACATTCTGGTAGTCGGTCCTGGTGGTGTAGTGGTTACCATACTTGCCTCCTAAACCCAAGATCGCGGGTTCGAACCCGGCCAGGACCGATGGATTTTTTCGGGGCGTAAAAATCCTAAGTATGGCTTCCTTCGGAAGGGAAGTAAAGCCGTGGTTCCCGTGTCGTACACTTAAGGCACGAAAAAGAACCTCAAGCCTGAAAGAGAGGCCTCTGAGCAAAATTTGTCGGCCGTTTCACGCCCTGAGTTGATTGGGACGCTGATGACCTGAGCTGTTAAAGAGCGTCCATAAATAAATCATTCAAAAAGAAAAACTACATTCTGGTTATGTTGAAGATAAGCCAATTTAAGCAGGAAGTTGGTTTATTGAACTAAAAATATCAATATTGATACTTCCTGACAAAATGAATTAAATGCTAACCTCCGTGAACAGAAACAATTAAATTACTTATTTCCACGCATTAACAATGATATTATTACATTATTCTATGTGAACTTCTCCATTTGTTATAAGACTGAATGATAGTCATGACAATGGAAGAGAACTGGACCATATCAGCGTAGTTTGGTACAATAGGGCAAGATTAATGTTCCCGTTTATTTCTTATGAGATTATAGTCATTTATATCCTTTGACGGGTTACAGAGGTGGGTTCATTGAATCTTTTGAGTAAGAAGTAGCAAGAGTGTGCACCTGCAGGTATGGGTAGTGCTTCATATGTGCCAATGCGCATGCGCAAGCTAAATAGTTGTCAGTAAGACTGCCATCACCGAGCGGGGTGACTCAGAGGTAAACAGAAACTTGCGTTCCGGAGGTCAGAACTCCTGGGGCCGAGTTTTAGGTGAATGCTGGGATGGGTCTTTCCTTTCCATAATTTTTCTGTGCTCCTATTTCAATTTTTGCAGGGTCGAAAGCACCAGGATCTACGGGCTGGTGATAGTTCGCTCAAGATTCGATTCCGGCCATGATAGATGGATTTTTCAGGCGTAAAATTCCTAGGTATGGCTTCATTTATAAAGAAAGTAAACCCGTAGGTCCCATGTCGTAGATTTGCGGCACGTACAGGAACATCAATCCTGAAAATACAGGCCTCTGAGCAAAATTTGTCGATCGTTTCATGCCCTGAATTGAATGGGACGTTGATAACTTGAGATAATAAAGAGCGTCGTAAATAAAACAAATCAACAAATTCCTCCCTAATGCCCCCTTGGGAGGCGCAGGCACTAGCTGCCTCTGTTAGGGCGGAGGTATTTCAATTCCTCTTACGTTACCGTCAACCCAATCCAAAGGGTACGATCCATCAGTTTAAAGTATACCTAACCATAATTCTTAAGCAGTTGTGGAATCACTCAATTTCTGGGTTTCCTGTTATACTTAAAATGTACATAATCACTCATTATTCTATTTTAGTTTTTTGATATCTTCATGAAATTTTGCCTGTCCTGTTTGGATAAATAGATTTATTTATCTTTGAGCAATATATCTTTTTCCCTATATCAGCACTATATAGAGCCATACAATTTATTTTTGTTAACTACAGTTAGAAGCAAATGCTCATTTAAATATTGTAAGACACTTATAAAAGCTAAGGTCTTAAGCCAAATAACTACGCCGTAGTTTTTCTCAGACATATTAGGCAGCCCTATAAAACTTAAAAACCCTATGATTCATTTAAGAATGTCAGTAAACTAATGAATTGATTCCCTGAAAGAAATCTCAATAAGGATTAAATCGACTGACTGACTGACTGACTGACTGACTGACTGACTATGCGTTAAATAGGATTTCTAGGGCTGAAATTCAACAAAAGGCTATAAATTGATTATCAAGTGAATTATACATAATGTATAAATATCTGTTAATGTGTATGGTGTTTCTGAAAACAGTCTGACTTACTCATCTTCATGGCATGTAAAACAGCTGCCTGCAAAGAAGCTCTGATAAGCTCTTTATATATATATACATATATATATATTGTTTTTGAGGGATATTTTATTCGAAGTAAAGAGGTATAAGGAACCTATTACTACTATATCTGGAAAGTTCGCTCTATGCCCATAATGATAGATGAAATGACCGGTAAGAGGATTTTAGATCGGTTCAGAAAGCCACGATTAAAATTATATAATTCAGCTTAATCTGTTGACAAAAAATACTCATGCCTATCAACAATACTTTATGCAAACAGCTAAGTATCTTCAACAATTCTTTATAGATGAGGTTAAAGTGTACAAAAATCAATAAAATAATAATAATAATAATAATAATAATAATAATAATAATAATAATAATAATAATAATAATAATAATACTTAAGACTAAGAATTTATTAATGATGCTTTCAAAGGCAAATATTTAACAACCTTGATAAAGGACAAAAAATTGGAGCTCTATCAATACGTTAAACAAACTGGTAAAGAAACAAGCTATTTTGAATCATTTATTTGTACGTTTAAAACGTCTTATTACTATTGTTAAGAAGCAAAAACAATAAATATGTACATGTTAAACATGAACTTAAAAATTTTATAAGATAATAACCATTTTATATATCTTGAAAAATATATACCCATAAAACAAATTGAAAAATAACAAAGTAAAGTGTGTAACAGGGTCTTGTTGACAAACTATGAGGAATATTGGTTACACAGAGAGGGTCATTTTATGTTAAGAAACACATGTTCGCCTAAAACCTCCTCATGAGCTATGCAACAGTTTTAAAAGCATATTCAGAGCATGAATGCTCCTCAAGTTCATTTTATCCGCTCTTTTACACAGTTGTTAAGTTTGTGTGCTGCGCATTCGGTCCGTCTCATCTTCCCTGTGACTTAGGATTTAGTGTACATCCAGCACGTCTTTCCTAAGTTTGTTCTGTGTTAATGCAGAACACATCCCCGGACATGAACGATTATGTACTACTTGCTGTGCGCAGGAACATATGGTTCGAACATGATGGAGCCCCATCGCACTACAGAATTGATGTGTGTGCAAGTTCGGGAAAACATTGGATAGGAAGAACAGGACAATACGTATGGCCAGTGCGATTGCACGCTTTAACATCTGTTCATTTTTTCTCTATGGGCTTGTTTAAAGTACCCTGTAAATCACCCAGTTGATGACAGAGTGAAAATGATTGAGTTAATAAAAGTTAAATTGTACATGTTTAACTGTGGAAAAAATATTTGAAAACAAATTATTAGAAAATGCTGAAAATTTTAATTTAATTTCTGCAAAACCTTTTATGTTTTTTTCTTCTTCTTCTTCTCCCGGATTTCTACCTCCTTGGTGAGGTTATGTACCTTAACAAACAGTTACCCTCTCAGTGTGACCTATCATTTCTTAAAGTTAATCGGCGAGTCATGTTGCTCACTGTATATGATTGGATAAAGATCAAGTGTTGATATAAAATTAGATCAACACTGAGATTTACACCGACTATTTACATTAGACCAAAAATAGAAACGCAGGCTTAGTTAAATGCCCAACTAGTTAAATAAAAATAAGGTATACTTTTTCGTATTTTAATGTCTTTGAGGCGATGAATGGAGTAACAGCTTTGATGAATACACGCGGAGTCCATCAATGCTTTTAAGTTACCCGCCACTCGGCTTTCAGGGTGAGTAAAACGACGGAAAATATCCACTGACAAATTGACGTATGCAGAGCTGAAACTTAAATATTCGCTCAAAGTACCTAAGGCAATGAAACAAAGAGTTTTGAGATATGAAATTACGAATCGTAGACAAACAGAACCTTGCTCAAGACCTTAGTATACACCATAATCTTTAAATCCTATAATCAATCTTCTTAAGCAATAATTTGCACATAGGATGTTAACAAAATTGGTGTATATCCATGAGGCTAATGCAAACTTTAGATGATTCCTTTCTATGCATACAAAGAAGTGTGCCGTGTTGGTAGCTTTAAAATAAAGGGCAAGAAGACTATGGCGAAACGTTCCTTACTATACCTACAACACAAACAGGATTACACAGTGACTGGGTGTGGGGAGCAACGAAGTTTCGGAAAACTGTTTTAAAGTCCAAACACACAGGTAGCATGAAAAGCCTAGGCGGACCCGCCAACACTATTAATACGTGCAGGAGCAACTTTGTCGAGAATTTGCCAGCTATAAGCGCCTCGCAACTTATTAATACATGTGCCGTAATTTGTACAGCATGCTACAGCTTTATATTTGCAAATATTATTGACAGATTTAAAGATAATATACTCAATAAAATACAAATTGCCTTTTAGTGACGTTTAGCAAAGCCATTTCGTTCATCGACACTACAGTGTTTTTCAAATGGGAAAGGAATTCACCTTCTCCAGCCTCTGGCCAACCAACATCTTGCAGTGTAGGAATATTGTGCCCCCAATGTTACTGTCTACCAATCCGGAGAACAGCATCAATATCAGCGCTGAGTCTAAATATTTCTATATCTCATAAATTACCTCACAAGACAAGTAGAGAACACGTTTGTAGGCATGTATGGCTAAACATCTTTACAATTTTACTACTGTTTTTATTTCACAAGTGCAGCAGCTGAATTCCAGTGTCATTATGAGACTCTCCAGTACATACACGACGATAACGTGTTCATAGTACTGGCGACACGACTGCGTTGAGTCTGAACACAACAGTGGCAACGTCAGCATCAGCTGGCGATAATACGTTCGTGGGATCATAGCATACCACTCTAACAAAGATATCTTTCTTTCTGCTTACTCTTTAGTAAGTTACTTTGCCAGTAGCCGCTGACAGGTGAAGTGGAAGTGAACAGTGCATGATGTGCTAATCATGTCGTACAGTAAACGATAACAAGTCTTCTAGTTCTAAAAGTGAAGTAGTAAGAAGTCATGTACAAAAGATAACAAACCTAATACCGGAGGTATATGGAGTAAATAAAAATACTGTACCACGCATCTGCGTTGAGGTCAAAAGGTCTTACTCTAGTAGTGCTCCGGTGTTTTTATCTCTTTGAAAACATATAGGACCCCTTAAGAGAGCTACACGTTTAATTCACTTGGACAAGGACATTAAACGAAGGACTCATTTGGATTTTTACGATGAAGGGAAATTTCCAACGATAGACAAAATTACCAACATTTTGCCCATTTGTGGAATATTGCTCAATTTAGGCTTCAAATACGGAAAGACAAATAATGGACGTACATTCTTAATGGAGAGAAATTACGAGATCACGGTTGAAATTCCTGCGCCTAGTGCATTAAATTCGATTTCCGGCGACACAAGACCAATCTTTCTGTATTAAATATGGAACTTTAAAGTTAGGTCAATCAAACTCAACTGCAAAATTCATTTTGCAAGACTCCTGTAATAATAGTGGACTAAAGATACTTTTGGGTAAGGGCAGCAGCCTTATCATTTGTCATGTAGGATGGCAAAAATAGGTTTTTTCCAGAGAGCTATTGTTGATTTGGTTTATTTATGGACGCTCTTTAATATCTCAGGTCATGAGAGTCCCAATCAATTCAGGGCGTGAGAGGCCGACAAATTTTGCTCAGAGACCTCTTCTTTTAGGCTTAAAGTTCTTTTACATGCCGTAAATCTACGACATGGGACCTACGTCTTTACTTCCCTAGAAAGCCATACCTAGGATTTTTACACCCGAAAAAAAAACCTTGTACCTGGCCGGAATTGAACCCGCGATCTGATACCGTACCAGAGAGCAAATGAGTATTTTGTTCTAAATCAACTTCTGACTATCATGAGGAATTAACTGCTTAAACATCTAAAGAATGGTTTTTTAACGAGTTCCTAAAATATTTAGAAAAGAGAAGTATAGTAATAATGGATAATACGCTGTATTAGTCGGCTACTATAAACAAAATTCCATTTACATCAACTATAAAATGTGAATAATTCAACGACTGCAAAAATTAGATTCAGTTTTCGGCAAAATAAATACAAAAAAACACACGTTTGCAATATGTTTTACCGTTCAAAAATCAGTCTTAAAATGTACGAGCTTAATCAACTGGTTATATAAAGGGGCGCATTAGGCAAATAGGGCACATTAGGTAAATCTATTACCTCTTTATGATTGTCATTGGAATCCAATTTAGCATGTGTGGTCTCAAATAAAGCGGGAGATTTCAAACAAAAATAGGACATTCAATATGAAATACGTGAAAGACTCTATAACAAAGATATGGACAAGGTGGTAAAAAATGGGGATCCTATGTTCGACAAACTGAAAATTAATCAGAGGAAGCCTTTAGAAAAGAAATAGGACTTGATGAAACATTGAAATCAATAATAATAATAATAATACATTTATGAGATTCTGATGACGAATTGCGAAGTGATGAAAGTAATGACGATGATAATGGTGGTAATACTGACACAGACACCGACAATGAGCCTCAAGCACTTCCACTGCATTAAACATCACGTAAACAGTAGATTTATTTTGAAAGTTTGTGTATTTTAGGAAACTGTAACTTTATAACAGACATGATGCTGTGCGTATTAGTGCGATAGAGAGGGCGATAGAAATAAGTAGGGATACAAGTGTGTACGTTCTATTGACTGCAGGTGAATCTGGATACGCAGAAGTAGAAATCAAACATTACCACTAGCTTTGTGGATTTCACGCCCTTAGGCTTTTTTCCTTGCGGTCACGAGTGTAGAAAATAAAGTAACAATTTTTTAGAACCTGAGAATGGTATTCTAAAGCATGTATAGCTACTTCAGACATGCTTACAAACGTCTTTTGGGCTATATTCGAACGTTGGAAATTTTGTGGATGGCAGCCATACAAAATTAAGATAAAATGTTGATACATATGAGAGCACCAATCTATTTGCCACATAAATTTCATTTACGACAAACCATTATGAATATAAACGTTGTGTTCATATTGTGTTTGTATCTTACAAAGGTATATCCATGTATAAAATAACCGTTTTAGATATGTATTCCTTTAATTAATTAATTAACATTTCCATTGCACTTCTCTATTGGCCTTAGAACAGGCAAAGATAACAAAAGACGCATCTTCACGCAGTAATTATTTATGGTTTGATTTATCGTTAAGTCTTGATAAAGATAAAGAAACATGTGCTTCTATAAGAATATATATATATATATATATATATATATATATGTATATATAATAACACAAATGAAAGAGAAGCCAATTGTATGTTTATTTTATAAAGTGGTAAAAGTGCTTATTGTATACTGGGCGAGAAATTGCTTTGCGATTGTCGTTTCTACTGCCATGTGGCCGCGCAGTGCATTGTTGTCACATCCCATCGATCGCTAACCGTCTTCAGCGGCTGCACTCCAAGATCATCATGAACTCCAATTTCTTGTTCCTGTTCCGCTATGATTTAAAACATATTTTACACTCCATATTTATCCTTGGTATAGTATATATTTTAACGTGTGTGACAAACACTTACATGTCCTTAAATAATTGAATATTTACCTCAAATATTTTCCACGGTTATGGTTTCAAAATTATTGTAATGGTGGCAAATTTGTTTTAACTACAGTAAAACCAACGTATTGTCATCTAGCGACAGAAATCATTAGCTGGACTTAGATGCATTGGCGCGAAGGAGTATCGTGGATGAAAACGACTGGTACGCGTAGGAAAATGTGCACTTTTGAGCAAAAAATCCTACAGAATTACTTTTGTTTAATGAATGATACAAAGCAAAACCACTACTACTTTTAATAAAATAAAAGACTTGCATACGAAATATTGGATGAGTACATGCACTTGAAAACACGTTGCTACTGGGTAATTTTAAAATTTATAAACCTACAACTGTTGCAACGTCGATCATGTCATGCCTCTGACGATAGTGTGTTTTTGTTACCTGATTGGACGAGCCTCTCGCCAGCTGAATCATCGGCATAAACGCGGCCCAAGTGTCAATCACAAACTAATTCTCTCCTACTATAAGAAGTTTTAAACAGTTTTACTTTTATAAGTAAATCACAAAATTCATTTGGAGCGAAACATGAAGAGTATCCTCTTTTGTTTTACCTGTATCATGGCATTAGATAAGAGAGCCTGTAGGCAGTTATAGCCAGTAATATTTAATTGTTCAGCTGAGGTTTGTAGCTGTGCTATGCCAAACTCAGCCCAGCAATCTTAAGTAGCCAAGCATTATCTAAATAAAAAGTTGTATTAGTATAGAGGCTTAACATATTAGGGTTAGGAGAACAGTTAATAAAATGTAATCAAACTGCGGTTGGTTGCATTAAATTAAACCATTTGCATTGCTTTATAGCTCCAATGCAGATACGATTTAACGCTAAAACACCCAAACTCCGCCTAATAAGTTTTATTCTACCCATTCAATTTGTTCTCAGGTATTTATTTTGTTCAAAAAGGTAGATCCTTTGATGGTTTCGAAATGCTATTCAGGAAATGATGTGATATGCCTAAGATTCATATTCAGGCAGGTTTCTAAATAGCAGATAACATATAGATAATCCGGTTCATTATAAACCCTTGGGAAGGTTTGCAGACCCTAACGGGCTTAGGAAGATGTTTACCTTCATTTTATGTAGTTATACTACGTGGTCAAAATCCCACTAAAATAATTAGTGGGCTTATATTACATCAACTGGCCTTAGTATTCGAGTATGTCAGGCCAACATGTTGCAAATAAGACAACACTCATCTAGACATCGCTACTAAACTTGAGCACGTATACGAGGATCCCGCCAGAAACTTCCCATTCTTGCTGGCAATTGTCTTAATATTTCTTTCCCACCCCCAGTCCCAACCTTCCCGGATGTTTCTCTTATAATAAATCCCTGAGCCAGCCCTAGCATTCTCAACTCGTCGTCTTGCTATATCTTCCTCTTCTTCTTCTTTCTCCAACGTCTTCTCTTTTTACGGAGAGGTAAAGTGAAACTTTTGGCAATTTGTGGGGCTGTTTTCATGGGTTTAGGTCTCAAGAGGAAGGGAGGAGGGAGGGAAGACCTTGTACGTGTGCTGGCGACGGAGGTGTGTGGGGAGAATGACGAAGAGCCATACTGCAAGAAGAGAAAGATGGCAAGAAAAGTACGTAGGTAGGCAGACAGGCGAAGAGAGATTTGGTGCAGGGAAGAAGAGATATAGGAATGTTGTGATATTAACAATATAGAACACTGCAGAGATTTCTACCCCTCGCTGGTAACATAAGTTACTTCTTCTTGAAATATGATGAGTTCTGCGGAGAGTTACTGTGAGCCAATTATTTTGCTGGTGGTCCAGTTTGCATGCGAATAGCCCACAATGAACCTCAATCTGCAAGGGGAGACCAATTGTCCTAAATCTGGGAAGAATTGTAGGAAAGACCAACTTCTTGTTTCAAGCTGTCTTTCTCCCAGTCTTCCAGCCACAGACTCTTCTCTGGCGAGGGTCCTTACCGAATGTCCTTCAAGGACCAAGAAAAATTCTTTTAAAATCTTCTGAGGGCAGCTTTTAGGCGAAGTTCATACACATCGGTGATTGCTCGAGTAAACGTTTAAAATAGGGTGAATATCTTACACATTATTGCAAAATAATTGATATTTTGCTTAATAGCAGCACGCGCGTATTTGTAGGCATATACAAATTTAATGAGTAACTTGCACTTTTATTTTAACATTTCTGGAAAAATATTGTTTTGCTAAATTATGCAGTCATTTTTCGTTATGCATTAACAATGAGGAACTACTCAAGAACCCAATGAAAATGTTTTACTACTAAACATTGCCTATCTCCAAAAAACTATTTACTGACAATGAATCAATACAGATACTTATTAACGAGAGAATAATGAGTAGATAGTATTAGCATTTATTCCAGACTAGTCGCTGAATACAGCTTAAGGACGGAGATAACAGTGGAGAAATGAAGGCAAACACCTCTGTAGTTTTAAACATATGAAGTAGTTTATAGCAGTTCTCATTAAGATGACACCACTTACAAAACTTTTTGAATGTGCCTCGTACTAATGTCGATTCTAGAAGAGACACGATATAACTTCTGCGAAATCATGTTGAAAGATGCATTTGTCTATTACATTTCATTGAACTCCTCTCAGGCTTCTTTTTCAAGAAATACAAACCTTCATACATTCACTCATGACCTGCTGTAAGGCCAAGAAGACGTTAGTTAACCTTTCCATAGGAAAATATCTTCGATATAGTAACAAAATCATCTGTTGTGAATGTAACTGCTTGATGTTGGAGAAACTTCTCAGCACTTTCCTTTATCAGACCTCCCTTTGCAAACCATCACTTTTTTTTTCTAGCACGAAGCAGGTGTTTAGAACTGGCGCGCCGCTGATCATCTTCTGTTCTTTATTCCTTCGTTGTTTAAATACTACATTCCTCTTCTCACATAATCTGCACAATGTTATTCCGATTTATATCGCAAACCTTCAAAATTCATGAAATAGTCACTGAGTTGCCCAACATATGTTCGGAACTGAACACCCAAATAAGTTTCCGGCCTGACCATTTTCTAGGTATAATAAAGACAAAAACTATATGTCATTTTCAATAGTTACCCTTAATTGCAATACGCAGCTCATACCTTTGAATTAATATTTCAATCCCCCCTCCCAAAAGTCAAAAGTCTTGTAAGCAAAATGGGTATAAACAGCATTCATCACTTCTTCACACTTAAATTTCCTTCCTAAAAGGTCCTTCTTGAGTTCTGATAAGACGAAATTGCACTGTAAGGTAGATCTGGGTTGTAAGGTGGATATTGGGTCTCCTTGAAGCCATATTTCTTCACAGCTTCCATTGCAACAAAAGCTGTGCGCAGACGCGTTGTCGTGAAGAAGGTACACGCCACCACTCAGCCATTTCTCTTTGATGGAAACAAGTAGTCTGTGCAGTAGGCCAGCATAGCACCTCCATTTATTGTGACTTTTCCTCTCCATGAAGTCGATGAAGAGTATTCCTTCACAGTCCCAAAAAATTGAGGCCATGATCTTCTTGGTTGAGTGACCTTGGCCTTTAGAGGCCTTGCTTCGCCGGATTTACGCCATTCCATTAATTCTCTTTTGGACATTTTTTTTATTTTGTTTATTTACGGAGGCTCTTTAACTTCTCAGGTCATCAGCGTCCCATTCAAATCATGGCGTGAAATGGGCGTTTCAGAAGCGAGGTTCTTTATCGTGCCGTAAATGTACGACACGGGACACACGGCTTTACCTCACTTCCAAAGGAAGTCATACTTTGGATTTTTACGCCCAATTGGATTTTTTGCTGCTTTTGGACTGAGGAAAGAAGTCTAGGCACCCATCTTGCACTAACCTTATTCATATTTAAATTTTCATAAATAATTCGAAGGGTTGTTGTTTTAGAAAGGCCCAACCTTGCTGCTATTTCTGTAACTTTGAGCCACCGGTCTTCCATAATTTCTGCTTCCACAACAGCGATGTTTTCAGGAGTGAGTATTTCCAAGGACCGACCTGCACACTGTTCGTCTTCAATGCTTTCTCGACCCATTCGAAAAAGTTTGGCCCATTCTTTTACGGCAGAATATGAGGGAGATGCTTCACCATATGTACCGTCCAATCACTGCTTAATTTCATTTGGAGTAAGGCGAAGAACAGCCTGATACTCCATTTTGAACATGTACAATCTTCTACACATAGACTACTTAATGCAACTATATCGAAACAACTGAACACAGAGGAGTGGAAGTTACAGTTGCAACTATTTACTAACAGATAAGGAATTACACCAGATAAGGATTTTGTGAAGGCAATAATCCTTATCGACGAGGCCGGAAACTTATGGACCTACCCTCGTAGATTAAGAACGGTTATCATCTTACCCAACGTTCCAAGCACGTTTCATGTACTCTGTAACTGACTGTGCGTACCTTATTCTTCACTTTCGTTTTCTAGAACGAATAAGGCTTTGAGGAAATAAAACTGTTATTTCGGATTAGAGTTAGTATTTTTAACATGGCTTTTCTTAAACAACAACATAAATATACTATACAAATTTTGACACAAAAAGGAAAAACTTGCGCAACTTTATAAAATTTGCTCCTGAAGCAAAAAATAAGATTTATATTGGCAAACTGTACTGTCTAGTAATGAATTGCAGCTGACGAGGAATATTAATTTTGGTACTCTTTTTCACTAAAAATCACTGGAATGTAAACTGTTTAACTACAATTATTTTTAGAGAGTTCCGAAAGAATATAGACACTGCAGTTGTATCCAAGGAACGATGTTTGAAAAAAAAATCTTCAAATGTCAATCGATCGTGCCTAATAGGCACCGAAAATGATAATGAAAAAATACTGAGAGAGTGAGAGAGAGAGAGAGAGAGAGAGAGAGAGAGCGTGCGTGCGTGTGGAAACAATGTTTATAGGAGGCTCGGAGAGATGTAAATATAAGGCAGATTTATGTTATCTGATAATTGTTCTTTCATTATGAAAGGAGGAGAATGCCACATTATCAGAGGGGGTTACTTAATATAGTTAGTAATAAGCGTTCAGGAAATTAATTTGTATATTAGTGTTATATTATCTATGTTTAATATTGGATATAACGTTACATTTTTATGTTAATATTGTAAAATGTCAAGCGACTGATCGAAGTGATAGCTAGTTTTGCGCAATCTTGCATAGCTCAAGGAAACTCCGAAGAAGCCACGCTGTAATTAGGTCTTAATGGGCTGCTAGAAGCTTCTATGAACGACGGCCGGGCTTTGGGTGTAGCCAGTTCCTGGAACTTCCAAGTTTTGAAAATACGAAAAATATTCAAAAGAACCAATGGAGTAACATGATTTCAAAAGTGTTGACAGTCACGGGCCGTCTTGTGAGGAGTTTTTCCACTGCTATTAACGAACGAGGCTCATATAAGGAGATGTTCTGGACATTTCGTGGCATACAGTTATTTACACTTTACACAGTCTTTCGCAGATTCATTGAAGCTCATTTGCAGTCAGATAGTCATTTAGCATGAGAAGATAGTTCGCGGCATTCAGTTAATAATGCGGAGATAAACACGCATATCAATAGTAGGGCAATGCAAATGACGGCGTGGATCGTTGAAAGACATTGAAGAAGCGAGTTAATGTGTAGTTGACAAGTTAGTTGTAAAACTCGGACATAGTGAGTGTCGCGCCATGGTTTAAGTGTCTTTGCAAGCTCGGTAACTAGTCTGGACCACCTTGTGTCATTTTACTGCGAACAGAAAATCAATACTAATATCCAGCGATAGGTTTTTCCGCAACGTTAAGTGGAAGTGTGAAGGATAGCATCTTGTTCGGACGGTCAAGGTTGCGTCCCGCATCTGCGTCCCATTAGTACGTTCCGCAGGGGAGCAATTAACCGGTTTCCAACGGTCAACCTCGTTTTCCCCACTGAATAAAAACAATAAACAACTTCAGCCTATATTGCAACAATGCATTGTATTTACCAGCACCTTCCAAATCTGGAACCCTGCTCCTACAGTTATCAAAAAAACAGAGAAAGTCTCCTTAGAACGGTTTACCGATGAAATTCAGGAAACCATATCCCTGTTAATTAAAATTAACGCTTTAACTAGTGTCTCGCAACGTGTAGCCACACACAACACCTACATAACGTTTCAAATTGTGGCGCCCGAAAGTGGGGGGGCCACTATCTCGAGATCTCAAGCTTACAAAAAAAAAAAAAAAAAAAAAAAACTGTTAAATTTTGGCGCCCAGCCTGGGGCCACATGTGAAGCTGCCCCCCCCCCCCTCCCAACGTTTCAGTGTGCGAGTTTTTACGCTATAGCGCTCGCAATTTTTGTTTTTTGTCAACGAAAATTGTTATATAACTGTCAATTAATTAATGATTCGCCGAGTTTGTTAACCAGTAAAACTGAACCATTGGGGTCGAGGTTTAACAAAAAGCGGAGTTTTTTAAAAGAAATAAAAATCGCTCTAGCAGCCGCAATTTTCGTTTTTTCTCAACGAAACGCGGTAATTCTTTTTTAAAATAAATTGATAAAACTTCTTTCCAAAATTCAGGATAATCGGGCCATTAGGAGTTGGGGTATACCTGAAAAACTAATGCGGATTCAAGGAAAATTTAAAAATCGCTGGATCAGTCGCAATTTTTAATTTTTAAAGGAAACTTGGTATATGATATTGAAATAAAAAATCAGCGAAATCGGACAATTACCTGAAACCCAAAATTTATAAATCCCTCTAGCAGCATTAATATTTGTTATTGGTTTTCTTTGGGAGGGAGGACGAAACTTCGTATATGGCATTTAAATGAAATAAAAATAGTTTCTGAATAGCAGGAAAATGGGGCTATTAGGATTGAGGATTTACGTGAAACCTAAATTTAGCAGCAGCAATATTTGTTTTTTCACAACAAAATTCGACATATACCATTTAAATTAAATAAGTAAATTGTTTGCTGAAAATCAGTGATATCAGATTATTAGAAGGGGGAGTATACCTGAAAATCGAAATTCAAAAAGCGATCTTGTGTTTTGCTTTCTGTATATTGTTTTCAAATAAAAAAAAAAACTAACTCAGCATATAACTGTATTTATAATGATACGCGTGTTTTATACTTAACAAAAACATCGTCTTAAAGATAGGAAATGAGAAATATTAATGTATTTGAGAATTATATTTGTATAATATAATTTATGTAGGAGCGCTCTGTAATAATCTTCAGAAAACGTTTGTATTATATATTTTTACTACAATAAAATTTAAATTAAATTTCAAAGCCCCTGAAAATCCATAAACTATTCGATTGTTTATTGTTGATTATGTATACTTGATTAATATATTGCAATTGTTTTTAAATAGTCACATGTTTTTGTTTTATTGAAGCATATATTATTCTTAAATACACAATGTAACTGAAAACTTTCTGTTATTTTTCTCTATTTTAGTGAATGTAAAGATGATATCAAGGGCTCATTTCATAAACATGGTTACATTTAAAAATGTTTAAAAATACTCGCACAGTTAAGCTTTGTCTGTCTTTGGTCGTACATTTCATTTAATTAATAGTATACCGTTAACTTTTGTGGTTTAATCTTAATAACAATAATTGTTCTAAAAATATGGTTTCTCTTTTGTGGCACTTCTAGATCGCAAGAATTTTAATGTTGTTCCACTAATATCACACAGTAATGCCTAACTTATTTATATTAATTTGGATTTTATATATATTTAAATCTACTCTACTAGGTGAGGAATTCGCTTATTTTACGCAGCTTCTGCGGACGAACATTTTACAATTTGTAAATTTATATGCACTTAAGTGTATTTCACAGGAAATTTCAACTGTTCTAAGTGTAACAAGTTGTTGAAATATAACACATGGTGAACAAATGAAGAAATCTCCAGACAATTGGGTTATTATGAGTAGAAAGCACTATGTTGAATTATTATAAGCATTTAGTTTCAAAGACAACAATATACAGCTAGACACATTTAAAACCTTCCATTTGCAAGACGGCCGCTTACCGGCGTGATCTTCCTACTATTGCCGGCATCCGGCATTACAAATAAAAATAATACATTTCTGCCTATTTCCAGCAGTATGATGTTCAAAGAGGTGCATTAGTGCCATAAAACAGAAGAATGTACACGGTATATAGTGCGTTAGCCATTTCCAGCTTCTTCTGTTAGAGGAGTGAGTACTGCTTTAATTAATTTTATTTTTAGTACGAAATTATTAAAAAAGTAAGCGTTGTGTGCCGTGAGTTCGCGGTGAGGGGGTCTAACTAGCAAGCGAAAATGGGTGGTTTTAATTGTCTTACTGTACTACAAATTTAAATAAATAAGCTCTTAATATGTAAGAAAATTAAGTGTGAAATTTGGAAAAAAAAATATAAATTATAATTCTTGTGGTCCTTTTAAAATGCTAAGTAAAATGTATGTCAGGGATTATGAATGAATATTTCGATACCCCTTCAAAATTACTAGACATTCACAGTTCTTTGTTAATGTCAGCCAAATATGACCATTTTAAGATTGAATATTGGCAGAAATCGAAGCTGAGCACTAATTATACCCTGTAATTCGTTGCAAGAGCTTGGATCACGCACTTATATACAGATTAAGACATTTAAAGTAATTCTGAAAGATCTAGAAGTGTTCTTGTATGTTTAAAATTCTAAAGTTTCAGAGTGCATCTTCGTGGAAATGGCAAGAGTTATGGTGATAAGCAGACAGGAGATATGGAGAGAATAACTGGATCAGTCTTTGGAAACAAAGTCATGAGTTGTTGTCGGACTATGCAACCGAATACGACAGGCTCTTTTTTTTTTTTTTTTTTTTTTTTTTTTGGTAGTGTTTACTATTACAGCGGGGGACACTCTAGATACATGAAATGAAATGATATATTGTGAAGGATATTTTTTTAAGGAAAGAAGCGTTCCAGGCCTAAGTTTAGGGTACCTCCCTGGCATTAGCCAGTTATGAAAACCTGGGGAAAAAAACCCAATTAGGGAGGGCGGTCCTGGCGGGATTAGAACCCCAGACCTCCCGCTCACGAGTCCGCGCCTTAACGACCTCGGCCACCCGTGGCGATACGACAGGCTCAAAATATACTCGAGTATACACTAGAATAATATTCTAAGGTGTGAATATTCGACTTTAACCTCTAAAAATTAACGTTCCGTTGTGCTTGAAATGTCGAAAAGTTTCTTTGCTTCTCCATTCCCTGCTGACTTTCCTTTCCCTTTTATCAAGAGTTTCTACAACTGTAAACTAGTGAACAACATTAAAAGTATGTACAAGCAGGCTGTTAAGGATGGACATAATTAGGTATAAAGATTATTGTGCTAATGTTATTTCCAAGATATTTTATAAAACATTTTACTTATTTTCCTGCATTCTTATATTTCATCTTCAATTACAACATTCTATCATCATGTATTTTACATAGAATGCAAAATTAATACAGGAAAGAGCAGGCTTTATTTATTTAATTGTTTTTAATATGCAGTTTACTATAATTAACGTACTACCCAAGCAGGAAAGAAAGAGCTAGGGTCTTTCTGGGTAAACAATATCTACACTACTTAAGCCAAAAAAGTAGCAATCAAATGCAAACCTACAGGGTGAGTAGGTTACTTCAATTGCTACTATACTAAAATAATTAAAAAAAAATCCCGAGCCCCAAAACCTGGGAGTCCCACGACTTTCTCGCAAGACTGCTGTGTCTTGTGTCTTTCCGTCTTGACATCATGGACATGTGCAGCACGCAGTTCCCAGATCAAGAATAATGTTGACAGAGGCCGATGGGGCGTGCTCTGATGTAATCTCGTAGACTACGGCTGATCACATGGTGCTTCAGTTGGAGGACAGGATGCTGACAATGGTCGAAGAGGATACCAGTAAGATCGCAGGAATACTTCAAGAAAAACTATACCCACACAGCTACAAAACTGCTCATTGTCTTATGGGGGGGGGGGGTGATTGTAAGCTCGCACACGTATTGTAATTGTAATTATTAGCGGTAGGATATGCATGGCAGAGACCTTTCAAGAATACTGAGATATGGTCAGACCACATTTGTTTAAGTATGAGAACAGCCAACGCGAACCCGCATGGCGAACGGGAAAGGTGTCACCAAGCTCTCAGGACAGCACTGCTGGACGGTAACATCATAAGGCCATAGATATGAACATCTGAATGGCAGAAGCTTGGCTTGTTACTTAGGTAAACTACTCATTTTCCTTCAAATCATTCCTTATGCGGAACAATGGAGGATGTGGTTTCAGTATGACTCCGCACCGCTATTCTTACAAGGCCTGCAAGGACTTGAATAGGCAATATCCTTCACATATAGGTCCCAAGATCACCAGATCTGAATCCCTTGAATCTATGGGGTCACCGCCAGAAGCTAGTTCAGGAAGACGAGGAAGATCTGATTTATTTTAAACTAATTTTAGAGATAATAATAATAATAATGTGAAAACATATAGCAAAAACATGTATAAAACTTTAGGAGCAGATTCCTTATTAATTAATGTAGATTAATGCAGATTAATGTAGAGAGTGAAAACATGTTACATATGCACACTGGTGCAGAAATGTTTCAGTTCTTTTTCTAAAACTTTCCTAACACTATATGTATTATAAGCATTATGAAATGAAAAAATTATATACCTCAGGGAAATCTTTCTTAAAGTGTTCAAAATGACTCCCGTCAGCTGGAAAATCAGCTGGTAGCAGTGACTGTAAGCCTTGTAAATGGTAGGCATTCAATAGGTTCTCACGTAACAATCTCCAATTTTTACTCATATTATTGTTATGTCCTGTAGATATTGGTGTATAGCGTAGTTCGCCTTTGCTTTTTATAGGCACCGTTCTAATTTTATGTAATTTAAAGCCTCTATGTGATGAAAAGAAATAACGAAACTTGACAATGACATTCAATTTTTCCAACATATTGCAGGAAAGGGTTTGAAACTTCCGGTACGAGAACTCAAGTATTGCATTTCCTAGACTTCATCCCCAAAATTCCAAAATTTTAGCACTGCTTTATAGTCATTTTCCGCTGATTTTATAGGCTATTGGGATTTCCTGCACGGTTTTCAATTATTTCCCTATCTTCAGCGTACAAGCCAACAAAGACCAGACTTTTTGTATTGTAAAAATAAATTTCTCACTGCTCTAAAACATCACCATGAGTTACAAAAGCACGACTGGTTTCTTCCAAAAGGAGACAACTCACCTGGGAAGTTTTATGTCATCTCTTACACAATTATCTTGCTATTAAAATTTCTTTATTTAACTGAAAACACATCCCCTTCCCTTTATTACCCGTTTATCAAACTCTCTCTACATAGTAACAGCAGACAAAGAGAACTTTTGGCGAGCTACCCTTGCAGTTGCATTTTTGCAATGCTCCAGTCTGGATTTCTTATATTTAATAATCTCCTGTTTGATGGCTTCATTTTCACATACTCTGTCATCCGTTACTATTTATGCAACAGTTTAAAGTTTTATCAATGGGAGAATCACTTTTTCAGCTATTATCAGGCAAACCATTACTTATTAGGTAGCGTGAAACGATGTCCCCACCATTTTGAGCTTATCATTCTAACAGCTGATGATATTCAACAAAGCTTGAAATTGTGCAAGTGACGTTGATGCACTTCAGGCATTCTTGTCCACGAAATAAACATCCTAGATGGAGCATAGGATGTATCTCATATGTGGTTTCAACCAATGTGCGTGTGACTCAAAAACTAACAGCCAAACAGGCTTCATAATATGAAGGCAAATGTGACACTTGAAACTAAAAATTAGCCAAATACATCCTCTATCGAGAAAGCCGATGATACAGGGTTATTCACTGATTTAAGGTTTGAGTTTAAGATTTTGCACTTTTAAAAATGCATGTATAACTTAAGAATGAACTTTTACCACACGTTTCGGTATTTAAAAAGGATATTCCGATTATTGTCATCCATTGTCTGAAGAGAACTAAATAAAAAGTTCTGATTATGGCTTAATTGAAAGATTTTAATAAATGTTGCTTAGAATGTGCACTCATTGCTCGACGCAGTCTCCATATGACATTGAATGTCCTTTTGCCAGCAAGTCATGAAGACATCCAAAACATGGAGTAAGATACCTAAAAGAATGGTTTATTCATGACGTTGTGACAGTAGATGAAATGTGGATACAGTGTTAAGAACAAGAATCAAACACTAATTCATGGAATATCGATACAAAGAGTTACCTCAGGGAGAAAAAATCAAGGGTTTGAACTGGAAAATAATGGCAGATTTTCCACCCCGAAGAGATAATGCTATTCCCATTTTTTTTGTTCTAAATATAGAACAACAAATAACGCATAGTATTACATTTGATGTTCAAAACTTTATAACAGATACTGAGGGGAAGTAAAAAAATTGTGATAATATCCCATGCCAACACTTCACGTACCACTATGGAACAATTCAGTGACCAATTCTCATCACACTATGCCAGCTACCATTGTCATTTCTTCTTACCACTCCGCCATTTCTTCTTTTTTCGGAGCTTAAAATGTTCATGAACATTTTTCAATGAAGGATTGAGATAGCTGTGAAGGATTTATATTGGGTGGGTGGTTTATTTAAATGTTTTGAGCATGTCCCAATTTGGGCGCCAAAGTTTGAAGGAGTTATTAGTGACGGAAAGAATGTGATGGGAGTTTGATTATATGCTGATCCAGCTGACCACTAAATAACTCTTCTTGTCGATCTACAGGGATGTTGGTTTTTGGGACCTCATAGTACTGGGTTGAGTGAGGGGAATTAAAGGTGATGAGTTGACGAGAAAGAACAGCTTAATATCTACCAGTTGACGTCGTTCATTCAACCAAAAAATGCGTGTCAGGCCGTGTTTCTTCGGATCGTAGTAATGAGACATTTGGCAGACACGCGGAGCTATGATACCTGACAAAGAGTAGTTTTCTGACAGCTCAGAGGAAGCGCCGAGCAAATGTGACGTTCGAACATTGATGTTCCAGTGCGAGTTCCCAAGATTAATTCTGATTTCCTAATACCGCTAAAAGGGCGATTCATGTCAAATACTCAATAAGGCTCGCTTGACCACGTGATAAAGGAAAGCTGTATTTTCCCGCCATTGTGGATTTAGACATCTGTCGGTGACATCATGCAACGCTCATATTATTGGCTAGTCAGATTATCTGAACGTAACAACTTGACGATTCGACCACCGTTCAATTTCAATTTCTACAGTGCGTTAAGAGTTGAACGTAGCTTAACGATTGCACAGGAGTTAATAGTTCTCATATTGCCAACTTACCTGCCTGGGGGAAAAGCAACCCGCTTCCAATGAACAAAAGAAAGCCTTTTTTGTATTGTCTGCCAAAACGGTCCCTCTTCTGTCCTAGCAAGAATTCTGACATTTTTACACACTTACAGTTAGCTGAAATAAAATGTTACATATATTCTAATTAATCCCTCATAATTGATGGAGTACCAAGTACGGTATCAGATGCCAGGAACTGGAGTGGAAACTCAGTGGGCTCTCCCGTGACGTCTTCGTGAAACTTGTTTATTACATGAAAGGTTTTCATCTAACCGGTAACCATGCTGATTTATGATTAACGTTCTTAATCATATTACAAGAATTATTTGCGCTTTTCATTTAATAAAATATGCCATCCAGTCAAATGAATACATTGGCGTTCTTAAATCCTTGCGCATCACAGTAGTACAGATATTTAATGAGAAAAAAATTATTTCAAAAACTGAACCTCACACGTGCTTGTAAAATCCTGAAGTCCTTTGGAAACCGGAATAAAATGAAGCTTTAAATAAGTTCTGTAAGGCAGGGTGAATGATTATAATGTAGAGAGAAACTGGCTTCAAGATATAGAATCCTGATTTGACGCTAACAGTCAGCTCAGGCGCGCAATATGGCTTTCTCTCCATTCGCCTAACCTCCTAACCTTGCCTGGGGAATTTAATTACCGTGGAGTGTAACCCCTGTGAGGAGTGGCAAGGGGAAATAAGTCCCCATTGTCGTCGGACAGCACAAAGCTTCTATTTTGTCACCAAGAAGACCGGGAGACCGTGGGCGTGGGAGATTGAGAGGTAAATCTGAGAGAAGGGAAGTGAAATGTTGTGTGTGCGTAGGTGTGTGAGCGTGTTTGTGTGCGCGCGAGTACATCAGGTGGAAGTAAAAGGGTTCTGAAATGAGATGCTTGTGCCTCGTTACAAGTGATGTTGGCTATTTGAGCCAGGTATCACAAAGTATTGAGAACGCTTCAGTTGCCTTGCTTAGTCGCCTTAGGTTGCATATTCCCCCTGGTTCAAAATAATAAAAACGCCAATTAATGTACACGAACATACAATGCCTATTTTAGTTCTAGTACCGGCAGAAGAATAACAACCGTCATTTTTAAGTGAGAGAGAGTAAAGATAGAGCTGCGTGTTAATATAATTTTGGTTTTCATTAAGATAGACCGTGTTATTAAATCAAATACTTTTCGCTTAGTTCTTAACTATATCTTAAAGGGAAAATGTCATTTTATAACTTCCGATCAGTTTCGCTTTAACTTATTATCTGCATCTGTATTGAACAAGCTTTCTGCATTAAAAAGTAAGAACAGGCTACCTATAAGTTATTACTCGTAAAATTGATATTTTAAATAAATATTATTAGCAGAAATATAACAACATGGAAGGTGAAAATTAGAAAACATTTCAAACTCTGTATTCCAGAGCAACAAGGAAAACATTAGCTGTGCGAGGTATGGCGTGAATGGTTACTTGAGAATTTATGGTTTCAGTGATTTTTCTAGAAGATTACATAAACTAATCTGGGATTTACTGACATAAAACATTCTTAAGTTTTATTTTTGGTGTCCGAGCATATTATTTATAGGCACGTTCAATAAATAACAGAAAATAAAAGAACATTATCAGTCCATTACAGATGTTACATCTACAA
Organism: Metallyticus violacea; assembly: GCA_030762175.1. Lineage (NCBI taxonomy): Eukaryota > Metazoa > Arthropoda > Insecta > Mantodea > Metallyticidae > Metallyticus > Metallyticus violacea. Next base: position 96,931,186 of record CM060832.1, on the reverse strand, counting down.
TCGTATGAAGTAAGAATAATAAAAATTGTATTGCCACGATTCTAGTATAGAAATAATAGAATTAGGTAACTGATGCCACTCAGAAAAAAATACACAAATAACTGATAAAGTCAAGCCTGTGCAAATTTAGCAGGAAGTACACATAATTTCAGTAAATACTTCCGTAATAAAAACAAACTCAGTTCGACAATACAATTATTACAATTTACAATAAATAGAATGTTTGCGTGACTATGTAACATAGTAATTATAAAGATAGGGTTAGGAGGCATAGTTCCTCAGTAACCCAAGTAGTTAAAATGTTTAATGAAATGAAGATACAAGAAAAGAAAGAAACCTTTTTAATTTAAGAGAAAACATACCAACACGCTGAACCGCATTCCGAAGTTAAACAAGTTGGGCGTGCACAAATAGTCATTAATAATGTGGATTTAAGTACAGAAGCAGAAACAGGTAGTGATATTATTGCTGAGTCTATTGTAAAAGCAAATATCTGCATAACGCTTGTTATACCGCCATTAAATATAAGGATAAATAAAATATAAATATAAGGATAAATAAAATATAAATATAAGTATAAATATAAATATAATTTTTTTAAAATGGGTAAAACTGTTTCTCTGTGAAAAAGTAATATTATAAAATCACATGAGCAATCTCCTGGCGAAAAATATTTTAGACCAAGATCTTGCCCTTAAAGTACAAACTTTATTAAAACAATTTAAGCACAATGATTTGAGGACTGTAGAAGAAAATGGTGGATGCAGAATATAAACAGCTTGTATTGGTTTTCACACAGATATGTATTTGTTTGTTTAATAAACTGTAAATCATGGACCTTGTTATTAAAACTGACAGCAAACTTATAAAAGTAAAAAGAATTTAAAGTTGACGAGTGTCCTTATGGGGCTTAAGATAATGTTCTTTTTGTCATTCATTTTCAACACTTAATATTTTTCAGAAACTAAACCTTCAATTGCAGTTGCATCAACTTATGTTTGAATCTCAAAATGCTAGGTCAATTTTAAAAGTTTGAAAATAATGTGAAATTTGGACAAGCAATAGCCCTTAAAAATTATGCTATGAGTGTCTTATATCTTCATTCCAATTACTGTTGTAATGCCAAATTTTGGAAAAGGTGCAAGACTTTTCATTAAGTAGTAAGGTCAAAAAGAAATAACCTGTCTTTATGAGTTTTAACAAAAAACTAGGGTATTATAAAAATTGTTTCGTTTGCTTTTAAGCTTAGCTATAATTATTTGCTGCGTGTTTATCTGTACTTGGATATAGGGTTTAATTATGCTATAGGAGTGTATAGCATAGACTTTAATACTGAATAGTGTGACCATAATGTTGCCGATTTAATTTTTTTCACAATTGCTCAAAGTTAGCAACAGTGTATTTTATAAGTTATGTAATATTTTTGTTCTTATCCACTCAATGAAGTTCCCACTCAGTTTCTCACAAGCGTTCTTTGATTTTTAAGGTAATAAACTACTCATATTCGCCTTCTCCAGTGTTTCAGGAGGTATAGAATTTACTTTCACATTGTCCATATTATTCATATGATATTTTAAATGAAATTTTGATTGAAAAGCCATAAATTTGAAAAGATGAAACTGTGTTTTCATTTTTTATATTTTTGAAGTTGGCATACAATCATAACTTGCAGAGTTTTTATACCATTATTTCAAACGGTGTTCATAGATCCTTATCACTATTATCACTCAAACCCATGTTTTTTTTTCTTAAATAAATTTTATTTTTCGCCTACTTATTCTACTGGTCGTAGAAAGAAATCGCATGTATCATAGAATGGCTATTAATACGCAACAATACTCGCATGGTAATTTGCTTCGTAATTGTATCTTAATGGCTATCATTACATTATCATTTAATAAATATTGCCGAGTTTTGGATATGAGCGAGCATCATCATTAAAAGTTTATGATTTATCTTAGAAACTTCAGAAAATATGCTTCTTCTACACAAGTTTAATCAATATTTTATATATTCATTCTATAAAAATCAGCAATATATAATCAAAATTATTCCAACAATAAATAAGAGCAAACTCCATTAAAATGATAACAATTGTATTTTATATAAATATTTCAGGTACTTATGCTATACACAACAATTAATAATATTATAAGTGTGGCCTCATTCATATTTCTTATACGTTCAAAACTTTTGTTATAATAAAGTAAAAAATAACAGCTTATTTTTTTAGTTTCTTATAGAACTAAAATTAAATTTATTCTTCCTTCATGGCGATATCCTCTATGTTTATAATTTAGTAAGATTTTTTATAAATAAAACGACGTGATATGTCTAAGTGAGAACGGAACAGGTCGACAAGCGTATACCTCGTGGAAGAAGAAGACATTAGTAAATAACCACAGTACAACCATTAAATATTAAAAATACTGAACACATGTTAATTCCATGGGAAAAAAATGCAAGGACTTTTAAGAAGAAGAAGCATGAGAATGCTTATGAGAACAGATGTAACGAATCACAACTTTGTATTAATTTGTGTTTGCCTTTGCTGCTATATTAAATGTTCACCTTCTTAGTGGTTTAAGTCTAACAAGCAAAAGTATTAGAATATGAAACTTTATGTTATAATAATTAATTTATAAACGTAGCCATAAATTTAAACTATCGCATTTACTCATGCACCTTTGGAAGACGCACTAATATCAGCGAGTAAGAAAATATAGCAAAATATTGCCGGTTCCTGAAGTTGTCTTGTCTGGTGCGAGCTAGAAACATTCTGTTTGGCGTATGCGCATCAACTTGCCAGTACGGCTAAATATAATCCCTCGCTCACCAATATTTTCTTTAGTAGTCAGCTAATAAAGCGTAATCAGCAATTGTTAAAATACTATGGAACTAGTATGCAGAAACGTTTGTTGATTCAGACAAGGCCTGCACTGTACCGTGCGTTTCCAGAATCAATACTCAAACTTCTAGGGGAAAAAAAAACTTTTATTAAACAGCCATAGGTCTGAAATTGAATAGGCAACCTGTAAGGTCATGATTGGAAATGTTTTTAGATGTTAATAGAGAATATAGCGATTACATATCAATTTTAATTATAATGTTACAAATATTGATCAAAAGCGTGTTCTTTTGCTTCAATATACATGATCGTCTTATATGTTTAAAGACTCCAGGCAAAATGGCTACAGCGTTAACAACACCCAAGCGACGAGTTCCTCATTTGATTCAGATGACATCACGAACACCAGGCTGATCTGGGATGAAATTGGCAGAAATATCGGGCTGGCAAATGTACCGCAGTCAAACCATTGCTTACCGAATGCGCGTTTCAAAAAGTGAGGAAACGCACCATCGTGTTGGTATCACATGCAACCTTACTTCCAGCAATGCAGGCAGTATATCTTGCAGGAACTGCAGGTAAAATTTGCCATCGAGAAGTTGCTCTTAAGTTATCAGATTGCGAACATGGATGGTTTTGAACAACTAATGAATAATTCATTAAAATTTAAATCATTTTATCCTCAAATACACTTAAAATGTATAATTTATTTTCTTGAAAGGTTGGCAATGCCTTTATATTGGTTTGAAACCTATGGGTACTTAAAAAAGTTTATTTTCTTATCCCTAAAGTTTAAGCCTCGGTTAGAAGGTCGTTCAAAAAGACTATTCTATTATTATTATTATTATTATTATTATTATTATTATTGTAGAATTGAGAATAGATGTTATATTCGTATGTAGGTGATTCCTTAAAAGGGTAATAGATCCTCTGAAAGCCAGTCTTGGGGAATCTATGAAACTTTGAAAGAAGATGGATCGCACTTCTAGCCCCTACTAATAACCAATTACTGTGAAGAAATCAAATTTACATTTCTCATTGTGCTCATAATGCAACTAGTAAATCATAATTTTCCACTTTCAGGTTGGAAACAAGTGAAGAGTTTTCGCGCTAAAACGAAGTGTAATATTCTTACAATAAGTCACTGTTAATTAGAGATCATATGGTATGTTCACCAAAATGCTCTTTTTCAGAACCTAATTTTTTGCAGGCGGAGCGTAGTTTTTCCATATCAACAAAAAGTGAAAAACATGCTAAAATTTAATACAACAATACGTTCAAAAGTTTGCATCACACTGCAATTCAGCATGTTATATTAGGTGATTTGTAGCTCAGAAATACTGCCGCCAGAAATGTAAAAGAGGACCGCTTTATTAATGGGTTCTGCGATTAGACTTAAGAAGCCTGTAACCTAGTACCTGCTATTTAAAAACTTCAGAATGAGACACTTTTTTTCAAGGCCACTTTAAAATGTACTACTTGTGACAATATTTTTCTTTTAATAAAATATCGAACAAGTTTCCAGCTCATGCAAAGGGGTATTGTCCCATGTGGAAATTTTTTGAATCTAGGAATCAAGAATTATTTGACGGACAGTCTAACAGGTCAAGTCATCAGCGTTCCGCTCAATTTAGGGCGTAAAATTTTGCTCCAAGCTTTTTTTTTTTTTTTGAGGTTCTTTGACATGCCGTAAATTTACGACACGGGACTCACGGCTTTACTTCGCCTTCAAAGGAAATCATACTTAGGATGTTTACCTCCGAAAATATCTATTGACGCTGACAGAGATTGAACCCACGATCTTGGAGAACCCACTTGTAGTTTATATACTAAGAAATGTTATAGAAACAAAACAGATTCTTGAGGTACGCCATTTATTATAGATATGCTGTTTAATTCCTCTCTATATTACCTTATTACAAGTTGACTTCTGCATCTACATAAGGGTTAAAACAATTCTGTGACTATACCAATAATTTATAGTTAAAAAATTATGGTATTACTATACTGAGATCACAAAGACCTATATCTTAGCATGAGGTCCGGGAATCTTCACTAATAAGCTTATAAACCTAATAGTAACCAAAACTAAATATAGTACTTTCTAAACCCTCTGGTACCAGGTATTTCAACTATTTTATAATCAGTGACATCCTGCATCTAATGCAATTTAATCACTAAGCGATTTCCTTCCCTCCCTCCCTCTGTGTAGGCAGGTAGCAAACAATTGCATTGAGCACAAACAGAAGGAGAAAAAAGGATAGCTCTTCATGGGTTCTAAACAAAGGAACGTTATGCTTTTAGGTAGAGTGATGTTTGGGATACTGGTGGTCCCTTGTGTTCTAGTGGAGAAGCCTAGCCAGTGGTGATGGTGGTGGTAATGTGTGTGGGCACACATGGTCGTGTGTGTGTATACAACAGAGACAACAGTGTGTGTATGTATGTGTGCAGAAAGTTGACCACAATGGCTTTTACCCCTTTGCGTTTGCTGCTGTCAGAGAGGATCAACAAAAGCATTCCTGGTTTAGCTTTCTCAAATAACGGAGCGGGACACACATACACACAGCGCGATGCCGAATTGCTTGCATGCGTGCCTGTGTGCGTATGTGTGTAGTGTGGGTACGAGGCACTACCGTACGGGTTCTTTGATTTTTTAAAAAAACCCTCGCCACCCTCGAACCCATCTCATCCTCCCCTGCTCCTGTGCGTTATCTCTTCTGTTTCTGCTACTGTTGGCATTTTGGGCTGGCGGCCCTGTCTCTCTTCCCCTTACCCACAATGCAATTTACTGCCCTGATTGTGTGTATGTGTGTGTTCTTCTCCAGTATTCGTTTTCCAACGAGGTTTGTAAGCCACAAATACGAACATGTGAAGCGCAACAGATAAACCCTCACATCAGAGTCTCTATCCTTCACGGACCTGATAGTGGCTTGCCTCTGCCGTTTATTTCCATTGCGACGTTAAAGTAACCAATAGGAATGTCTTTATTTGGCCCTTGTGCATGTGGCCAGGGTTGGAGATTTTAATTGAGCTGCTGTTGTGAGTAGGAATGCCTTTATTAAGATTGTAATTGGTTATACGCGAATCGCTTCCCCAGACCTTCCCTTGCAGTTGGAGATCAGGGTGAACAAAACACGGTTACCGCTGCCTTCTCTTGCTCCTGTTGTTGTTGTCGGCCTTTACTATATTAGCTACTAATTGTTGTTCCTCTTCTCAGAACCAGCTCATGTCAAATATGATTTGAGTTGTACGAGTTTGAAAAGACACACATAGTTCCCCTGCTGCAGACTCTGTGTTTAAACTTGTAGACGACGCCAAGGAAACCACACGTTTCATCTTTGACGTTGTTTCCATTAATACGGAGGGAATTTTCTAGACGCGGACTAGTCTGCTATGTGGCAGCGTTCTTAGTTTAATTATGGCGAACCGCCTTCCACCGCTCCTGCGGCAGTATCTTCCAATTCCAAGAGAGATCTAAGTGCCTGAGTATGAGGTGAACGTTTGCGCGATAGAGAGATGAATGTTTTTAAGCCATTTCGGTGTTTAGTGTTCAAACTTTATTACTAAATTGCCGGACAATATCCTTTGACCACTAATGTAATTCAAATTGAAATGTTTTCAAGTGGAAATAGTCCTTGCAAACACATTTCATAAACTATTTGCGCATTATCCTCCGCCAGCTTATATGTACATAGTTTCTGCGCAATTTATTGATACTTCACAGAACAGCGAATTTTATTTACCTCTTCATATTGTTACTAAAACCTTAATAAGCTACCAAGCAATATCTTCTGCAATCATTTTTGCAGTTCATAAAATGATTCTAGTTGACAATTTTCCGTTACCATTATACCATTCAGCGATAAAATATTATTTTGGGTTTAAAACTTATGTAATAAAGATATTTGTTGTTCCCAGTTTCGTACTTTAAGTATACAGCACATGGCTTAGCCATTTCGATTCCAAATAAAACTTTCTTTGTGTTTCCAGTCTATTGAGCACTAGGGTCATCCAGAAAAAAAGTTTTCCCAATTCCTCACTACAGTGAATTAGCAAGGATCCATCTGTGTTCCTCCAGAAATAGATTTATTTTTTGAAAATAAATTATATTTTCTAATATTTCATAAATGTTTTCCATTAAGTTATCTTCTTCTTTGACTATTTACCCTCCTTTCCTAAAGTATTTACACCCCCTGGGACTTACAATTTAATGCCTAGGGCAGTTACTTGTCGAAACACTGACTTTGTACACATAGTGTACAGTTGCACTGAGGAACTTACTAAATAAATACTTCCTCGAAGACATCACAAACACAAGTAACCGCTTACATGCACATACGGATGGGATGAGGTTGAATCATGAAATGAATGGTGATCCGATGGCAGAGAAATGCAAATCCGACATTTGACATTCTGAAAATGGGCTGAGAGAAACCATAGAAGAATTTCAGTCAGGTTAGTTGCTCCACTTTCCCCAGCCTTATTCCCCCCCCTCTCTCTCTCTCTAAATTAATAAATAAATAAATGTGTATATAGTTGTCGGTGTTTTTGAGCTATGCATATAGTGTCTCAAAAACCCGACAACGTTTAATATGTTGTGAGGGATGGCAAACTGGTTATTTTTCAAGATGGAAGCCATATCCGGAAAAGCGTGGTTTAGGTGCTGTAGAGTGTCAAAGTTTGAGAATGATTTACGTATCCGTTCCAGATTTCGTCAATAACCCCAACAAGATCAGTACATTGCAAAGGGTTTCAAACTGTTTACCTCCTATTTGATCGAAGAGTTCACTTCTGCGGTGCTAAGCCTGACGTACACGGATGCGTGGTCAAAGTTTCTAACGCTTGTGCAATAGATCTTCCTCTAACGTTACAGGAATATTGTACACCATATCCTTCATTGTGCTTCACAGAAAGCAGCCGAGGGGTGTAATATCTGCTGTTTCTGATGGCCATAAAATGGATACCTCTCTACCAATCCATTGATTTGGATATGATCCATTCGAGCGATTCTGCACATTTACACCAAAGTGAGCTGGAGCTCCATCATGTTAAAGTTACATTACCTGCCGAACCTGTAGTGACACTACATCCAATAGGGTACGCAAAACACCTCTTGTACATGTGAGGTAGGTCGGTCCTGTCAGTTTGACATTATATACGGCCCAATGATAGTGTCACCAATTACCCCAGCCCATACATTAATATTGAACCTGTGTTAATGGCTTCGAATAACTTATGCACGCTGATTTTCTTCTGCCCAAATATGCATGTTGTGCAAGTTTAAAATGTCATCTTTAGTAAAAGTGCATTCGTCAGTGAATATCATCAAGCTTGGGAATTGCGGCTGGGGTATGCACTGCTATAAATAGTACTTAAACCGTAGTCGTCGTGGGTAGTCCTCCTCCTATAATGCCTGGACTTTCTGAAGATAATGTAGATAAGCTGAGTGTCATAGACAAAATGCACATTCCCGCATGCGTATGAACGTTATTTGGCTTCCATCGCCCTGGCTAATGTGTTGCATAACTACTAGGATACCAAAATGAATCTGAACACATTGCGACACCCCTCCGTTCTCAAACTTCGACGCTCTACAGCGCCAAAACCGTGTTTTTCCGAACATGGGTTCCTGCTTGAAAAATGTTTAGTTCACCGTGCTACATAACATACTAAGGATTATCGATGATTTTGGCACACCCGTTTATATAAACACAAAGTCATAAATTAAATGAAAAAAGGTACATAATATTTTAATATAAATAATTAGCAACTTATGCACACGACCAAGTTGAATTTGGTACAACAGAGGATAAAATTCAGAAAGCAACCATACAACTAGATAAAATAGGAAAATAACCTACAACTTAAATATTTCGCATATAAAAGCTAAAACAATTCAGGAAAAAAACATATGAAATATGAAAAATAGTGCTTAGAAATAAAATCACAGAAGCTCTCTCTCTCTCTCTCTCTCTCTCTGAATTATTGCACGGAATGAATCTGTCTCCAAAGGCGACGCAAGAGATACTTATGGGTAATAGTTTCCAACGATGGATGATTTTGCAATAGCCAAATGTAGAAAAGAATTGTATGATATTTCTGTTTTAGAATGGGCAGTCAGATTATATTGTTATTTCTTTTATCTCCTTTGGTAAGCTTTGAGTACATTTGAAAATGTATGAGAATATTTCATGTTTCCTCTGGCAGCTATTGCTTCATCTCAAATCATATAGCGACTATTTTGATACGTGGCATCTACTATTTTAAGATTTAATGTCCATAGTTTTATGATGTAGAATTTTGCTTTGTGTCTCATCCCGTGTAATTGCTTATAAAATTTAGAAGTTTTATTAAAAATTAACCACTATTTTTTTATTTGATAATATTTTGTATGTAAGCGTTTATTAATTTATTGTGTGAAGTTTTTACATTTAATATTTTTCAAGTTAAACATATATTATAGTTTGGGTTCCTCAATAAACAATTGTAATGAACGGGGAGTGAAAATAATTTTTTTTTCTTTTTCTTAAATGTAGTTAAATGCTCACATCTCCTGTCTCAATGAACAAAACACATACTTCCACAGATCCTTAGGAGCCTTAACTTTCATTCAGCACGTCGTCTACATGCAGCTTAAATTATTAGTTGATGACTATAAGTTAAGTCGCACACAATATAGTGCTAGCTAGAGCATGACGCATCAATTCATACCCCAACAATGACACCATATATATATATATATATATATATATATATATATATATATACATGACAAGTTATAGAGGGGTGTGATTGTTCAAATTACACAAATGTTGCCCCGCTTAAAAAAGCGTAAGCAGATTGCTGTAAAGATTATTTTGCTAACACATTAGGCCTCTAAGAAATTCTGCGTCATTTTTTTTTCGGCGTCTGCTATATTTAAGTTATCTGCATATTGCAACCAGGAAAGGAGAAGTAGGTAGGTAATTAATTTCACACAGAGCTTGGTTAAATACAAATAATATATTGGATTAAGAATAAATACTGCTTTTTTCTAAATTTTTCATGATTCTAGCTAATTATTTGAATATAAAGTAGTATTCATTTAAACCAAACTTATCCATGTTATATACTTTACCCTCAATTTTATATATTAATTTATATTTTCTGTTCAGGCATTGTATTTCACTGCGCGAACGTCATCATATCTCAACTCAAGGACTCCAGCCTTCGACTGTTATAAGCAACTTAGAAAAACCAGGACTGATATAGATTAATAGAGAGCATGGGGTATGAAGATAAAGCTGAAAGGAATAATGTCTTGCAAATTGGTCTTGAGGACGGCATTTGTTCCTGGGAATTTATTTTTAAAAGAAGGTTAAATCTTGCGCATCCCCAAGCAGTCGTAGACAACTCGTATTTACGACCTTACAACGCCCCAAGGTGCACTCCTCTCCAAGAAAGCCATCCTGGCGTGCGATTGCACATAGTTTAGGCGGATAGTCGAATGCAGACAAAACATAAGGGATCAACTTCAGACAGTACTCCCATATCCTCATGCATCTTAAAGAGGTAACAGTTATATTTCTTGTTTTTCTTTCCGTTTATGCCCTTCAATCTGAATTTTTCCAGGGTAGCTCCTAGCATGTCAGTGCTTTCTCAGACCAATAAAAACACAAGTAAACTATATATAGTCATTCTATTATTGTTCCTTTTATTATTGAGGAGCTTTGTTACCGTTTATACCAGGAGTGTTCTAAAAGTTCTCAGTCTCAAGAGATATCGTAAAGCTGGCCAAATTACTACCGTAATTGTTAAGTATCATCCTTTAAATGGCACCTGTATATTTTTAGACGCTTAAGTGCAGTCACTTGATTGTGGCGATCGTGTAAACAAACTAGTGTTAACATTTTCTACAAAATGGATAAAACTTAAATACGAGCTGTGATATAGTACTTCTTTTTGAAGGGTTTAACCCCAACAGAAATACAAAAGGAGTTAGATTCCACATTAAAGGAGTTTTCCACTTCGTTTTCGACGGTTAAAAAGTGAGCTCTGAATTTAAGCGTGGCCGTAGATGATGAGAGGTGAGGGCGTTCCAAAACTGCTACGACCGACGATATTGTGACAAAAATTCACAATGTTCGCCGATGGAAGGTGCTCGAGTTGACTGACATTGTAAAGACATCAATAGGTCATGTCCATTACATTTTATGCGAAGTTTTAGGTATGAGAAAGCTTTTCGCTCGGGGGATGCCGCGTTTGTTAACAGTAGACCAAAAACGCATTCGAATAAACGTCTTGCAAGAGTGTTTAGAACATGTTTAAACGCAATTCCATTTATTTTCTACGACATTTCATAACAGCAAATGAAGCATGGATTCATCATTACATGCCAGAGGCGAAGTAGTCTAAACAAGTGGCGATAATGGGTGTAAGTGAAGCAAAATAACCAAAAATGGTTTCATCTGCAGGAAAAACTTCGATTCGCATGGAGTGGTGTTCATAGACTACCTCCAGAAGGGCATAACCATCACCGGGGAGTTTTGCGCTTCACCACTACCAACTGAAGGACGCTATTCAAGCGAAAAGGAATTTTTACTATTATCAATGTATTAAATAGTCACACTCCTGTTGATAACAGGGTATGCTGCAAATGATGTAGCAGAAGGCAACGCCGGAAATGACTGTACCGAAATAAATGAGGCAAAGGAAAATTTACAGACATTAAGCAAACAGTTGCACAAAACAATATTTTCAAAAATTATTGAGCAAGGAAAGGGACTAATTTGTGATGCCACGAAGACAATTGGTTGAATAGGCAAATGGAAAAGTTATAGGAAAGGTTCAAAATGCCAAAAATAAACATAATATAATGTAAATAAGGGTAATTAAAATAAAGGATTTAGACAAGTTATAATTATATAGGGGATGTATAAGGATTATGTACTAAGTGAGTAGGAAATATTTGCTTTAACTGTAGAATTGGATGAATTGGTAGGGATAAAGGAGAATATTTCAGTTCTTCAGCATTGCTCAACGGATGGCAGTTTGTGGCCGCAGTCTCCAGGAGGAAGGGATTTGATGATGGTTTTACCGTACTGTAAGTAATGGCCATGGCGTTCTTTTAGTTTTCAGGTATATGTATAAACTCTGTGTTTTACACGTCTATGCATTGTTTTTTTTTTTTTTTGATTGATTTATTTATGGACGCTCTTTAACATCTCAGGTCATCAGCGTCCCATTGAACTCAGGGCGTGAAACGGCCGACAAATTTTGCTCAGAGGCCTCTCTTTCAGGCTTGAGGTTCTTTTTCGTGCCGTAAATGTACGACACGGGACCCACGGCTTTACTTCCATTCCGAAGGAAGCCATACTTAGGATTTTTACGTCCGAAAAAATTCATCGACCCTGACCGGGTTCGAACCCGCGTTCTTGGGTGTAGGAGGCAAGTATGGTAACCACTATACCACCAGGACCAACAACTATGCATTGTAATATATTAAATTGCTATACACAGGTAGTGAAAGAAACTGTTATCACTGCCGATAATACTTATTATACGGTGAAAGAAAGATATCTGGAAGGCTTGTTTTTCAAAGACCAGGAGGCTGAAGGATTCAAATTTAATACAAACATACAAGGAGAATAAGGAGAATCTGCTAAATAGTTCTGGGGATGAAGAATGAGTGCATATTTTGATCAAGGGTTGAAAAAATAGTATTTTATGTCAGAAGGGATTGTTTAAAAATTTGGTACGTCTTTGCAGACCACGTGTACCTATTAGCTGAGTATAGACGCTTCCCTTGTCCTCGTTTTTATTCTAGTTTAAAAAGTAATGTGCAAGATATTGTATATGATCATTCCTGTGACCTTATTACCTTATCTATTTTGTTTATTGCTCTCGTTTCCTATGTGTGCCATATTAATACGGAGGGTTTTATGCGATATACGGTATCAAGTTTAGAAGTTCGCAGTAACGCCACAATGGAAGCTATGGAACCGAATATAACTTTGGCAGAGTGAGCAGTACATAGCTAGTGTACTGCAAGGTGCTCTCATGCCTGCGACGTAATATGTTCCATTCTGGCAAGACCATTTCTGGTGCTAAATTCTTATCCGAGATTATAAAATTAAAACTTTGAACACCATTGTCAATCGGCATTTGAATCTAAAAAGGCGCCTGGCTGCATTAGAATAACCGCAAGCCATAATGGCTTAAACCTGCCATTTTTTTTTTCGAGAATTTGAATAACAGAAACGGAAATACATTTAATCCCTTAAACCCCCATTAAGTCACTTGACGCATCGCCAGTAGATGTATGTGCTTTTGGGTTACTGCAAAGGGCGCTTGGAAACAGAAGACTACAAACTGAGAGAGAGATATTTGAAAAGCCTGCTAAGAGAAGCGAAATAAATGAACTTCGCTGTATTTCACACCAACTTGTTACAGTGGAAACGCAACGCAGAGCGAAAGCTCGTGCTTCTGGCCACCTTACAGAACGTCGCCGTTAGTAGAGGCATGGTTTTCTTTGTTAAAACTAGCTATTAGCTTACAATATTAAACTTTAATGCATGAAGAGAGTTTCGTAATTTTTACATATGCAGTTTTTTAACTTTTGTACAGAATATTTTACGCTGTTGTCTATATACTTTAAAAATAAGACATTAATAAAATAAAATTAGTATTGATACTGGTTTTCTAACGAATTACTCTAAGTCAATGGCTTATTTTATTGTACTTATGTGTTATTTAGTTCATTTGTCTCCTTTTATTGTTTTTAGCGAAGATAGATTTACCACAAAACATTTAGCCCAAACAGAAAAGGTTGTATTGCAGCTAATATCAAGAAAATCTTAATGACATCTATTAGAAGGAATGCGATACATTCATTAATTGGGTGAACAGTAAACATTTAAGAAACTTTAGTTTTAATCGACCAGGGTTTTCTATGGACAATGCTCCGAAATTTGTGGTGTAAATCATAGTTTTATAGCAATTTTAATACACAGAACATCAACTAATACCTTTTTAACTTGGAAGGTACAAGGTTTAAAGATTTATTTAGACTTATATAGAATCTATTTTTAGCTCTGAAGATACTAGTTTATAATTTCACTTAAAGTTAACACATATTTCAGAATAGCTTATTATTATTATTATTATTATTATTAATTTCTAATCACTTATTTGGTAACTAATAACTTAATAATCAGTTTTATTAATGTTATAATTATTTATTCTACAATGAAAATGAACGATTGATTCTGTTTTTCGTGTTACATAAATTATTTCCTTAATGTTATAATATAATATTCATGTGATTATAGCATTTAAGAAATGAAATAAAATAAATTTAAGGATATAATACTGTATTATTTTATTAACGGTTTTGACTTTCAGAATTCTGGTATAAAAACAATATTCGTAATGCTCTATTATGAAGTGGTTTGATGTCGGGTATTGTTGTTGGCCCTACGTTGGGCATCAAATTATGAAGCTGTTTAGTAGGCTCCGGCTATGTGCCCCAGGTAGGCCCCAATTTTTAAGGGATTTGTTGTCGACGTCCAGTGGCCTCTTTATCTGATGAAAATTTTGAAATGGCTTTGTGGAATTGATTATTAGTCTCTTCGATGTAGTTACCCACGCTTGATGGCAATTTCTCAGGGCGATTTAATCTATTTTGTTGACTCGTATTCAACAGAACTGGGAGAGATTTCAATAGTGTAAATAAGTTCGCGATGTGAAATAATATATACTTGTATGTCCAAAATATCCAAATCTTTCAAATGTCCAAAATCTTTCGCGTCCTCTAGTGTTTTGCTTACGATAGACTTAGCTATGCCGATACAAAGTTAGTTGCAGCGTGTAAAACTACAAACGGAATACTGAGAACTGCGTGTATCTTATCGTATGTTAAACTTAAGAATGCCTGTTTCACCGCACGCAGAAGTTGAAACTGGGTTGAATTGAATGCCTAGCCGAGCCAACACTCAGTTATATATTAAATTAAAATCAAGCAGTCGTTTGTTTTAACAATGCCACGGTTTAACACAGGCATGCATAATCTTCACCCCTATCTTTAAAATTTCAAACATATATTTTCCATTGGCTGGTTTAAGTTTACCTGCAACGAGTGCCCATTCGCTAAGTTTGAAAATTTAAAACATTTTGTTAGCATTGGCCGGTTTAAAGAACTAACAGTACAAGGCCTGTCGGGGTCTAAGCCCCAAACGGTTTAAAAGTTCTTCAGGTTTATTAACTTGCAATTACAGTCTTTTTAAAAAGGGGGGCTTCACACTTGTCTCTCTTCCTTTTTATTGCATAGTCATATGACCCTTTTGGCTTTCCAAGCTTCCGTAACAAAACATCAGTGGCTTTTTCTTTTGTACAAGTCTTACATTGAAGTTGAAGCTTATGGCGCGCATACATACATAATAGTTACATTACTAATTACAATATCAAAATACATAAATATACATCATAAATATATTTCGGTCGGAGTCCATCGAAGGAAATGTTACAAACAACAAAATTAGTTTTCAGAGACCGTTACATTTTTTTAAAATACAGAGGTTTTTTAATAAATTTATCATCAAAAGAAGTTTCATGCACTAGTTCTGAAATTCAGCATTCAAGTAGCAATTAAACTGTTGTAAAATCTGAAAGCAAAACCGTATTATTTTTTAATATTAATTAATTATACATAATGAACATTTTATGTATGTTTTAATATATTACAATATTAATCTATGTAATATACAATATAAAAGCTCCCAAATAACTAGCGACTTGTTTGAAATGCATTTCATTTTTGCCGATGTATAAGAATTAGAGCATGAAGTATGCTAAAAATCTATCCTCCAATGTCAAAAGCCACTTCGCGCCCCTTAATCAGAACAAGGGGGAACAGGAGTGTAAAACCTCAAGCGGTTCAATTCACGAAAGCGTGGAGATTCCAAACATTAACACATGTGGGAGCCACTTTACACTACTTTGCTAGTCTTTTCAACAGGTCGTTCTCTCTTTCTCATGTCCCACTACCCACACCATATCGTTTTATATTTTTTTACGTATTTTCACTCCCTTTTCAACAAACCAGAAAAAATTTACATGGAGAGAGGGGGTAGGGAGAGAGGGAAAGAACTGCGTGGGTAATAAGGCTTTAATTGAGGATGGTGTTGGTGAAGAGATTTTCCACATTCATTATGTGGCAGACGGACCAACAGACAGACACCCTACTCTTTGCTAGCTCTTTACTAGAGGCTGCAAAGCTGCGATTTAAAAAAAGGAGGGGAACTGTGTGTTTGTGCGTACGTACGGTTGGGTGCCCTGAGTAGGAAATGTTAATTCGCACCATGTGTACTTTTGATATTTGCATACGAGGTTAAAACACCCCTGCACTTTCTTTTGTTATCTTGTATAAAACTTCCACAACTAGTGAAAGCGGAATTAAACATTAAACAAATGAATAAGAACAGAAGCAAAATGTTTTGCGGACCAACAGTGTATTATTTAATAACACAATTAACAAGGTAAAGTGCCTCTGTGGATACCCTGGAGACATAAGCGGACCTGAACTATTAGCATTATTGAAAATATCAATATGTGTTATTACTGGAGAAAACATTTTAACTTATTTTATGCTTTGAGAACAAATGATACATTTTTTTGTTCATTTTAGCTGTTGAATATAAACTTTTTTTAATAATGCTGCATTGGTTACAGATAGTGAGTAACTGAAGAAAATGTGAAGTGTGTTATTTGATATGTTTTATAGGATATAACTATAGATACTGTATCTTAAGTAATGTCTGTTTTCTGACAAGAGATTAAAATAATCTTCAAATTAAAAGTCATTAGATTCTATAGTCCTGGCTCTTATTCAGTCAGGTTTGTTGTCACGCGATGGTACCCGTTTCTGGGTTTTGATGCGAAGAATTCGGTTATACCCACTTCCATTGTTCCGCTGTTTTTGAAACGTCTTCCAAGCGGGAAATGGATCTTGGATCAAAACAGATTATTAAACGAAGGCTAAAGATGAGGGCTATATGGTGGGTGTGATAGTAATTCGTTATCTTCCAATTCCTGGATTTTTTCCATAGTTGTTCGAGCGGTATGGGGCCTCGCATTGTCCTGTTGCAAAGAATTCTGTCTCGATTAACTAAAACTCTCAAATTTATTTGTTGAGAATAAATATTGGTATTTGCATGATCTTTTGAAACAAAATCCCAAGGAATCCACGTGTTCAAAATTCCACCAGACACATAACATTACTTTGGGCCCGAACCTAATTTGTTTAGCGATGACTTTGGCAGGCTGATGGGGATCAAGCCATTGTTTTGAGGTGTCAGAGTTGTGGTAATAAACACATTTTTCATTACACTTGATAATTTTCCTGATAACCTATTATCCGTGATTTGTAATAAGATAACAGATGTCCACTGTGCGTTGGGCCTATTCAGTTAATTCATGATGTACAGATCTACACTTCTGCATTAATATTATTATTGTTCTTATCATTATCAATGTTAAAGAATTTCTGCTATCTTTGGATGCATATTCTAATACTGTATGACTTTACTGTAGCTACAGTAAAGTCAAGGACTTACTAAAGGACCCAAACTGGAGAAGAGGGAACTATACTCAGTGCATACATTTAAGTTCATCTCAGAGGCCATCGTGCGACTGGGAGAGGAGAACTTATCTAAGGAAGTGCATTGGGGGTGATAGTAAAAATTTACAATATGCCCGAGGGATTTGCAAAAGACTAACTTAAACAAAGGTTATCAAAAAAATCCAGACCTTGAAAAACTAGTAAGGTGCAGTAATTTGGAGTTCAGAGTTTGAACCAAGTATTCATCCCTGGTCTCCATTGATGTAGATAGATAATTTTCCATCTAAAAGACATTCTCCATTCAACGGGATCGAATCTAAACTTTCAACATATTGAAATATTGAATGTAATTAAGACAATTCCTTCTCTATGCAGTAAAATTAAAGCAGCAGTGATAATGTATTTCCTTTTTTTATTACCTCGTATATCTTTTGGGTCCTTTTTTCAGCAAATATTTCCCTTATTTGTCCTTTTTAAATCACATGTTTCCCTTTAAAATCTGGGGATTAGTTATAACACAGAGAAATTAACATGACTCAGTGATCAATATATCCTTTGAATTGTAATAACTATAACTTTATATCTAACGAACTTTCTAAAGTGAAAATATCTTATAAAAATATTATTCATATAATTACATAATTGCCTATTATAATAAGTTTCTCATTTTATATATCTATAGATAGATTACAAAACAGATGCATATGCGGTTAAAAGCATATACTAATGTCAGCCAGAAAGTAGTGTCTCCTATTTTTCCCTCTTTAAATAAGTTTGCAATATGAAAATTTGAATTTGACGCGAGTTTCCAAATTTTCTTCTACAGTCCCGGACAATAATACTTTAAGGAATAGGTGGGTGCGCTGCATCGTTTTAGAAAATGGCTAATATTGACGCACGTTTCAGAGAGAATTCTTGATTGCGGAAAAAGAAAGATCAATTCCCATTCAAGAAAGGTAGAAGATCGTTAAATCAGCACCTGGGCCTGTCGCTGTAGGTAAACGATAGAGCATACGCCAATAACTGATGGAAAGCGGTTACTGCAGTGTCTCCATGCAACAAGCAGAATTTTGACCGCCTATTAACCACTGACCCAATTGTCTCATGCTTTTTACAGCGCGCCAATATACGCCATTGTTAAAAGTTGGACAAAAACCAGTAATTCAATTATCTTTTCCGCGGTTAACCCACGCATCATCTACCTAATGCTTGCTATGGCATTCTGCAACTATCAATTCTATTAGTATAGTAACGTTTTTTTCACAAATAGGTTTTTACAGTTGATTTTGAAGTGGTTTAGTATGACAGCCACTTTGGTGCCCAAATTTATTAAGCGATTTCTGCATTGATTGTAGGTTGCCTCGGTATTTTGCTGACGCTCCAGCGACAACAATAACTCAAGAGTAATTCCGCTCTTTCGTTGAGTGAGGCTCAACAGGACGGGGAGAGGAATTTAATGGTGTAAATGAGTACGCAATGCGACATATATATTTGTGTAGTTTATTATGTCCAAATTCTATTGCGTCCTTTGGTGTTTGATAGACTGGGCTATTTGGGATATTTATTTAGTTGCCGCGTATGAAACTTTCAGATGATACTGCGAACTGCTTAACTGAGTTGAAATGCAATGAACTGAACTCAGTAAGTCGACTGAATGCATAAAAGTAAGCGCTAAGTGCTGACTTGAGCGTGAAATGCGTACTGATTGGGTAGAATTGACTGCCAAGTGCTAAGTTCTCTCTCTCTCTCTTTTTTTTTTTTTTTTTTTTTTTTTAAGTGTTTAACGCCAGTTTTTACTTCTGGGCACCACAGGTGGTGGAGACTGGTGATACATGAAAAGAAATGATGAATTGGGAAAGAATTTTTGAAGGAAGGAAACGTTCCAGGCCTAAGTTTAGGGTACTTCCCGGCATTTGCCATTTATGAGGACTGAGGAAAACCAAGAAAAAACCTGTCAGGGAGGGTGGTACTGGCTGGATTCAAACCCCAGACCTCCCGCTCATGAGTCCGCGCCTTAATGACCTCGGCCATCCGTGGTGGGAAAGTGCTAAGTGCCTCTATCTACTGCTCGACTGAGAACTGCGTGCCGAGTGATTGCGTAGGAATGAGTGCCCCAGCGTCTCCTTATTAATCAAATTCGAATTGAAAATCATTGGTTAGGAGACGCCGAAATGCCACGCGCATCCTTGCGCTTTTCTTTAAAAGTTCAAATATATTTTTTCATTGGCTGGTTCAATTTAAATCCACAAATCATAATTTTTAGTTAAACTATGTAAGTTAATTTTATATATAAATAGAAACAAATTCTCTTTTCAAAATCAAAAAAGGGAAATGAAAGTTGTATTATTTTTTGGAATGTGGAGATGATTGTAATAATCTACCTCACACTTCATTCGCTATATTTGACCGCATTTAATACTATATCATTATTGGATACTTTAAAGAGCTAACGGCCGGTAGGGTCAGCGCCTTCCCCAGACGGTTTAAAAATCCTCTAGCAAGGTTATTTCCCTGCTAAAGAAAGCTTGTCCCTTTATAACTTGAGAATCAGGCCACGCGCACGACTGTTATAAAATTTTCAAACGGTTTTATGATGCTGTTGGTAAGTCCAGCTACTACGGAAAACACCAAAGGAAATTTCTATTTACAATCCCTATGCTGTAGTTACAGCTTATGACACAAATATATATATATATATATATATATACTATTTATTTTATTAATTACAATGCCAATATATGTTAGGGCTGCATAAATATACATAATTATATTTTAACGGGGTGGGTCTGAGGAACTGTTACAAAGTTTCTCTTATTACTCATTTAATAAATGATCAAAATTTGTGCCATTTCGTAGCAGACCATGATTCGGAGATGGCCATTCAAATATAAAATTTAATCCAATCAGGGCAATCGCCTAAAGTATGAAGTGAAATGGTGAGGAGGAAGATAATGGATACAAAAATGAATGCGTAAAAGGATAATAACTGTTTTTCATGTTCTCCATTCCACGTTGCAATTGAATTCATCTGTTCAGCAATAAGTGAACTGAATCTGTTTACGTTTTTGTAGAAGCTAACAGATGTAGTCGTAAAGATTAGTTGTCAAAGGGACAATCCCCAGGAAAAACAAATCAACATTTAAAAATAATTAGCATTTTATAAAGGTGGAACGATGTCGATTTTAATCTTGGGCATTAGAGAAACCAATGACGTCATTACATTTAATCTACGGTTAGGAACTGGACATTGATAAAATTAGATATAAATGAATCTCCAGAAATGAGGGATCCTCAGAAACGTCGACAATTATGACGTTAGAAAATAAGAATCGACATTTTGAGTCAGATTTTCAGTGGAGAGAATGCGTAATGGCCATACATAAAAAGTAATACACAAACTGAAATTTCTAAGAGCAGAACAAGAGAAACAGCAGCAAAATCAGAGCGATTATCTTTAACAAACTTCATACATTACTGGTGACTATGAAAACAAAACAAAAAAAAAAAATATACAGGCTGGTAATGTGGTGTTACTCGCAATGTGGAAAATTATCAAGCTCCTGAAACAGACACTGCAAAAACAGCATTGCTTTGGAAATTAGGTGACTGGCAATATACCAGGAAGGATGGGTTTGCTGCTCGTTACAATATTTATGTGGTATTTAGAGAAGAGAATGTGTGACAAGTGGCTGGTTAATTGTCCGTTAAAAACACTCCTCGTTTGACCCGGCCTTTCTGTGTACACGTATCACATAGCGCGGGGGGGAACCGCTTAGCGGCACTCGTCAAAGAGACTGCACGGTGAGGGGAGTGATGAACTGCTGCAGGGGGCGGGGGAGTGTGTAAATGTGTGACACACATGAGGGTGTGAGAGTAGGGCTTTGCTGAATGAATGGCTGCGCTGCCGCGTTACCTACAAACGCCGGAGAAAGAAATGAATGAAATGTAAAGGATGGCAGCATAAAAGTGTTTAAAACGAGTTTAATTTTCTCCTCTCAACTCTACAGGGACCGTGATAGGGTGTCCTACCTGTTGAAAAACTAACTTCATTAAATTTGGATTATTCCTAAACCTCTTGCCTCCATTATAAACATTTGAATAGGTGTAAGTCAGTAGACGAAGAGCTACAAAAATGGATCACCGTTTTGTTTTCGGCTGCTATTGTCAAAACTAGGAAAAACTTATGAAATATTACAAAATGTGTAGTCCCGTCAAGATTGAAAGTGTATAAGGGGTATGGAATGCGTAGCACGATCGAAAACTTAAGAAAATACATCTTTTTTAAAGAAACTGCATTTCCAACTCTTGAAAAGCTGGATGCAAATATGGAATACTGTTGAAAGTTTAGTTCAATGTAAACTATTTAATAAAATAATGCAGCGAAACTTTTTTACTGTGAATTTAACAAGGAAACAAAAGTAATTTACTTTTGCCTTCCTTCAGTTTCAGTAATCACAATCAACATGTGTACACAACTCGTAAATTTTCCTTGGTAAATTGGAAAGAAGTGGCTTGCTTTTCCTGAAAGATATCCTATCCAGCAACTCTTCATTAACAACCGCAGCCTCCCCTCTCACTTAAAAATTATGTTTCTTTTTACTAATTGGAATGCAATGGTCTACAAATCCCTTAATGTTAGCCTAAAAGAAGTTGTTCTCTATTGTAAGAGTATGTTCAAGTAATTATTCTTCCATTTCAGAAGATACAACTCTTTTTATCCCAATGTTTAGTTGAGTAGCCTCATAGCTTGACATTTTTTTAATTTTCCAAGTTAAATATTTACGATACTTTAAGAAAGCTAATCTCTATTTCCCTTACTTGTTTTATTGCTTTCTGTATCGCGTGTAATCCTTGAAGGGTATTTACCAATATTCCATATTCTATATCAGTGACATTACAACCTTTGAAATCCTAAGATCAAAACACGTAGAAACCCTATGAAAAATAAACAAAAAATGTGGCAATGATACGTGATCTACAGCATGATGTAGGATTCACTTCAATAAAATTAATTAACAATATGTTACAGAGTAAGACCTTTTTATTCTCAAACATTCTTGGCGATTCAAAAAAATTAAATCACTTGCGATTGAAAAGTATGGATTTATCCACTAAAAGAGCGGCTTGTAATGGACTGAACTCAAGCTGTACAACATCTCTTTTGATCTCCATCAGAGTGCATCACCCACAAGATCGAAAACGTTGTATTCTAATTAACACACCTATTTATTTTCCCCTTACTTCTATATCTCGAAGCTGACAAAGCTCGTGCTTTCGATGCATTATAATTTTAATATAAGTTCGTGCATTGGCGATTCTCGCTGTTATGTTGCAGAACAGTGCTCTATCAGCTGCTCTGGCCAGCGGACCCTCTTTTAAAGACCTCTCGCGGTAGCATAACCTTAAGATTTAACTCAAAGCTTAAATTCCTTCATTTTCATTCTATGTAGTTTTTAAACTCATTTATCGCTTTCTTACAAAATTTAAAGATATACACAAACAGTCACGCTTTATTAAAATTAGCTTATAAAAAGCATAAAACATTAATAACTAATACTATATCATTGTAACATTACTTGTTAACTATAATTGCTGTATAAGAATATTTCTGCATTTACTTACAAGTCATGATGTAACAGACTTAATACGAGAAAATTGTATTCTTAGTTGTTTTTATGTTTTCCAGAGGTTTCTATTCTTCTTCCCCCCCCCCCCCCCCAGGAAAATGAATGCAGACAGTTATTTTTCACACAAGTTATTATAAAAGGCAGCAGTATATTCATGTTCTTCTTTGATAGTACGAGATAATATGTGGCTCGCGTGTCTTAGAGAAGTTTGGGAAAGTCCTGACAAAAAAACAAAAAACACGATAATTCTTATTGTAAGCGCCAGTATACTATACTATACACATGGAACTTTATACTTTATACCGATATTCCTCTCGGGTTTTCAGAAAGACAAAGAATTTGAACTATAATGTTTATACATCAAGATTAGAACGTATTATCAGAGCAGTTGTTAAATCGATTTAAACCGCAAAATCACGAACTATTTTTGACAATTGATAATAGCAAAGTAAATATATACTGATTCAATGCACTCTTTATCATGATTGTTATACGTTACTGAAATGAGAATTGCGGAAATTACTTAACATCGATTACTCATACCCCTAAACTCCATACATGCCTTAAATTGATTTCCCTCGCCATGTTGTTTGCTTTTTGAGTCCTTGCGAAGTTCTGAAGCTTGTACATGCACAACCAAATTAACCAAAAGTGTAGAAAATGAAGAGCTTCCAAGCATTCCCAATCTAGGCATCGGACAATTAAATACTGAACTTTATTCCCGGAAAAATCCCTAAAATGATTATGCCCACATTTAGTTTCAAGCTTAGAACTAGCATAAATAATTAATATGCTTACAGTATGATCTGTTCCTTATCAGTTGAGCGATTATGATGCCTACGAGAAAGGTAGTTTCTTTCAAATATTAGACCCGCAATGTTCTGAATTACCTTACGACTTATGTGTTTCACACACTAACAATGACCGAAGAATATCGTCAGTGGACGCAAGCGTAAATAATGATTTTTATTGTAGCTGTACTGAAAAATATGTGGAAATTTTGTGGGTATTCCCCGTAGTAACATGCCACTTCAAGCCAAAAACATTCTTAGGTAGAGTATAGCCTCTGCAAGAATACCATAGTAATGTACTTTATCTGGGCCTCATCAGAACCAAAACCTGCATAGTGCAAGGAGATAATCGTGGCCATACATCAACCAATGTCGATCTTATTTAGATAGTGAAAGAAATTCCGTTTAATTATTTGCGAACTTTCATTACAGGAGCAGTTGATAACTATCTAATTTAAAGCAATCCAGATGTACATTAACGATTACGATCATAGACATTATAAGCTTAGACTAACAGCATATTTGAGCAAGATACAATATTTTTTAATACTGTTTAACTCCCGTTTTTACTACTGAGGCACCACAGGCGGTGAACACTAGTGATACATGAGAATGAAATGATATATTGGGAAAGGATTTTTTTTTAAAGGAAGGAAACTTTCCAGGCCTAAGTTTAGGATACCTCCTCGGCATTTGCCAGTTATGAAGACTGAGGAAATCTTGGATAAAACCCCAGACCTCCCGCTCACGAGTCCGCATCTTAACGCCCTCGGCCACCTGTGGCAGTAGGATACAATATAATTTTGGATAGGTTAAGATAGAAATACCAATACTGCATTTCTGAAATTAATTAAAAAAACTATATTAACAAGAACGCATTCACACACACACACACACACACACACACACACACACACACAAAACAGATATACAGGCAATAATTCTGATATTCATATACAAAGTTTATAAAATTACCTTGTCTCTAAAACTACGTATTTCATTTAAGAAAATGCCCAGGTTTAACCAGTTCGGCCTATTCACAATTAAATCACAACATGCCAGACTACCCCTATTGACAGCACATGATGTTTACCTTTACAAGAGGAGCAGATGTCTCTCATTTCAAATTCCTTTGCATCAGAGAAAATCTTTCTTCATGGCTGCCCATGCCAGAAATAAATAAGTACATTTTACTTCAACGTAAAATCTGCACAAGGCCACCACTCTATGTAAGCATGTGTATGGGTATGCGGCTGTGTGTGTGTGTGGATGGAAGGAGGGAGGCAGGATGGGGGGTAAAGTGCGAATTCATCCTCCTTCCCCGCAAAGTATTAAATAAATCTCTTTAAAGCTGATTACGCGGCTTTCCGCTATTTTAACATCGCCACAGGGGCCCAGCCTCCAGGACTTCCCTCTCCCCTTTCTCTTGCCACGGGTGGTGAGAAATAGCGCGCTCAGAAAAAGAGTATCCCGCACGGCCGGGAAAAATGAAAAGCCTGGTCCGCCGTGAAAAGAGAACGGGAGAGCAAAGGCAGCCGGTGGCACGGTAGGAAGTTGCGAACTTTTCCATAATAAATTGTATCTGCAAATAATGTGCTATATGCGTTCGTTCCCCAGAGCAAGATCTACTGCTACATGCGCCGTAATAATTAATCAGAAAGCTCTCCACCGGTTTTAGCTTGTGTGGATTAAGTTTTTGAATAATAACGATTTTCCATCTGAAGCAGTAACACTAACCTCCATCCCTACCATGTGATGATATCATCTAAAGCAGTGAATCTACAGGAATTCCCAGCTTAGGGGAACAGAGCGTTTTGTTTACATTTAGCAAACTTATTCCACATCATTTATGTGCACCAGCAAGACGAATCCATAGCAATTTCCTTTTCCCTTATGTCATTGATTTACACTAATTCCAGTGTGCTGCTCTCGAGTTATACTATGCGTTTCTTTGACAGCTTGCTTTATTGTCATTTTTACCCGAGACATAAAATCCACATTATTGTACAAATATTCTATTTATCCATGTTTTTGATATGCGAAATCATAAAGTGGGCTGATTCCTTTCAATAAAAAAGTCACAAACAGCTGTGAGGTGTACAATTATTGCCAGAAATCGTTTTTATCTGATGAGTTATGAGAGAGTGTTTCTTCAGTAATGATAATGTTTACAGGCTATTTGTAGAATGCCACTATAGTATTTTTAATATATTTGAAAGCCAGGAGAAAGGAGCATTGAAAGTCATGTTTTTAAACCTTTCATGTGCATGCTATCTAATGACAATCTACTGCAGTTCATTTAACACAATGAAACGTAATGAAAACAAATATTTAGTCACACAAATGAGATAAAGGAAAAAGTTGTGCAATGGAAAACCATTCTCTCTTCATCATTACAGGGAAAAAAGACATGCCAACTCTAAACTGCAGTAATATAATATATAACATTCACCAATAATAGCATTAGACTGTTGTGTTTATTGAAATAATTGTTGAGGATTGGATAAGAAATTATTGCTACTGAACCAAGAACACACATCTTAAGTTATTTTAATTTTAAATAACAAAAAATTAAAGCAAAGAACCAAAATAAAAACCCCATGAGCTTGTACCCACCAATTTTGCTTATTACTGTTGTAACTACGAAGATTTGAGGTTCTCCAAAATTTTTGTGCCTTTAAAGTTCAATTATTTCTCGCAAATCTACCATTAATTATGTAAAGTATTAAAAAAAAAAACAGAATTTCATGAGCAAGCTTTAAAACAATTGTCATTGAGGAAGGCAAAGGAGAAACATAAGTTACTGCATTCTTTTTACACTGGCATCACTGCTACCTTATGCAAGTGGCATTCATTTTTATCCTGCAATGAAGAGTTTCTTTATAAAATACACACAAAGATCGATCCCAGATGAAAGCATAATTTATGAAGATAATATAGGAAGAATCAACGAAAATGTTTAAGACAACCCTGTTTATTGATTACAACTACTAACTCCCCATTGGGAGTTGTTATAAATATACTTGACAGAAGTTTCATCGAAACAATGTTTTTTGTTGTTTATGTATTGAAAAATGTTAACTGTATAACCATCATGCAAAGTTTTAAGGAATGTTGCTGCAAAAGTGTAAACCTTTGCCTTTGGGAACTCCACGTGATAAAACATGGCAAGCTGCTACCAACCAGGCAACACACATGGTATAGCATTTGCCAGGTTGAAAATAATTATTTCAATCTCCATCATATTATAGCTGTATTGTTCATGCTTTGCACAAAATATGCGACGCCATTATAATAGGATACATTGTA
This sequence comes from Metallyticus violacea, assembly GCA_030762175.1. Classification (NCBI taxonomy): domain Eukaryota; kingdom Metazoa; phylum Arthropoda; class Insecta; order Mantodea; family Metallyticidae; genus Metallyticus; species Metallyticus violacea. The sequence goes on along the minus strand of CM060832.1, from coordinate 96,904,015 downwards.
GGGAATATCTTCATGCCTGATCTCAAGAAGACTTTCTAGTAGGAAGGTCACATGTTTATCAATGTCTCAGTTTACCATTATAATCAGGTGGGAATTTCATGTGCTACATTCCTCTGTGAACATTTTACTAAGATTTAAGGAGTTTCTGCTATCCTCGAATGATACAGAATCTGCAGCTGAGACACAAGTAAAGGCTTAGCTGAGGATTTCTGATCTGTATACTGAACTGTTTGCAGAGCACAAGTTAAACCTCGTGTAGGAAGATTTTTTACATGACAGAGGAGTTTACCCAAAGAAACACAATGGAGAGTAGTGAAAGAAATTGATAGTATGCTCAAGATATTTGCAAAATACAAGTTTATCAAAAATCCTGTGCAGTGCGCGATTTAAAGGTCAAATCAAAGCTTACCTCCCAGTTCTGTTGACATTGAGCAATCATCATTTTTATGCAAATATATTTTAAATTGAATCTGACCTTTAAACATCTTGAAATAAAATTAAATACAACGCTTTCTTTAGTAAGAAAATGAAAAAAGAGTCACTATGCATTTTAATTTTTGGTAATACTTTTCGTCTTTTTGTTCTATTTTATTAATATTTTCTCCTTAAAATCCTATATTTAATAACAAAACAGACAGCTATGTAAAATAAAATTTTGGGACAAATTCCTAAAGCGAACATCTTTGAAGTTAGTAAGAAATCTGTTATTAATATGTTTGTGTTACAAATGGAACAAAATTATGCCGTGCAGTGAATCCCACTAAACTATCTGCCAGTGAATCGAAAACTCTGGGATTTGTTCAGTCGGCTCTTGCGCAATAGCAAATTATTGACTGGAATGTATGGTATTTTTACAACAGTTTATTATTGTTGAAATTTAAATTAAGACATTAATTGTTTTCCTCTTCTTTTTCAAAGCTTAGTAATTTCTACTTATTTTAGTCCTAAAATATTATATTTTATCTATCTTGTTCGTGGGTGTTCTACATTCGTTCTTCTTTTTCATATAATAAATTTACCTTTTTCGTTTACTGTGTCGCTCCAAATTTGTCTAGCTATTTGTTTCTATACCCTTTCTATAACTACTATTTTTGCATAGTATCCATCACAGCTCGTAAAAGGTTATCTCTAAAGTATACATTATCTGGTACTCATTCTGCACTTCTATGCAAATGCATCATTAACTATCGTATTGAAAATTTCTCCTATGCCGTTTATAACTGAAGTTGACTGATAAATGGTGAATTCTGTTACATACTCAGTGTTGATGTGACACTTTAACCATAGTAAGTAGCTGATAAAAGAGACAAATACTCTGTCCCTCTAGTCCTGCAGGGTGAGGTAATGTATTTCTCATACAAAATTATTATCTCGCTATAGCAATAAGATTACAGATAGAAAAAAACACACTAACTTAATGAAATCATCAACAGAGTTATAGTCATGAGTGAAGTTTCTTATGCATTTCCTGGACTTTATAATGTATTGCTCTTAAGTAAAACTTCTTATGTTTTCGAAACGTAAAATAACTCTTAGTTTTTCACCAGATTGACGCCTCATGGTCCATATACTCTTAATAACTTTGGCTTACACAACTCTGAAGCACAGCACGTATGTTTAAACTGCGCATAGAAATAAACATAAATATTTTATGCTTGTTAATCTTTATGATATTTGGCCTCTTTTTCTTCATTATTTGATTTCACTTAATAAATGCATAATTGAATGTTATGCCATGACTCTACTGCAAAGGAATTGATATGCATTATAAGAATATTGCACCGATATTGGGCGCACTCGTTTCGTTTCTGGTCGATGTACCAAGACCGCATCCAATCCTCAGAACATAATCGACAGTACACAAAATGGCGGTGATCGAGGTTTAGATATCTTACTGCTTTAAAGGCACTCAAACTATTCATATTGTAATATTCGGTGCTTTAAATGTTGTAATTACATGTATTATTAACTTGGTTTTGTACGAAATGATCATTAATCAACTTAAACTGCTAAAAATGTTTTATAATACATATACATATTCGTTCTACACCGTGATTTCGTAACCATTATTAAGTATAATTATCAATTTTATATCTTAAGATGTATTTATATAAGCAGGTTGGAAATTCCCGAAATATGTCAGGTTGGAAGAAAAACAATGAAATTCTGGAAACATGTCAGGTTGGAAGAAAAAAAAAATACAACTGATCCCACCTTGCGCATGCCAAGTGCATACTATAGCGCCAGAATACTATATTTTTAAATAGGAATTTAGTATAATGTATCAGGAAATTGTAATAATAAAACAATTATTTGTAATATTATCCCGTCAAAATACATTTAAGTACAATTATTACCGCTGAGATGTTGGAAACAATATCCAAAGATTGGGTAACATTATACCATGTTCCTCCTTCTGAGTAATATGTGAAGTATTTCTTTGAAACAAAATCAGAATGACAGAAATAAATTTAATTGATAATCACTCATTTATTTATAAATTCTAATGGCTGTCTAAAAATAGTGCATGATAAATGTGTTGAAAGCGAAGTGATTTTTCGTAGGTTTGCTCAATCGACTTCCAGCCTCGATTCGCAAATAAACTTTTACGTTTTAACACTTGTATCATAAATAACTATTCTAACCTATTTTCATTATAGCTAAATTGTGCACATTTGTAGAGCTTCTGTATATCACTGGTACATTAAATGCTACTGGTGAAGTAATTCAATGCTTCAGTAGAATATTACAATGTGTTACAATACTTTTTCTTCTCTCACAATGAATTTCTTATTTTTCCCCTTCTCTATCAATGAAAACTTAAAGTAAATAAAACAAAATAGTAAACTGATTCTAAATCGTTATGATCTCCAACTTGTTTATTGGTTGGAAAAGTCCATGTTCAGTTTAGCGATATAAGAACAGGTTACAGAACGGCTGTCTTCCCAATTAACACTCGTTCTTTTTTGTTTCTTCCGTTCTTACCACGATTCTAAGAAATCTTTCCCTCTATGTACATATTGAGCAGGCAAAGCATTTCAGCCTATCTAGAGGGCAAGCAGGCTGCTAGCGCTTCAGTGATTTTCGCTAAGACTCGCAGACTCTGCAGTTTTGCTAATTAGCGGTGTTGGCCATAATATGCGCAGAACATCCTCCCCGTCTTTTCCTTGGCGAGTAAAAGAAAACATAATGCGAGCAGTTTGATGGGCTGTGATGTAATGAGAGGGTATGAAATCCGATCTCAACGAATTCCTTGCGGAGTTAAGAAAAAGGGTGGAGAGAATGGGAAGGGAGTAGTGTATACAGAGTAACTAAAGCAAGCAATAATCAGCTTGCCCAGCTATTGCTGACTAAACACTCTTCGTTATTTCGGTACACCCTCAACTGGATAAGAAAGATATTGTTGTATTTATGTTTTTTATTCTTAAAATTTTTCAGTTTCCTGTAGTTTTGCGTTAATACTTGGGAAAATTGATATCTATACTATTTTAAATTTTACAGAATATGTTTTTACATATGCGATAAAAGTACTTTTGAAATATTTCATCAACGCAATTTAAAATGCATTTAATTACAGCTTTTAAGGCATTTTCATTAAACAATCGCTATCAAACAATTAACTGATTAACAATAAGTACATATATGCAATGAAAAATACTTATATACCTCCCCCATGTGTATTGCGCCAAATGTTTCGCAAGCTCTACCAAGTTAACAACAATATGAACTTGCTTACTGTAATATTGGTTATTTGGAACAAATTATTTCCGTTTGGAAAATTATGAAATATATGAACTGCAACTGCTTCTTTGGGAAAGATAGCATTTGTGAGAGATAATTCAAAATTAGCATGTATTACATTTTAATACATGCCAAAAAAATGTATACACACTTTCACAGTATATATCTATTTAATATATTTCAAAGTTGGATAGAAAAACAATAGTAATATGTAGTATGATGTTCTAAAAATAGACGTGACTCACATCACTTTATGCTAGCGTTGCTATAACAAAATGGAGCCAAGGTTATCTTTTGAACAGTCGAAAGCAATTTTGAAGTGGTATTGGAAAACCGAGAATGTTGTTAAAAACAGATGTGACTCACATCACTTTATGCTAGCGTTGCTATAACAAAATGGAGCCAAGGTTATCTTTTGAACAGTCGAAAACAATTTTGAAGTGGTATTGGAAAACCGAGAATGTTGTTGAAGCTCAAAGGCAATGGGGACATATGTACAGAACAGATTCTATGGATTTAGTTCGTTGGACTTCTACCTATGGGAAACTCTTAAAAATGTTGTATACCGTAGAAAACCAGCTACACTGGCAGCACTTCGGGAAGAAATTGAAACGGCATGTGCTGCAATCGCTGAGGACACTTTCGCAAATGTTGCTCAATCAGTAGTTCAACGTACTCAGAAATGTATCGACGCCGATGGTGGGCATTTTGAGCAACTGTTTTAACTGTAAAGGTAATGATTAGTGCTCATTTTCTGTTTGTGTGAATTCAGTTTTGTTATGTTAACACAGTTTTTTCTTTGTTTGAAGTGTGTATACATTTTTGGCACCCTCTGTATATAAAATTTGTGGATCATTTTAAAGAATGCTCACCCCTTCTGGATAAACGCAAGAATTAAATGGATATCAGAAATATATACAAACATATTGTTTGCTGATGGTCTAAGGCAAATACAGGCTTGTTCAAATAATATATGTCTTAAAGTATATTTTAATAGCTCATAGTCTTAACACTAGACGAATAGCATGGTATGTTCCCAGTCATAAAAATAAGACAATCGTAGACTATAAAATAGATCACGTGCATCAATGGGTGTTAAGAAAATGTTTATAAAAAGAAAATTATTTCAACTACAAACTGAATTTTACAATGGCACACTATGAATAAAAATTAAATGCCAAAAAATATAAAAAAATTCATAAAACATTAATAGCATTTGCCTCAACATGTGTAGTGAAACTCGAATACTAACTAAAAATACCAAAAACAAACAAGTTAAATATATCGCGGACCGAATGAGATATAAGACAAGAACTACACGTACTTATACCTCATATCAGGACAATAGAAAACTATACAGAAAAGTGCAAAACATAAGCTTACATTATAAACCGAAAGGTGATAGGAGGTAAAATAAGCCAAGGTAAACACTGACTAACACTAAGAGTTAGTGAAGGCTGGAACAGGAATCGTCATAACTTTTAAATTAATAAAAGCACGACCTCTTCCCCTTTGTTCTATATTTTTAAATGTGTGATCTTTCAGAAGTTCGAGTACATGACAGTCGTTAGAAGGCAAATCTGAATTATGAAAAGAATCTCCTAACCTCCTCAGGTTTAATCTGCTCAATGTGGAACCCATTTTCCAAATTTTCTTGTATTTCAAATAGTTTTAATACTATCTTCAAGTATACTAATCTGACAACTGAAAGCTATTTATACAAATAAGCGCATTTATTTTAATAGTTTAGTGCTGTTTTACAAGACTGTTCAATAAAGAATGAGTATAATTTTTTAAAAAGCGTAATTTCTCGCGCTAAAATTTAACTTAGCAAAGTAATATATACGTGATACCACTTTTGTTGTTGTCACTTCCAATTCCCGCCTTGTGAGGTGTGCAAGTTGAGACATGTTCAGCAAAATAGATGTGATATCCGACGTACAATATGCTGCTCTGAAATTCTTCTTTCTTCTCATCAAATCATCTGCTGAGGTCTATGGAGTGTTACAGAAAATTCTAGTGAGATTTTGTTCTTCCCTGTAGCACAGGTCGAAGATGACTTAAAATGTTTAAAGAGGGGAGGAATTAATTTGAAAGTAAGGTACACCCAGAACTCCAGATTGTACTCTTACGGAAGAAAAATCAACACCGCTACTTTCATTGTGATAGAAGACTGTCGAATAACAATAAGAATACTTGTAAAAATTCTGAAAATACTGGATGCCTTCTACGCTTTGATAGCATAAGAACTGTTTTTGACTGGCTGACTGTCTAGCTACTGTGCCATACACGTGTCCCGTCCTCACATATTTTCCTCTTGAATAATTTAACTTGATACAGTACATTTGTGATAAAATACGGCCTCAGGCCCTTGTACTACTGTTGAAATGATTGTCGTATTATTTTTGTCACAAAAAAATTATTTGGGGGTACTTATGTACTATCTATAATGGTATTTCAACCTTAATTGACTTTTTGAATTTTTTTGTTTCACATCTTTGAAGAACCAAACCGCTTCTGCCTGCAAACGTTGTTATTTTGAAAAACAGCTCCAAGAAAAACAAAATTATAAAGATTAAAAAGTTAAAAATGACAGCTTCATCCGCATATATTACCCCTTTCAGCTAACTTTACTTCTGAGCGTGAAACCATTAGTGTAGTTGTTGAAAAACCTGCTAAGAACTACGGGAAGTGCGGGGGCCGTGGCATAATCTTGTCCATGTTGTCTCTTATTATCGTTCAAAAATTGCACGAATATTTGCATGTGTTATCTCTAAATTTACAGCATAATGAAATAAATTATGAACATGAATTCTATGGGTGTAAATCTGTTAAGGATAAATGAAACGAAATTAATTAATGAGCTCGGAGTCTATGGCGCCCAAAATCTATCTGTTATTCGCCTTCTCCGGGTAAGGAAAAATTCCGAAAAAGTCTTACTAGACAGCTTGACCTGACCGGGATTTGAAACCAGAACCTCCGAATTAATAATCGCAAACGGTACCACTAGATCACGGAGGCTATCAAAATCGGTTTTTACTTCATGGCGATAGTGTGTTACTATATTTACTAAATAATTAAATATATGCTACACAAGTAATATAAGTAATAAGAGTTTAGCTGTACTTCAAAATTATAATTAAACTATTCAGGGACAAACACAACATATCTTCTTTTCATCCACCAAGTTCAATCAGCGTCTAAAACCAAATTGAAAGAAATTTTAAAATATAAGAAAAGTCTTAACGTTATTACAAGACATAGAAATATCAACGCAGTACAAAAAATAAAAAGACAAAAGTATCTTGGCTTATCCTAATGCACGTTTTGTTTTAATCTCTACCCAAGCTAACAGATAATTGCATCAACGATTAACACATTAGAGCTCGTAATTAAACTATGTGGCTCTATACTTGTATTTTAGTACGCCAAGATAACCCATTCTTACGTAAGAAGTTATTAAGGTAAAATTGAAGTAAGTGAATAAAAAGATAAGGTTGTTCTAGATAAAAGAACTGCATGAAAAGTTCTCACTTGGATTTTGAGAAACCTTCGCCCGTATCGCTCTCTGCAGCATTTAGTTGAGAACTTTTTAGAGAACGGTTCGATAATATAAAACCTATGCTGCCATCTAGGGGTGCCTTCTTCCACTTGCTGCTTCTCCAGTTCTCTCCGTGCAGAGTTTATACGCGTCGCTTTAACTATAACATTCTTAAGTGATTGTTGCATTATTCTATTGTTTTACTTCCTCGTTTTGGCTTATAGTTTTAAAAAAATTACTAAATTGACGTGACAGTTTTTTTTTCATAAATGTAGCCTTATAATATATAATTTAAAATGTGCCAAAATTGCATAAAAGATTAAATTATTTAGAGTAGTATTTTAATTAAATGAATTACCAATTGCAAGTATTGGCTTTAAACATTTGCATTGTGAGATGGTGCAAGCGCATTTATTACTATGCCATTTTGAAAAATTGATACTAATCATTAACATTTATCTTTGCATTCGATTAACACATAAAAAAGCAAAAGTTTAAAACTGAAAAGACCAAGAGAAGAATATTTCTTAAAGAATTCTCTTTTCGGGCATAAAAGTCTTAAATATGGTTACCTTCTGAAGGGAAGTAAAGCCGTGGGTTCCGTGTCGTACATTTACTGCACAAAAAAGAACTTCAGGCCTGAAAGAAGAGGCCTCTGAAGTACCTGCAGTTTCACGCCCTGAATTGAATGGGACGCAAATTACTTGAAATGTTAAAGAGCAAATAACGAAAACAAAACTTATACGAAAACAAAAGTCAAAATAACATACTAAGACCACACTAAAGCTGTAAATGTTATACTAAGTAATATTTCAAGCAGATGAAAGCTGCACAATTTCATGCCTTTGGCCTTTACCTGGCTCAATAGTATTGCATGAAAACATTGGAGTGGGAAAGTATGGATATCTTTAAATATATTACATCTGCACGAATGGAGAAAAGCTATCATTTACAGATGAGCAGAATTGTTAAACTTTGGCATCAGTGTTATATAAGGTCCGCTTTGGAAATAATTTTAATACAAATACTATATATAATCTGAGTTTTCCGGGTTGTAAGATATCCAATGGGCTTCTTCTCCCTCATATGGGGACGTTTCGTCCACGACTGCTGAGGACATCTTCAGTAGTATGCTCCCCTACTGTATATACTGCCCCTATTTCCATTCAACGAGTCAATCACTGCCTCGTCTCCGAGAAGATTACGCCGAGCACAGCACTGAAGATGTCCACCTCAGTGAACGAATGTCTGGGAAGATGAAGGAGAAGAATCTCATTGAACCATGGCCTGAACACTCGGTTTGCATACTTGACACTGGTCGTGAAAGCCCACGTTCTACAACAAATACTTACTGCAGAAAAATAATATGCAGAAACAATCACTATTGCTCTCTTTGAGACGGATCGAGGGAATTTTAATAACTGGTATTATAGGTTAATTCTTAAATTTAATATATAAATACAAAATCATTTAATTATCAGCAAACTTTCAACAAAACTGATTAAAATGTGGAGTCTATCAAAATATTATGTTAACCAATAAAATATAATAAAATAAAACTCTATGCCTATTACTTATTCACATCCTGAGAAATATTAATTGCTTGTCATTAGAATCAAAAGTGCTTTGTTTTTTCTCGAAATTTATTTCTTAAATGCTTAATAGTCCCGTTTTGTTCTCTGCTTTTGTACAAAAATTACAGCTGCCAGTTCAAGTAGCAAATAAATACAAAATATATGTTGAAATACATTTAAAGTACACAATAAATAAAATGTTAATGTATAGTTACTATGCAGACGTCCAAAAATATTTATATACTGATTTGTATGTTTATATAAGCTGCACTTAATCATGTGCGATTAGTGTCATCTAAGGCTTCTTAGTCTAGCAACACATTCCTCAATATGCGATGCAACATTCGGAGCATCCTGCCTAGAAATATAAGTGATGCAGAAACTAAGTTCTGCTTTGGCAGGGAAAGCGCAGATCTAAAAGCCGGTTTTGATATTTATGACTACCTATTTCACCTTGGACTCCGCACTCCCATTGTTTGCAAAACGCTCCTCCGGTTCCTTGTTACGGACAACTTCAAGATTTATACATCCGAGACGTTCCTCTAAAACCTTTATATACCGCACACACACAACTTCGTGCGAAGTGCCTCCCTTCACATACAGTGCTGTGTGTCCGCTCCCATCCCCTTTGCAGCCCAGATAAATCTGCACCGTACTCTCTCCAGCCCTGCTTTTCCTTCTCTATGACTATCATAAAGCTCTGTTAGCTCATTTGTTGTCCTCCCCCTCCCACCCACATTCTCACTCTAGCCGCCATTACTATTGCTCCGACCCTACCTACGCCGTTGCCTCCCTTTCCAAAGCCCTTGTATCAATTATTGTCGGACATTTGGAGCAATTAGCTATCTTGGATGTGAGGATAATTCGACAAGAAGAATGTCTGCTTTCTCCCATTCGCCTTAAAGATGAACATGGACGTTCCAGTGATTAATACCTGCAACTGTGACTGCCGGGCGTTAGTGTGTATAAATAACAGGTTTTGACACGAACTTTGCCGAGGATCTTAGGAAATGGAGACCGATACTGAGAGAAGGTAAAGGAGATTTTGTAAACAAGGTCGTAAACTTGGAGGATAAATGGAGATGAAAATATTACCAGGCTATGCAGGATACTACATTCAGAATATATGGGAGACCGTACATATACAAATTTATTAACTGCTGTAAAGCTATGCACAAACGTATAAATTGCTGCAAATGTTAGTTTTTGTTCTAAAAAGTTTTATGTTTACTTTCAGAATATAAAAACAACAAATATTAACTATATTATCATAAAATATATTTTTTGAAATGTCTAAAGCCATATTATAATTTGCCATTTTCCTATTCTTTCATTTCAAAACTTTAATTTGATTAAACCATTTTAACATACATACATTTAATTTAAACAAAAAGTACGTTAATTTAAATACTAAGCGAAACTTTTAAAACCATTGTAACTACATTTCAGGATTAACCCCCCAATCCGATTCACCTACCTCCTTTTCAATTTTCAAATGACACCCCTACTTTTGATGCTTATATTTTAATAAGGATGCAATTGTTGTTTCATCTTTTGTTTTTTTTTTTTTCATTGTGATAATCTGGATTATTGAATTATTGTTTGAACTTACAATAATGCTCATAAAAAGTATTGAAAATATAATGTAATAGTTTTTTTCAATTTTTTTTAAAATGGTGTACACCTTCCAGAAAGAACAGAAGGTAAGTGGAGCTCCGAAATAGCTGTGTTACTGTAATATTAATAATTGCAGTTTTACCTAAATAAACTAGCTGGCTAATATTTATTCTGGTTAAATACAAATAATAACGGTCCAGGTTGCCAGGCAACGATAGAAAACAAAAGAGTTTATAATAATTTAATTCTCTTTAAAATTTGAACATAAAAATGTAGGAGCATCATTTTAAATTAAAATGGGAGGTGGCTGAGGTCGAGGGGGTGAAATTTAAAATTTAATCAACGTAGTTTAAAACTTTAGGCAGTGTTTTATTGTTGCGTCAATATTGCAAACGTTTTAACTATTCTCGTTCTGAAGAACCCCAAAATTTACTTTCTGAAAATCAAAACAGCAAAAATCTCCTTACATAATAAATTATATTTAAAAATTTCTAGAAGTATTGCATTAGTCCTTTAATATTGTCATAATGTCATTTAATATAACTATTACTCCGCTTTTGTGCATACAGCATGCTATTGCTGTAATTCGCTGCAGGGTGGTCAAATTTAGTAAAATACTCTGCTTTTTCTGCTATCAGAGTATCCTATTTCGCCCAGTTCTCCCAGCGAATGATCCGTTTATAATTTTATAGCTTGGATATATTGTGTAACGACCTTCATCGCAATGAGCCATCAAATGATGCGAACTAAATTCATTGCATGCAAGGCTTGCAGCCAGAGAGACTGAAGCAATACAAACTTCCATCGCACCTCCATGCTGTTGCGGTCTAGCGACTCCCGTTGATGATCCTCGTTAAGTATCACCACAACTATATTCGCTATCTGAGTGGAGGGTTTGTCCATTTCATTACTCCGAGATGAGCATTGGACATCCAGGTCTCCCAAAATGTTTTTGGTATGAGCCACAGAGTGTATCATTTCAGGAAAAATTCTCCTAGCACAGAAATCAGATGACAAAGGCCATTTAGCTTAAAGTTCTGTTCTCTCTGATCTGTTGCAATGCATTTCTTGGTAAAGGGTAGCTGCTCAAATAATCGCGATGGGGACATTGTAGCCGGTAAACAGCTAATACTCTTCAGGTAATAACCCGTTTCAGATACAGCGTGTGCCACTATTTGTGAGGCATGAACAGAATGCAGTACTGCGTTTTTAATTACACTTTAGGGACCGAGAATTTCACTAACATATTTCTTCTAAGCCTTCCATAGCCCCATGTGAGCCTTCGGCTTACCGCGACGACCACTACGTCTTCAACCTCCATAAAGTGATATCATTGGTAGAGTGTAGTATTGCAGGGGGGTATGTGATCAGCACACCGCATTCCACCGGTCGCTATAACGCGGCTTACTAGATCAAAGATCGCCACCTCTGCATCAGGCAGCTTACCAATTGTCCTCACGAGGCTGGGTGGACCCCGTTCTAGACTTTCCTAAATTAGAAAAATTCCTAAGCGGTACCGGAAATCGAACCCGGGCCTCCCGCCTGAAGCAGGAAATAATGCTGCCTATATTAATTTTATAACCTGAGGCTACAGAGTTATATTTATAAAGGCATTATATTTTATAAGGATAATTGTTATGTATAGGTATAAGAAAATCATTTAGAGATAGGTATAATAGAAATAGAAATAATTTGTAATTTGTAACATACAAAAGAGTTTTGTATACATTTTGTGTAAAATCTGTGAGAAAGACGAATATGTACCTGACTCTCCACTGACTGACCGCTCCTTAGACAAGGCTGAAGAAAGGGTAAACTATCTTTTGTTAGGTCACGAACCTTCTACCCAGGAAATACTTAGGAGTTGACAATAAGAGAAACATGTGGCCGTAACGGGACAGTATTTAACAAAGTCAGAGGTAGCAATAATTTAAGAGAAAATGAAAATGTCAGAACGGAGACGAAAATGTTTTATTACAGGAAAGCCGAAAACACGTGCGTTATCTCCGGGAACATTTAGGACTACAAACTAAGGAAGGCAAAAGATTTTCAATAGAAATCAGAATGTAAGGAAAGGGCCGAAATTTATGACAGCTTGTTCTGGGAAATTTCAAGTTCGTGGGAAGACGTTAGATCAGGGGGGAAAGAATAATTCTAGCCAATGGTCTTCGGATAAAAGTTAACGAATCAGGAGAACTTAGTTACCAATAAATAAGTTTAGGATAGCCAATAACGAGCATGTAACACAGAAATAGATAAAATACGAGGGAATTTAATTTAGCGAAAGGCGTGGCGATGTAGTAGAAAAACTAGAGTACAGAAGTCAGAGGGAAAATTCACGCATTCGGTAGAGACACAAGCAGTACACATTTCACACTCGCAGAAGTCAGACATTCATACATTCAGACATCCACATTCTCTCGCACATTCAGACCTTCGCAGATTGAGATTCAGGCATTCGGTAGAGACACTTTAATAGATTCAGAGGGAGATTCAGACATCCAGATATTCACTCAGGAAGCCAGTCTAAGTGTGTAGTGAGGTCAGCTACGAGCCGTCAGGAAGTAACCTGCCAAATTATTAAATAAAGTAAATGTTCAAACAGTGCCGGACGTATTAATACACCGAACAATCTCCTTCCCCCCCTAACGACTTTCAAGTCGTTAAAAACAGTCCAAATTTACCCTGAGAACACACCAATCAATCCCCCCTATAGTGGAACTCACCATAATAACCGTTCCAAATTGGCGCTACCAACTTTGGGGCTTTCGTGGACAGGGAAGTGTAGATTCGCCTTTCGTGGACAGTAAGAAAAGACCGGCATTCGTGAACAAGGAAGTATGGATTCAGCATTCGCTAACGAGGAAGGAGAGATCTTCAACTTCGCAGACCTGGAGGAGAACCCGAGAGCTTAGGGAACTTTGACGTCCGGACACAAGCGAGCGGCCGAGACAACATGGAGAGCGACGGCGGGCAGCCCAAGCAGGTGAGCAGCCGACAGCACGGAGAGACCGACCGTAAGCACAAGGTTTACGAGGAGGAGCAAACATCATCGGAGCTGGTAACTGGACATCACCACGAGAACTTCTAACTGGACATCACTACAAGAACATCATGCGACCGACAACCGAGAAAGCAAAAATAAGGTAGAGAAAAACTGAACTGCATAATTTGTTTGTACAAGAAAATTTCATTAGTAATTTATGTAAATAATAAGTGATAGGCAAAAATGGCTGAAAACAGAGTAGAAAATAAATTGTTAGTTGACAAGCCCATAGTCATAGAGCAGGGAAATTATCAAAAGGACGTAAACCAAAGGAATGAAAGTAAAGTTAATGCATGCACTAAAAGGCCGAGTAGTAAAGATAGGGATGATAGGCTAATAACCATGATGAGAGAACTAAAGGATAGCGTAGAAAAATCTATAAAGCAGGTCAATCAAGAACTAAGGGACGGCTTCGAACGTTCTTTAAAAGAGAGCGCAGAGAAGATGATGCAAGAACTAAAGGATAGCGTCGAACAATCTATAAAAGAAAATGCAGAAGATATGAGGCGAGAACTATGTGATAGATTTGATAGATTCGATCGATCACAAAATGAAATAGGTGATAGATTTAGACAAACTTGCGATAGGCTAGAAAAGACGCAAGAGAGGAGCAATCAGTCACTAAAAGAACAAATTGATAGATTTGAAAGGCTAGAAGAGAATACAGAGCAGATAAAGCCGTCACAGGTAGAAGCCAATAGTGAAGTTTATAATTTAACTCAAAATGTACAAATTGAGCAGGCTAGCATTCTTGAACAGGACCAAGAAATAAACGTTGAACCTTGCATAGAATTAGAAAGGGAACTAGAAGAAAATTCCGTGGAACTTAGATTTAATAGACAGCAAATAGAGGCCGAGAAAGATGATAGCGAGAACCTAGGGGAAATAAATAATAGTCAACTAGAACTAAAGGGGAAAACGATAGGTAATGAGGAAACAGGCATAGAAATAGAAGGAGAACAAAATCAAATACTCGAGATAGGCATAAACCGGGAGCAGGTAATGTGTCAAGAAAAAGCAAAAGGAAAACAAAGTAGTGATCAGGATTCGATCCAAAGACATCACGGGACAGGGGCACAAGTCTCTTTGATTCAGAAAAATTTAGTTGAATATTTTGAGAAAAAAATTGCGAAACCCCAAGTCGAAATAAATTGCATAAATGCAAGTGTTCAGAATCCCTCAGAATTCGCGAAAGAACAATTAGCGGAACTCAGGACCGAGCCACGCGAATGGAGACCCCCATGGAGTATTAGCGTTCAACTCGGATCACAAAGGGAAATCAATACCAGAATGTAGATTACTAAGATGATAGTTAAAAGATTGAACCTGTAAATATATGTGAATATAAGATAGATCAGATAAGAAAGCTAATAAAATTTTATAGTTAATTAATGTAAAAGTATTGTAATACGAAAAGTATTAAGGATAGAAGCAAGCAAGTACGTTAGTTATAGGACACATGAATTAGAAGAAAATAAATGATGGAAAACGAATAGTTTCAGGACAGAATTAAACAATTACAAAATTCTCAAAGAAAATTCAATATAGGATGAAAACATAAGTAACAGAAACAAGAAAGATTATAACTCCAAGGAACTAGATAGAAAGATAGATAATTATAAATTAAATGAGTAAAGAAATAAAGTAATTGTAATCATATCAAAAAAAAAAAATAAAAAAAAATAAATAAATATTGCAAGTTGCGTAAATTTCAGGAAATAAAATATTAACGTTAAGAAATCATACAGGAAAATAAGTAATTGTGAATTAAAAGGGTAAAGAAATAAAATAATTGCAATCAAGTGAAAGAAAATTCAAAATAAAATGAAGGCTGAATAAAACATATTAGTGGCTTTACATAGGGAAATAGGTAATAACATTTGTAATAATGGCAAATTAAGAGAGTAACGAAATAAGATAAATCAAGTCAGGCCAAAGGGAATTCAATATAAAGTGAAAGCTTAATAAGACATTAGTAATATTACAGGAAGAAACTTATAGGAAAGTAAATAATTGAAATTAGAGAGTTTAAGAAATAATCGAATAAGCAGAAGCATGCTAAGGAAAGATAATCGAATAAGAAGCTAAAATTATATATCTTGGTGACGATCAATAAGGAAGCAGATAGGGGTAATAGAAAGAAAAATGAATCAAGTAACGAGAAGAAATATATTAATAATAATCCTACGGTTAAAAGTAGAGGGAAAATAATGAATTATGATAAAGTGAATAGAGAAAGAGGATAAATAATAATAAGGGAGAAAATGAATTAATGAATTAAGTAGATAAAGAAGATAACATTCGTCGATGAATAATTCTCGTGCATTGTATTGTTTACCTAAGGTACCTTTATAAAACGATCCAAGATATCTAATGAATAGTAATGTAGTTAAAATCTGTAGTGAATTGCGCTGTGAAATGGGATGGAAAATTCTCCCATATGGATATACGAATAGAATCACCTATTTGTTACCTGTAATGTTATTAAGTGTCTTACAAGAAGTATAATGGATGATTGATGAAAAGTGAAGTTAGATAGCAAATTAGAAGTTTATGAAAAAAGAAATATGACCAATGATTAATAAGTGATGTAGATAAAAGCCATTAAAAATATATGCAAGGCTATAGAACTTCCATTAATGTGTATTTTTGGATAAAGGATAAAGCTACGAACGGATTGCAAATATAAATTCTTTACGTGCTACAGGTTATCTGGTTGTCAATTAATAAGGTCAAGATTCAAAATATAAAATTTAACTATATGAATGTGCTATGGAAATATTTTGGTAAAAAAAAAATAAATAAATAAAAAAAAAATAAAAATTGAAGAACAGACCTTCAAGAATAAATTCATTAAGTTAGGTATGATGTAGGCGTAGCTAGTGGATTAAATGCATTCGAGTAAACTGTAAACTGTAATTGTAACAAATTTCATGTAATATATGTGATACTATTAAGAATTAATATCAAAAGTTCGTTGTATAATTAGCTAGGATGTGAACTTGTTTATTTGAATAACAGCCAAAATTTCAACATTCACACTGTAATTAGCATAAGTAATGAATAATATAAGAATAGTTTATAATGAAACTAACTTGCAGAAACCCTCAGGGTATATTGTAAATTATAAACATTCGTATGCTAGAATATAATGCATATAAATATATATATATATATATATATATATATATATATATATAAGATGGTATAGCAGTGGCGTTGATACGCGAACAAAGGTGCTAAGTTAAAAACAAGTGAAGTGCAGTGAAAAAAAAAAAAATGCAGTGAATCATGCTTAGTGCAGACAGATGTGCAAAAGTAAATAAATAAAAATGCAAGGCGTATCAGCTGAATAGCAAATGCCATAAACATTTACAAATATATTTTAAAATTTTGTATGTCAAAACTTACACTAAAATATAAAGGTATAACTCATAAAGGCAAAACAACACTCATATCAGAGCCAAGAACAATAAAAAAACAATGAACAATAGGCTCGGAGTACAAATATATGTGTCGCAAATATAAAATCAATTCGATTCAAGTTTGTTAATATAGTATTAAGAACAATAAGAATATAACTCTGCAATAACGAGATAGTAATAATCTCACGGGACTGTGTAATCATATTTTGTTGTGTTACCACAACAAAATCTAATTACAGGGGCATTTGAAGCAGGAAATAATGCTGCCTATATTAATTTTATAACCTGAGGCTACAGAGTTATATTTATAAAGGCATTATATTTTATAAGGATAATTGTTATGTATAGGTATAAGAAAATCATTTAGAGATAGGTATAATAGAAATAGAAATAATTTGTAATTTGTAACATACAAAAGAGTTTTGTATACATTTTGTGTAAAATCTGTGAGAAAGACGAATATGTACCTGACTCTCCACTGACTGACCGCTCCTTAGACAAGGCTGAAGAAAGGGTAAACTATCTTTTGTTAGGTCACGAACCTTCTACCCAGGAAATACTTAGGAGTTGACAATAAGAGAAACATGTGGCCGTAACGGGACAGTATTTAACAAAGTCAGAGGTAGCAATAATTTAAGAGAAAATGAAAATGTCAGAACGGAGACGAAAATGTTTTATTACAGGAAAGCCGAAAACACGTGCGTTATCTCCGGGAACATTTAGGACTACAAACTAAGGAAGGCAAAAGATTTTCAATAGAAATCAGAATGTAAGGAAAGGGCCGAAATTTATGACAGCTTGTTCTGGGAAATTTCAAGTTCGTGGGAAGACGTTAGATCAGGGGGGAAAGAATAATTCTAGCCAATGGTCTTCGGATAAAAGTTAACGAATCAGGAGAACTTAGTTACCAATAAATAAGTTTAGGATAGCCAATAACGAGCATGTAACACAGAAATAGATAAAATACGAGGGAATTTAATTTAGCGAAAGGCGTGGCGATGTAGTAGAAAAACTAGAGTACAGAAGTCAGAGGGAAAATTCACGCATTCGGTAGAGACACAAGCAGTACACATTTCACACTCGCAGAAGTCAGACATTCATACATTCAGACATCCACATTCTCTCGCACATTCAGACCTTCGCAGATTGAGATTCAGGCATTCGGTAGAGACACTTTAATAGATTCAGAGGGAGATTCAGACATCCAGATATTCACTCAGGAAGCCAGTCTAAGTGTGTAGTGAGGTCAGCTACGAGCCGTCAGGAAGTAACCTGCCAAATTATTAAATAAAGTAAATGTTCAAACAGTGCCGGACGTATTAATACACCGAACAATCTCCTTCCCCCCCTAACGACTTTCAAGTCGTTAAAAACAGTCCAAATTTACCCTGAGAACACACCAATCAATCCCCCCTATAGTGGAACCCTCAATCCAAACCGTTCCACGCCTTACAGTCAGCAACGCTAACCACTACACCAAGGAGGTGGTATCACTAAAGTACGCAATTAGAAAATTTAGCTATTTGGAGTGCAATACGCGTCCAAAGATGTTATAGTAAGATTCATAATGCTGCTTACACTGTCTTGGTATCTCCACAGTATGGGATGCTCACTTGTTGCAGTTTATGCATTTTAAGAGTTAAGATAGCCAATAAGATCCCTTAGGGCAAAAACTCTTTCGGTACAGAAAGGAAGAGACGCGGTTAGCCACTCCACTAATTTGGTTATTATTTACTTTTTTAGCAAATGTACTGTCTTGGTTTTCGTCTTGGTAGGCCAATGGCTTCCGAAAATCTTCCAATTCATATGTTCATCATGTACCTTGACGTTTCACATTTTTAAGTCCTGCCCTAGGGTCCCAAACTGTAAGCCATGAGGGTAGGTTCATAGGTCTTCGGTCTCGCCGATAAGATCGTCTTCAAAAAAACCTTATCTGGTGTCATTCGTTATCTGTTAGGTAAATAATTGCACGTGTAATTCCCGCTCCGCTGTGTTTATTTGTTCAGATATATTTTCATAAAGAAGGCTACGTGTAGAAGATTGTGACATATTCAAAACGGAGTATCAACCTGTAACTAAGTTATTCACAAAAGAAGGGCTTATTCCAAAAAAAATTAACAGCGATTGGACGTTGTATAAGGGAAAGTATCCCCATCATATTCTACCGTAAAAGAATGGGCCAAACTTTTTCGAATGGGTCGAGAAAGCATTGAAGACGAACAGCGTGCAGGTCGGCCCTTGGAAGTGCTCACTCCTGACACATCCTTTTTGTGAAAGGAGAGATTATGGAAGACCGGCGGCTCAAAGTTACAGAAATAGCAGCACGCTTGGGCCTTTCTATAACAACAGTCCTTCGAATTATTCATGAACACTTAAACATGAATAAGGTTAGTGAATAAGCAGCAACCATTCATCTGTTGTTAGTCATTTTTGGATCTCTGCCGTGGCAACGAGAGAAAAGTTCTGTAAACCATTGTTACAGGAGATGAAATTATGGTCCTCTACTATGATCCCTTGCCCAAAAGAGATCGCATCAATGGAGTGGCGTAAACCTGGTGAAGCACCACCTCTAAAGGCCAATGTCACTCAGTCAACCAATAAGATCATGATCACAATCTTTAAGACTGGGAAGGAATACTCTTCATAGACTTCAAGGAGAGGAACACCACAGTAAATGGGGAGTACTATGCTGGCCTACAGCACAGACTACGTGCTTACACCAAATAGAAAAAGTGAGGAAAACTGGGTGGTGGTGTGCGCCTTCTTCACAACAACGCGCCTGGGCACACAGCTATTGTTGCAAAGGAAGCTGTGAAGAAATGTGGCTTCAAGGAGATCGACCATCCACCCTATAGCCCAGATCTAGCTCCCAGTGACTATTTCCTCCTCTTAAAACTCAAGAAGGACCTTCGAAGAAGGAAATTTAAGTGTGACGAAGAAGTGATGGATGCTGTTTATGCCCATTTTGCAGACAAGACATCTATTGGGGGGGGGGGGGGATTGAAACGTTAATTAAATATGCGAGAGGTGTATTGCATTAAAGGGCAACTATATTGAAAAATGAAACATAGTTTTGGTCTTTACCATACCTAGAAAACGGTTAGGCCAGAAATTTATGGACCTCGTATATTGAAATCTCGTTGTACCATGAATACATTTAAACCTTCTTGCGGTAGTATCCGCATCTTACATAGCTGTCTTTATCCTAATCTCGCGTTCCGCATGTAGTCTGTGGTCGCTTAAACCTAAAATTGTTATTTCTTACTAGCTTTCCGTTACGGTTTAACATAAAAAACCACATTATGAATGTTACCAACAAGTAAGTCACTATAGCTCTCGTTGCCTATTGCCGTAAAAGGTTATGCAATTAAGGTATAATTCTATAAAATGTCATATTCGGCATATAGAGATACTGCAACACATGTGATAGTTTTAATAGCTGGGGACTGCTAAGTCCTTTATGGAGAGAAGGGAATGTCTCTCTACTTTGAATATTTGGCGCTGGAGCTGCTGCTATGCTTGCATTCAGGAACGCTCACACCTGGTTGTAGCTCATTCCGAATGTTTTCATACACAGTTTGCTGTCCTGGAATATGCAGAGAACTTCTGTCAGTGAAGGGGTGCTACTCTGACAGACACAGATCCAAGCACGATAGTTATAATATTTATATCGTTAATGAGGAGTCTTCTTTTTAAGGATAAATTACACACCATTCAAGTTTGCACCCCTAAGCATACGTTTCATATCTACGTATATAGTTTCAAAATAACCAGGAATATGTTGTAAGCTATTAATAAAAGATAAAATAGCTACATATTATAACCACAAAACTTTAAAACAAAGACGAAGTTTGTGCCTGACTTTGACGGTAGCAAACTCGCTGATCATATCTTCATTGTTAAACGGTCATCAGCAGGCAGGAGGTCGGCTTCGATGTGAAGACTGGACACTCTCTTAAAGTAGATGCTTAAGAGAATGTTCTGCTGAGCAATTAATAAGTGCGGTACACAAAAATATTCTAAGAGCAATGCCAACATTTGCAAACTGTAACCGATTTTTTCGTAGAAATTTACTGTTACCTCACTAATAACTCATATGCATTCATTTCGCAGGTGCAAGTTCAGAATAAAGTCTGGTGAACTACCAATAACTTTACTGTTTAATTTAATTATTTTGAGTTATTCTTACTTTTTGTGATATCATTTTAATCTAATTATTAGGAAAATCTGTAAAATAATATAGTAAGAGATTATTGTATTGTCTAGTTTATAATAATAAATAGAAAATTTGATATATACGCCCTTGTTTAGGAAACCAGGTACCAAGGTAGTGTATACCGATTTTAATTTAATTTATTTTATTTCATGTATCATCAGCGTCCATCGCTTTAACGGGTGATAAACGCTATTAAAAAAAACAATTTTTACAAAGCATTTGTATGCTTGGGAATGGTGATCAATTATTGAACAAAGATAATATACCCTCATAAACAATGATCCTATAAATAGTTTTTTCTCTACTCCTCACCCCAACATGCTCTCAAAGCAATTTCCTTACTTTAGTTTCCTCGCTTAGACACAATTCTGCTAAAGAGGCCTTGTTTTTGAGGCAATGACGATGGTGCTACAGAAGAAGCTACGTATTTTTAAGGAAAGAATAGTAGTAGGCGAGCAAGTAAAAAGCAGGAAATTCTGTATAAAGTCAATTAAATTCCGATACAACATAATACAATATTGCAGTCAGACTGTAACATCTTTGACAATTGCAACAAAATGAAAACAAACTACAGCAAAGAAAGGACGCATCTGCGCAATCAGATGACGCCTTACCTTTCTTAATCTTCCCCTAGGCGGCGCTTAGGTCTCGAGACGATCCTGGGCACCCATTCTCTCGTCCTTATTTATTGCGATGGCCCCAAATCATGAGACAGCGTGGAAAGCTTTGGACTTTGTCTTCGCCATCGCCTTAACGCCTCTGCCTTTGTTCCTCCTAGTCGTCTTTTACGCAACCCCCTCCCATGCTCTCCCTAAATTGGAGCATCAACAACGGGAAAAGACCCGGGGTCTGTGTAAGAGAAGATGAATTGGGAAGCCGAACCAGAGGGCAAGTTATAACTTCCAAACCGATTCCTGAGGAGAAAGGAAGGGATTTTCTCTGATATTCAATTGCACAAAGGGGAAGATGTGAGACAACCCAGACCGGAATACCACAACCACTTGCTGGTATGTGGGGTCGCGTTCCTCTGCCGCCAGTTTCAAATGATCATCTTGTTCACACAGAATACCATTGAAGTACAAGTAACAAGTCGTGTGTAATGACTGAAAAACTAGATTATGTAAAACTTATAAACAATTTAATAAATAACCGTTTAGGTAGGTAAATTTAAAATATAATCATAAAATACTAAAAAAGAAACAAGGCTCTACTCACACAGATAAACTGAAAAATACAAATACTTACTGGGGAGAAGACTTGATTGAAGTTTAAAATGAGCAAGTGGAATTCTGCTTAGAACAAATTGATCATTTCTGCTAAGCCTCTTACATGAAAACGACACCAACTTTAAGCATCATTTTTATATTATGGCCGAATTCTGCCACTGCAGTGCATAAGTTTAGTCCTTTCCTCTAACTTTCTAGACCTTAGAATAACATCCGATATGTTTGAACATACTCTGTTATCAAATGTGACTCATTAGGGGTATGAAGTATTAGGAATAATTATAATTTTATCTCCTGTTTTTTGTATTATTTTCTTAATCACCAGGACTGTATTTCATTTGAAATTAGAAATAATATTAAGCATTTTCGAGCAAAAATTATAGGTAAATTAATTCCGAAAATATTGCTTTTTGTTATGCATGGTAAAAAACTTTGCTTTAAAATGAAATATAATACAGTTCAAGGACTTCACATGCATACACAACATTAATTCTCATATAAATTGAAGAATTACCAAAGTGCTATTAAATTACGATAATTAAAATTAAATGTTTAATGATTTCGAATGTTATTAAGACTGCAAGAAAGAAAGATGAAACAGCCCCAAAATAAACAAAGAATTAAAATTAATATAAACTAACTATATTTCTTCTTATTCGGAACTTGTCAGTTACGTAGATACAAGATCATTTTGAAGGGCTGTACATAAAAAGTCATTCATACAACGGTAATACGAAATGTCAAGGGTGCAACCAATATTTTAGAAAAATTTTAACTTTAATTGTTTAATATAAAATAATAATAATGTATTATTGGTAATTTTCTACTACCAATGCAATAGCCTTGGAAGGCAATGAAGAATCAAGACCTTATTTAAGGTAATCTGTATAGTTTATTAATATAATGAAATAATTATGTACCGACTTAGGGTAATAACAACCGCCAACATTTATAACCATTTGAGTTATGAAAATGGTCTCAAAAATCTTTTTTAATTTTTTGAAGTATAATACAAAGAATAGTGATCAAGAAATTTTCCTTAAGACAAATAATAGTTTTACTTTTGTCGGTTGAATCTTGCAAAGGATAGAGTAAGAAATACATGAGAACATAATCTGTCATGTCACATGAAACGCGAAATAAAGCGATAACAATTGTCTGGTATTATAATAATGAATACATTAATCACAATCATATTGAGAGATAAGCTTGTTATTTGCTACTATGGGTCGATCCTGGTGGTCTAGTGATAACCATAGATCCAAGACCGCGGGTTCAATCCCGGCCAGGGTCGGTGGATTTTTTTCGGGAGTAAAAATCCTAAGTATGACTTCTTTCGGAAGGAAAGGAAAGTCATGGGTCCTGCATATAAAGAAAACCTCAAGCCCGAAAGGAAAGGTCAGGCGCTTTGATGTGAATCGGAAGCTGATTACCTGAAATATTAAAGAGCGTTCGTAAAAAAATAAATAAATAAATAATAAATTAAAAAAATAAAATAAAATCAATAAATAAAATGTTATTCCTACACATGTAATCAGACCTTGGAATAAAGCTGAACACGTCATTCTTGTTTTCTATTTAATGTTAGCCAAGGTCAATGTTTTCTTATTATGATAGCGACCGCCGCAATTTCTCACAAACCTTACTCGCAAACGCCTTACCAATTTGCAGGGAATATTCATCTTTAATTGTAATTTATAGTAAAGTTGGTTCTCTATAGCCAAAATATTGTCTTTAATATATTGTCCAAAGACAGTTGGATATGGTTTTCTTCTTCGGCTTTAAGAAGACCGGGCCGCCTTGTATCCATGCAAACACGACTATAGTGTCTTCTTGAAAGTGCTTTTCACACAGCTGACAACCTGTGACAGATGTTTCAATTTTATGTTGCGAGGAAAATCAAGATTATTGCAGATCACAAACTGTTTTAATGGGAAACAATTTCAGGCATCGTTTTCATTAATTTTTTTCTCAATAGTTTTATTTTTTTTTTATTTTTTTTTTTTTAATATATGAAAGTTTAAATCTTTGCAATGAATTTCAAATTTCTGTGGGGACAGATACAATGCGTTTAACTTTTAATATAAGTCATCCAAGCATGCCAGATTTGCCAAAAATGTTTTCTCATTCAACTGACGCTAGGATTGTATAACAAAGCACATGTCATCTCCCAATGTCAACACAAATTGTTTGAAAATCTTGCTTTCAGTACCAATTTTTTCGTTTGTCACATTCACCACACACTCTAAGATTAAATACAGAAGAGAGTCCAGATATTTTGATGAAAGTATTTCTCTGTGAAATTGACCCACAAGGTACGAAGCTTTGCTTCCAATAAGGGTCTGCTGAGCGACTTCCATAAGTACAGGAAACTTGTCCATTGAACGTTATTTCCAGTCTAAAATATATCCAGAGTTTGGGAAAATGTTGAGCCCTTGTACTTGCAGTGATATATTTACAACAAGCGTTTTCTACAATGACATCATGTAAGAACCCCAGATCATTATTTCCACTGGTTAATGTCCTAACTCCTTCACTTTTATTTGTTTCAATTAATTGACCACCGAGATCATCCGCTAAGGGTTGTATTCTGTAACTTAAAAGTACTACTAGAAAACATTGCAGCCTTTGAAAGCAATTACCAGACATTTTCTACGTTAAAACCCATTTGTGCTCAAGAAATAAAACGTCACCAATTAGAAGATGCACGAATGATATCAGAACTACCGAGGGTCCTTTTATTGTTTCTTTAACTTGGTCTTTACACAATTTTACATTTATTGTCCCTTGAAAGTCCTCTGGGGAATTTTACTAGTTCTTGTGAGTCACAAATAATAGTATCTGGGACAAAATAATTTCTTTCCAAAATATTTTTTTCCTTTACCATTTGAAAACAGTTCATCCAAAAGACCGTTTCACTGTCCATCTTGGAGGGGAAAAAATGCAGTCGTATTCATGTTTCATCGAGGAACATGTTTTGAAAATCTATCTGTAAAATGTAAATGGTATTCAAATAATCGAACTATTCAAGTCGCTTTTATGGACAAAATTAAAAAATGTTGAGAAAATAACAATTTAATTTTCAATGTAGTCTCCATTCAGGACTATGTTTCCAGTTTTTTTTCACCCCGTTAGAAAAATATGCTTTGTTAAACTCTACAAACACAATGACATCTACCAAGCCTTCGGGAAAAGGAAGAGATCCTTGGGTAATAGGGTGGGTGAGGAATTAATTTACAGCTCAAACAATGAAGTTTTTATCCTGTAGGACGTCACCTCATCTTGGTGGAAAAAAAAAGAAAGAAAAAAAAAACAGCCTCTTTTACTGTCAACATTGGACGATTTTTTTTTTCACGTAAGATCTTAAACGATCTAATAATGCCGTATAGGCTTTTGTTATTGTTTTAATCATTTCCAAGTATTCTACTTCTTGGTACAAAGAGGTAGCTAAGATACTAGCGTGTATGCGGGATTGCGCTCATTCCCTGATTGTCTGAATAACGTTTTATTCCAGAATTTTCTCTTACCTTGAAAAGGTGAATACCAGGTAACTTATTACGCTAATGACTCTGGACTCATTAGCGTCATTTCATTCATTACATTCACCGTCTCGAAATACTTTGAGTTTGCGGTACGCTAAATACTTACATCATCTCCAGGATTATTCCTTAGTATCCCCCAATCTATTTATTTGGTTTATTTACAGGCGCTCTTCAAATTCCCAGACCTCCCATTCAATCAGGCTGTAAAACGGCCAATAAATTTTACTCAGAGGCCTCTTCTTTTACGCGTTTACATATTTATTTTCAATTTGTTCCATGCACAATATGCAAACTCCGTCACAATGCACATTATAAAATCATCATAAATCGCCAATAAAATTAACAACAGATCTTGAAGACACATTTCTTAAGCAATTGGTCAAACGAGAGCAGGAGTTAAAAAAGAGCTTACATCCAGCTAAAGGAAATGTTTGTTTTACTAGTCTGGGGTGTGTAGGGTAGAACAACTGTAAAGTTCATGACTCCATTTGGAACATTCACACAGTGCACCAGCTAACCCACATCTATCTTAAGGTTTAACAAACTCTTACACATGTTTTAAAAACAGTACTATTTTGGCAGAAGTCAGTTTTAATATTAATTTTAGTGCCTCAAAATTTTCAATATGGGCTTTAAAATAAGGTAATCAATTAATAGAACTATGTTCTGAGGTGGATATATAAAAATTAAGGCATGTTCTAGCCAAAAAGTAAAAAATAGAATTACATTTTATAAAACATAGAAATTTTGTAAGCTTTTTCAGGGCTTGCCACAGATTTTGTTAAATAAAAATTTGAATACAATATTATTCCAAAAGTCTTAACTTCTTCTCCTGTAATGAAATGTGAAAGATTGTTACATTTTTCTTATTATGTAGTGAAGTATATCACTTTGCATTTACCTCTGTTATTATTTTACAACAATAGGTGGTAACACTTTCAGATCCTCTTGAGTCACAAAATAATCTTAAATACAAGATGCAGCTATAACTTTGTTACAAACTTTCAGAGAAAACAGAAGTGAACAATAAGAAAAAATTGTATTTAGAAATTCACACAGAGATGCTTGACACTTTGTTGCGTGTACTAACTGGATTGTAGAATAACCTTATTATAATAAATAAGTTTGTTTTCTTTAATATAGCGTATGATGTTGTCTAGGTGAGTTTAATATTATGAAAGGTAGACATAATTGTAATATTATGAAAGGTAGACATAATTGAAAGATACACAATTTAGAGAACTTGCCGATATGATTTGCATATATGGAAAAACAAATGGAACTGAAAGACAATAGGCATATTTACTATGACACCAGTCAGCACGGTCTGCACCCATTTCATGGTCAAAAGGTCCAAGAATTGGGTTCAGTTGATTAGGGTACTATAGTGAATTTTTGTCATTGGTTTTTTGCATGGGTGTAACAAAGAACTACGTATTGTATTCTGATAAATCCTGCTTCACACGAATGGCACAGAAATAGCAGATTTGGACAGGCAGAAATCCCTGTTTTTATGTTGAAAGTAATCCACGCGAATTTGCAGTGAATGTGTGTGGTCTGGATAAGGCTTGATAGGACCTTATCCACTGCTGAATCGTTTAAATGGACAAACATATTTGATCTTACTGTAATATGCTACCTGATCAAGTTTGCAATGCACGTTGTGCCAACATGATGGCG
Organism: Metallyticus violacea; assembly: GCA_030762175.1. Taxonomy (NCBI): domain Eukaryota; kingdom Metazoa; phylum Arthropoda; class Insecta; order Mantodea; family Metallyticidae; genus Metallyticus; species Metallyticus violacea. The sequence continues at coordinate 96,876,407 of CM060832.1, read as the reverse complement.
CATTCGCGCACTTTTCCAACATTGTCCGATATCTCCATGACCGGTGAAACCGACACGGGTGGCCGAAAACGTTAAGGCGCGGACTCGTGAGCGGGAGGTCTGGGGTTAGAATACCGCCAAGACCGTCCTCCCTGACTGAGGTTTTTTCCAGGTTTTCCTCAGGCTTCATAAATGACCAATGCCGGGGAGGTACACTAACCTAGGCCTTGAACGTGTCCTTTCTTAAAAAAATAATAAATCCTTTCCCAATATATCATTTCATCTCATATATCATGTGTCCATCGCCTATGGTACCTAAGTAGTAAAAACGGGCGTTAAACACCATCTCAAGAACCGGTGAGGAAGATGGTCTGCCCATTTGAGTGATTGAACTCCAATTGCTTTTTTCTTGTGGAAATATCTCAAAAAATCCGTTTACCACTCGCCAATCGAAACAAAAGAGCACCTTGTTGCAAGAATCATAATTACCTGTAACACTGTCAGGAACAAGGTCGGATTCTTCGAACGGGTGTGATAGTCGATGCTTTGGCGTTGCAATCCTATATCGAGGGATGGTGGAAGAATTTTTAAAACTTTTCTTTATGAGTACTATAATTTGAACAACGAATAAAATATTATGATGATATAACCATAGTTTCGTTGTTATTCTGCAATATTATTTCAACAGCTAGTATGTACAACAAAGGGTTTAGTTCCCGAACAGAGTGTTTCTGGACATGTGATCCTGTAAGAAATTTCTTTATACTGATCATTTCTATTTGCCTGAAAGTCTGTAACAAAGTCACAGATCATCTGTGAATTTTATCTCATTTAAGGATATAATAGACTATCAGGAGCAAATGTTTATTTAGCTGAAAGGGGAATATCATTACTATAAATTATAAATTACAGAGATCCCAGAAATGATCTCTGGAGAGTCCTTGACAACATAAAAAATAACCTGCGTAAAACTAAACAATTTATGGTAATAATTTGGGTTCTGTTGGTGCAAAACAGTCATTAAGTTTAATGATTTGCCTAGGTTATCTCAGTTTTTCAACTTAACAAGGAGAAATAATTTTGTTAAATATATGTACATGAAATTCACTTGACTCTACTTAATGAAAATGTTAGCCATCTTATTTGAAAATTTAATTACATTAGTCGCCGTCGAGCGACCTCTAACAAAAGCAGCCTAGTAAGAAAGTTTAAATCGGCTGTTCTCTACTGCTATGGCTGCTGCTTCTGTTCAGCTGTGTATTGGCGAATTCAAGTTCCGTCCTTGATCACCAAGTGACATACAATTCTGTAGATTTTTATTAAATAATGCCGACATATTCATTTGCCGGTTTCAATAATCCCAGCATCCATCTCACATTCTTTCATTCGACCGGATTCCATTATAATATCGTATGATTTCTTCAACTACATTCTTTGTTTGATCTCAATTGGGGTTCACCTAAGATTGGTTTATGTCCAGTTTACGACGTTCTATCAAAATTTTCCCGTACTGTTTGTTTTACAAAGAAAATACTTCATTTATCAGTTTGAATACCATCACCTTCAAAATAAGTATCCTTTGGCAGCAATACACCGGTCCCAACCTTTCTGCCACTTTTGGAATGCGGCCTCAAAATTGTTTGTGAATGAGTGTAGAACCTTCTACGATTCACACTGTATCTCGTCAACGGTGTTGAAACGGCTACCTTTGCCTGCACTGATTCAAACAATGATGTCTCCTATGATCCTCATGAACAGTTTCCTGACTTTTTCAACAGTTTTGAGGGTGATCGTTCGTCTTCCAGGGACATTCTTCCGCTTTTGAAGCGTCGAAACATTGCATCATTGCCGTAAGCTTACCGGAGTATGTTTTATGTCTCTGTGGACGATTTCCCAAGTTTAACGCACAATTTCACGATTATTCTTTGTTCCAACTTGCTGTCCATGATGAAAACGCAGGCTAATACACGCACGTGATGACAAAAATACCGATTGCACTACTCGTAATTTATAAAGCGATGTCACTGCTAGTTCAAGACTACAGTTCCATAACGCTGGTACAGAGGCCCTAGAAATGATTTGCTTTGAGTTTCCTTCCACTTCTTCAATAAAAATATTTATCACCTCAAGAAACTCAAGTTTCCCCTTTTTTTTGTGCATTTTTAGTTGATTCAGTTGCTAGCTATGCACCGAATCTGTAAAAATCTTTGTCATATATTATTATAATATTAAGTTACCAAAAATAATGCCACTTAATGCATTTTCGCAACATTTTATGGACATTTACTCCACTTTTCATATAACCATCCTATGTGGCGCTTATTATAAAACCAGTTTTCCACCTGTAATCAGAGAATTCATTGCACAATTACAAGTAACAGGTACACCAGTTACTTCATAATTATTCCATTATTCCACTATTTAGTTGTAGCATTACCAACAAAACCTGGATTTATTAATACTTTAGCGAGAGCCCCTTTTTATGTGTGACAGTGATTTCTGTTGTTTTTCACGGAGTTCACAGTAAGCTAAGGCTTGCAACCTCGGCTGATTGTTTTTCATTTTCAACATTCATCTAAAATATAACAAACTTTTTACTTTATCTCAGCCTTTGCCCTCTAGTTGCACTGTTAAAAAAGATTGTGTATTTTATGTAACTACTAGTAGAATGATGATTTAAGTTTAAGGGGAAATAGTGGTGCTCTATAGAGCAATACGTAGTAGCTAATTCTTTTTCATTGTGAAGGAAACTAGGTAAATTATATAAAAAGCAGTTTCACGTATCTTAGATGAAGTTAAAATATATATATTAGTGGTCCACAAAAAAAAAAACTAATAATAATATACACATATGTTGAAACTAATTTAATTTGCAAGTATGAAATAAACCTTTTACAAAAAAAAGAAGTTGAATTTCACATAGAATACTAAAACCGAGTCCAAAAATAGCCAGATTTTAACAGGCTATAGCTGATGAAACTTACCCAAGATATTTTTGTTGTAGATAACTAAGGCACTTAAAATGTTTTGCGTATCAGACTTCAGTATGTTGTTTTTGTCACTAGGAGCGCTACTTAAAATTACTTAGTACAGGAAGAAGACAAAATGTTTCGAGTAGCTAGCAGAAATAATTTTATCATTATATTGCAACAAATGTTTGGAGCACATTATGGAAATTACACACTTGATGGAAAGTTCATTCGCAAGTCTCAACTCTCTACTCGGAAAGTGATGGTCTGCCAATGAGCTGAGTGTGTTTCTAAAAACTTTGTTACCCATGACATAAATGAGCCTTACATCAGGGGGGGTCTTTCTTTAATGTGCCCTAATATTCACTGCATAGTAATTGAGAATTTTATTTTCCCAAGCCACACAACACGCTGGATCTTGCACTGTAATGAAGCGATTTTGAAAATAACGTGCAGCAACTCTTCTAGTGGCAAATGCAGTGTAATGAACATGCCAGTATAGAAACTTAATGAACGTCCAAGCTACCTGCCAGAAACAATCTTCATTAACTAGAAGTTTCTTCCGGGCTTGGGAAGAAGTGGTCTGTTGGAGGTAAGGAGTTCAAATGTTTCATTCCCACCTGCGGAGGACATCTTCAGTGGCGCGGTCTGAGTCTTCTGGGCGAAGGTCCTGGCACGACTGGACTGGAACGTTTGGACTCCTTAGCTCCAACAGACCACAGCTCCTAAGCCCGGAAGAAACTTCCAGTTATAAGTCTGACTCCCGCCGTGAAAACTTCCGACTACTCAATCTTCATCAAGTTCATCATTAAAATGTTATCGACAGCTAAAAACAAGGTAAACATGTCTGGACTACTGAATTGTTGCAGAAGTTTGGGTTTTGTACCTACCATGTTTCATAACATCATGCAAATGCCAAATATATCTTTAGTGACAGCATGTGTTCGTATTTTACAAACAATATTTTATCTGGCATTTGTCCTCTAGACTTCATAGGAAAGAATAAATAACGCGGGAATTGAAGTATATGTTTTGTAAAGTCACAATAGTACCATCCTTTATGTAGCGTTAAAGTAATGAAAGACGTAAACTTAATAATGTGAAAGTTTGGTAGCATTAGCTACATTGAATAAAGTACACGTACTTTGACACAATCTATTTTCCCTATTCTTCTTCTCCTTTTTTGTCACGTAGACTGCTGCTTCAAAAAGCCATAAATGAGGTTAAAGCTATCATTCTAGCTGACTTTTCTTGCAAGGTACAGCATAATCATTTTAATACAAATAAATTAGATATATAGAATGAATAAATATAATTATGTATTCCTTTCAAATAAATATTGAATAATTTAAGTCAACTATTTTACTAATAGTCTAATCTCTACTTTTTGTTTCATCGAATACTAAGCTTAATCAATTAATTTTAAATCAATTTTAATTTAAACATATTGTAACAGAATTTTGTGGCCACAAATTGTGCAGATATATAAATGAAGATTGATATCATAAAATGGAAAGCAAGAAGACTCGAAAGAAATTGAGAAAGTTATCTTAATACATAGTCGGTCCTGGTGGTGTAGTAGTAACCATACTTGCCTTCTAAACCCACGATTGCGGGCTCAAACCCGGCCAGGAATGTATGTTTTCGGGCGTAAAAAATCCTAAGTATGGCTTCATTTGGAAGGAAAATAAAGCCGTGGGTCCCGTGTCGTAGATTTACGGCACGAAACAGAATCTCAAGCATAAAAGAAGAGGCCTCTGAGTAATACAGTCGGCCGTTTCACGCCCTGGTTTGAAGGGACGCTGATGACCTGAGATGTTAAAGAGCGTCCGTAAATAACCAAATCAGCAGTTAACTTAATGGTAACACTGTATGATTCTGGTAGATGTGGTAAAGGTAGAATCAATAAAAATCTTTAGTCAAAGGGATATCATGAAAAGTTATTAATTACAAGACAGAGATAGAACGAGGTTAGAGAAAGCTATAGAGAAGAAATAGCATTGTTACTCACCTAAACACATCAAATCATTTGGATATAACAACCGTAAAAAATACGAGGCTCCAAAAGAATGGAAATTGCTGAAACGTTTACAGGGGTGAGTTCCTGTAAACTATAAAATATTTCAATAGCTTGCGATTTGTAGTCTCCTCTCATTAAGCTCCTGCCATTTGCTTGCACTTGGTGGAGCTGCTATTACTGAAGGTGAAGGTGTGTCTGGCGAGTTTTCGGCGCCATAAAACCGATCGGTTCAGGGGAGGTAGATCCCTTGATCAAAAGGGATTTTTTTTTTTTTGATTGTTTTATTTATGGACGCTCTTTAACATCTCAGGTCATCAGCGTCCCATTCAACTCAGGGCGTGAAACGGCCGACAAATTTTGCTCAGAGGCCTCTCTTTCAGGCTTGAGGTTCTTTTTCGTGCCGCAAATCTACGACACGGGACCCACGGCTTTACCTCCCTTCCGAAGGAAGCCATACTTAGGATTTTTACGCCCGAAAAAATCCATCGGTCCTGGCCGGGTTCGAACCCGCGATTTGGGTTTAGGAGGCAAGTATGGTAACCACTACACCACCAGGACCGACATCAAAAGGGATCAAAAGGTACTCCGAAATGAAACCTGGTTCTCTAGAGTGGTGCTTATGCAATGGGTTGGTTACGTACTGGTGTCAAAAAAAAAATAACTCGCAAGTCTCTAAGGAGTAACCCGAATGGAAATCAAATAAGACAAGGGCATTATAAAGACAAAGAGTATTAAAAGTTATTTTACATATAGGAACCTGGAATATAAGGAATGTTTAATTAAAAGAATTGATGATTATATACAATTTAAACAATGGAATATTAATGTGTCTGTAGTAACGAAGACTAAGAAAAATTGAAAGGAATAAAGGACTTAAATAATTACATATTAATTTATACTGGAGTTGAGCAAATGCAACAAGCAGTGAGTGCAGTAGGTATCCTTATAGATGAAAAATGGAAGAGAAAGATATAACTTTAAATTTAAATAAATGAAAGAATAGTGATTGTTACATTTAAAATTGATAGAGGACATTTATGTATCATAGGAATACATATGCACTTGAAGAAGGAAGATGTGAAGATGCCGAAATATTTTATGAAAAATTAAAAAATTAGTAAATAAATATAATAAAACAAGGAAGATGCGAAGATAACGAATAATTTTATGAAAAATTAAAAAAAGAAGTAGATAAATATAACAAAACAAGGAAGATGTGAAGATACCGAATAATTTTATGAAAAATTAAAAAATAAGTAAGTAAATATAATAAAACTTATCAATGTTAATATTAGGAGATTTCAATGCAAGAGTAGGAGATGTACCAATAATAAGTATAGTAGGTGCATAAGGTGAAATGACTGAAGATACTGGTAGATCAAGAGATTTTCTTACTTTTAATCAGATTCAAATTACCAATACTTTTTTAGAAATAAAATATAAACACGTATACTTTGAATGCAAGGGACTCACTCATGTATATAGAGGCAGCATCATAGGTTCAGACCTTCTTCCTCCCCCCCCAAGATTGAAATATGGGCAAAATGAAGAAAACAAGAGATGTTTAATAAAGATTCCAAATCAACACTTAAAATTTAAAGGTCCTCTTCTACTGGAAACGAGTATAAGGAATTTATACCAATAAATATTCATACATCAATTGCAAATGGTTGAACCTAAGGACAATATTGAAGAATAGAATAGGCTAAAAACAGCAGTGTTGAAAATAGCTAATGAGGTACTTGGAAAAAGTAAAATATCAAACCGAAAAGGTACCAGAAAATATGGAATGCAGAAGCAGCTAATAGTATTAAAGAAAAATCTAGGGGAGAAATTTATATTCGAAATATGTATTAATTAATTGTAAGATTATAAATCTTATAAACAAGAACGGATTAAACTTGGGCAATATATATATATATATATATATATATATATATATATAAATAAACGGAAATAAAATAAATGAAAATTTTGATTAAAAAATGTCAGTGAATATGGAAAAGATTTATTGCTAATTGAATATAACATTCAAGGAAGACAAAATATAACTTTTAAACGTATGAAACATATTAACAAAACGAAAAAAGATGTTGTAAATATTAAGTGATAACTGAAAATCAATGGATACAACATAAAAGCAATTTATGGTATGATGGAAATAATGCAGAAGATTATTATATAGAATTTGATAAAGTTGTGTAAATCAAATAGACATAAAACAATTAGAAGCAGTTCTAAAAGTACTGAAAAACAGAACAGTCACTGGGCTGTATGAAATTAATACTGAATAATTAAAGATTATGGAACGATATTAAAATTCTATATTCTTCATTTTTAAATATGCGCTGAAGAGCAGTTTAGTACCTATGGAAAGAAATACAACTAAAGTTATTTTCTTATTTAAAAATAATAAAAATGAAACAAATTATAGAGGAATATTTTTATTAAATGCAGGTTTATAAATTTTATGCAAAAATTCTTAATCAAAGATCTCAAGTTATTACTGGTGTAATAATATTTGAAGAACAACCAGGCTTTGGAAAATGACGTTCATATAGCTATAATATATTTAAAATGAGACAAATTATTGAAAAAATTTGTAAATTTAATCTAGAAACTCATAGAGCTTTATTGATTATGAGGAAGTCTTTGATCAAGTAAAGGGCTTCCCTTTATGGGAAATATTAGAAACAAAAAGTTTTCCTATATACTTTATTCATGTCATTAATAGTTTTTATGTAAATACTAAAATAATTATTAGTTTAGATCTTAAAATATCTGGTGAAATCTTAAATCAAAGTATTTGACAAGGGTGTAGTTTATAACCCCTTTATTTAATATATATATATATATATATATATATATATATATATATATATATATATTGTCGACCTAATTATGAGGTAGAAATTTTAAATAGTGTCTGGAATTAAAATAAAACCCAACACACATTTAAAGACTTTACCAGATGCTTATGATCAAATAGTTATCCATGAAACAAAAGATAATTTACAAAGGGAAGTTTACAGATTAAGCCAAAATTCATTGTATTACAATTTAATTATATCTACAAACAAAATAAAGACAGTGGCTTTTAAAGAGAAGAATCCTGTTAGATCGAAGATAGTAATAAATTAACAAATATTAGATCACGTATCCCACTTCAAATTATTATTTAGGATGTGATATTAATTTTAAATTTGACAAAGACATTGGGACAAAGATAAAGTTAAAAAGTTTCAATCCATTTGTGGAAAAATTGGAAGAAATTCAGGAAGAAAAACTAGAAGAGAAACGCAAATGAAGTTTTATAATAGTATGGCTGCCCTACTATTATACATAGTTCCGAATCGTGGACAGTGACAAAAGGAGAGAGAAAGATCACATATACAGTCTGCGGAAATTAAATTTATGAGATATGGTAAGAGGATGCAAGAGAGATTAAAAAATAAGAAATGAAACAATAAGATCATATTTTAATATTTTTTCAATTAATATAGGTTACATGAAAATGTAATGGAAATATCATTTTGATAGTATGACAGAGAATAGGTTGTCAAAGAAGATAGTGGGAGGAGATGTTTGGGTAGATCCCATAAAAGGTGGCTTAATGATAGAGACGGGAACAAATGAAATCACCTAATCCTTGAAAGGAGAAGAATAAAAAATAGGTACAGATAATCTAAAAATGAATGAAGTTCCTGTGTATTAGATTGATGCTAAAAACAATATAGTAAAGTGTTTCCTTGTCGTTATAAAAAACAAGTATTTATTTATAAAACTGAATAATAAAATTCGTTGACCTAATAGCTTAAGCAAAAATTAATAGAGCATAAAGAATGACGTTATTAGCATTCCCTGAAGAGTTCCTTTAGAATCAATGAGCGGTGCACACTACCTATTTTCATGTTTATGAATATTTTCATTAATTTTCGTATTTCTGTTCATCAAATAATATGCCAAATATCATCTGCGAGTAAAAGTTATAAAATTCACTTAAAATGTTCAATTTTATTGAAATGTGCAAAATAACTAATTCAATATTTTGGTCCATTATCTCTCCTCGCCTCTTTCAAACAGCCGCAAAACCCTCTGTTGCTAATGTTATAGGTTGAATCAATACAGCAACATTTATTAGAATAACTTTAAAATTCACCTCTAACAATGAGAGCGGTTTAACAGTCCCGATTTATAGTTTAGCCGTTCGGCAGTTAAGACCTCGTCTTGTCGTCGGCATTTTCTTGCGTAGACTCGCGACGGTCAAGTACTTCACTAATTTAAAACTTAGATACAACATATTATATAACAGATGTGCAGCTCACCCTCCTTAGAGTTGGTGCTGGAAATGATGTCCATTATACCTGGTATACAATCCACATATTCTTAGGAAATTATCACCGACACTCATCAGTTCCTCGTCACTAATGGACCTAACTTTGTTTCAATTGTTTACGTTCGTTCTGTGTGTGAGGGTTTATGTTTTATTTTTCAATGTCCCCCAAAGATGAAAAAACAAAACCATAAATATCTGGGGAATGAAAAAGGCTTTAATGGAAGCTCATATTTAATAAAGTTTTACTTCTGTGAGCACTTATGTCTTCGATTCTTTTATCCGATCAGTCACAGAACCTTTATCATTAAACTTTTGTAAATTTTTTCATGTTAGAAACGAAATACCAGGCAATTTACGCCCAAATGTCTGTCGCATTTGCCACAGGACTTTCTGTGCGATTGAAGATGAATATATGACCACGCAATGAATATCTCATCATTCCCCTATTGCACTATTCACCTTGACTGCACAACACAACTCCCCGACTCTGTGGCAATCTCACTAACAACTAATGGGAAGAGAGATTAGTGCGGCATAGGAAAGCTTAGCAATTGGGAAGGGATAGGTCCTTTGGTGGGCCGATCAAAGTTACAGGACATTTAAACTACTCTCGCCTATATATAATAAATTTACATTATTTAATTTAAATATTAATTTTCTTTTTATATCTAATATCTATTTCACTGTTTTTTATCATTATTGGTGTGAAATTACAATGGACATTCTTCAAAAGCAGTATATTCATTTATATATTTAAACAAAAAATTAAGTTTAAATTTTCTTGGTGATTATAAGGAAGCTGGTTGCCATTCAGCTTTCAAGATCAAGTTGCCTGGATGTAGGCACTTATCGAACAAGGCGTCTATAACAAAATATCAATGAAAACTTGGCAGGGGTTGATAATCTTACGTTTTTTTCTTTCTCTCGTTTTGTAATTCACTGATAAAATAGATAACGCATGAGCCTTAAGAGTTTATACCGACTAGCGTCCTCATTTCTTTGTTCATTTTTGTAGATAAGATAACTATGAACTGGATACTTTTTGAAATGCAACATCAACTTGAAGCTGCCATTCTTCTAATCATGTTTAACATTATACGAAACATCACACTACCACAGGAATTAAAAACTCGCCATTCATCTCCAATAAGAGACTGACTAAATGTTACTAGCAAAGACATTTCTTTCGAAATAGTATCTGTCTCTTGTCATTTAACAACATCATAGCGCGATATAAACTAATATTGAAAATTAAAAATACATAATTTTAATTAAAATTAATTTAATTTCAGTTTCTTTTTCGCTCGGTTTTTGTTTACTGTGAAATCATAAACAACAAAAAGGAATGTGCAAAATTATGGGAGGTATTAATAACAATTTTGAAACAATGGCTGTTTTTCATATATTTATATTTCATTAATAGCGCCAGGAATACTATTTGCGTATTATTTGTCAATTTTTTCTCCTTAGTGTAGTTGTATAGTTATATAGTTTTAACATTTATACCTTTGTGGAACTTTAAGGCGATTATCGTTATCCCTTACGCTTTCCCAACCATAATCGCAGGCTCAAATAATCTCCGTTCTTGTATAAAATTAAACAGAAAAATCAAAAGAAGTCTAAGATGCTCGAATTGAGATTAAAATACATTCTACGGTCATCCGAAGGCGATTTATATTGCCTGAATGACATCTTAAGCCAGGCACTTCAGAAATTATCATTATTGTTTTCTTCAGTGGTGTTCGCAAAGAAACAGTCTTTCTTGATACAAAACTATTAATCTACACATTTTCAATCTGAACCTAGTAGGGGGAATGCGAAAGCAGTTACAGATTTCTGCTTTTTCCCTGTCTTGCCAACAGATGTCACGGCCTTACAAGGCGTGCTGCTACAGCGCGTACAGTGGCCGTCTTATTAAACTACTTCAGCAGGTTTCTAACTTTTGAAGACTTCTTTTATGGTTGATCTTAAAATACAACTTTATCATCGACATTCTCTCACGAACTGGTTTATTGACTGACCTCAGAGAAGTATTCCTGTTTCTTCTTTTCAATTTTTAAAAGGTGTTTGCTGTCATTCAGTGTTGTTCCTTTAATTTATCTTTGCTTTCTACATTTTTAAATGTTCTTTCAAAATAGAACAATCTTGAGAAGTTCACCTTCCGTATGTTATTTGTTCTTTTTCGTATAAAACATGTATTCTGGCATAGATAAAGCATAAATAAGGCAACAGAAAGGAAATAAATGTTTTGCAAAGTACGGAACAATATAATATAAAATAAATGTTGAAATTGAGCGAAAATAAACAAAAATAGACATGTATGAGAAATTCACTGTCCCACTCTGAAAGAGATCAAAAATTCAAAGACGTAGATACAGTAGTAAATTGGAAGGACAAATTTAGAGATTTCAGCTGCTAAAGACCGCCAAGGGTAGCCGAGGTCCTTAAAGTGTGGACTCGTAAGCGGGAGTTCTGGGGTTCGATTCCCACCATTCCTGGCTGAAGTTTTCTCCAGGTCTTCCTCAGTCCTCATAAATGATAAATGCCTGGAGGAAGGGGGTATTCTAAACTTAGGCCTGGAAAGTTTCCTTCCATATAATTCTTTCCCAGTTTACCATTTAATCGCATGTAAAATCAGTGTTCATTGCCTGTGATGCCTCAGTAATTAAAATGTACGTTAAACACTATTCTAGATATCTGTGGCAGAGAAGAGAAGAGTGGTCTCGTATGGTTCAGATTAGGGGCTTGGAAAGAAAACAAAACAGTTAATGCTCTCGGGGAAAGAATTTATCCATTGTACGGAGAAAGTGATACCTGGAGGCATATTTTGGCAGAATTTTTAAGAAATGAGCATTTATCGCCGCAATTTCTGAATTCCAATAGAAATCTGAAAATTTGCCGGGAAGTGTTGGTGCATGCAAAATACACAACTTGGGAACATTTCTAGGGAAGATCCGACAAAGAAGGTTAATGGCTATAATGAAAAGGGGGAAGTTGGAGAGGGGGTGTGAGTAAATGGAAGGGGGGCTCAAGAGTGAGGGTTCAATTCACGTTTATGTATTTGTTTATAAAATTAATAGAAAACGTAAATATATCGAAGTATATGTATGTATACATATAGCTTAGTGTGTGTGTGTGTGTGTGTGTGTGTGTGTGTGTATGTATGTGCATGTATGTATGTGTATGGCCCTTTGGTGATTATAAGGAAGACATTAGTATGTACACCCTAAGACCCATGCGACAGTTGTATTTATTATAATGTAATCCAAAACGTAAAATAAAACGTCCATTACTACTAAAAAAAAACTATTCAAAAAAAAACTGCTAAAGACTTGGCAAAACAGGACTACACAAACATGATTCATAAAATAATAACGATGATAAAGGAAAACTGTCTCATTTATAACTACGCACATTAAGTAAAGTACCTTAGGATTATGTTTCGTCTTTAATTTCATGTTTATTATTTCATCCATTCCATTAAATTATATAAGGTGCGTAAAAGAGGTTTTATGCGAAATTAGCGAAAACAACTGAAGATTAGAATTAGAGTTATTGCTTTGCAGGTTTCTGTTGCATTTTATTAGTTACTAAACTATTATGTATGTCTAGTATTCATTAATCAAACACAATTCTCTTCTGTTGATCATAAATTTTTATCATCTCTGTAGATTCACGATTACTTTGAAATTCCTATCGGGAAATGGAGGCATTAACCTGGTAGTTAAATTCCAGTTCTTCTAGAATATGATGTTAATTTACCATAGAGGTAAAAATTGATGGGAGAATACACATTTTAGTTAAGTAATGTTTGAAAACAATTTCAATAGTAAAAGCTGTATCGCTTGTGGCAGAGTCCTGCTGCGAATGATCATGGATTTTAAGCTTTCGAGAGTGTTCAAATAAATTTGACTTATTCTATGTTCTGCCTGAAAATCAACTGTATTAATTATCATGCAATTCTATTGAGAGATAAACACTATTTATATTTTCCCATAGAAATTTTTATAAAATGATCAGTGCAATCTTGGGCACTCCTTATCAACAAACATTATTAGCTATCGCTTATCTTCTGGGAAACTCCATGATTAAATAATATGTTAATATTAGCTAATCAGCATTGTTTCATGGTGATGGTGAGTCATATTGTATACTATTGAAGATCTGTGGTTAAGCTGAGTGACATTTTACTAAGCAGGTCTTAAACGATCGGGCAAATATTTTAAATTAATTATTAGAACTTTCTATGATCTCTACTTGAACCAAATACCATAAACGCTTCCTTGGGAGTTGTTCAAGCAAGTATAATAAGAAGTCTACAGTCTCTTGTACCAAATCCGCATATTTCGAATCCATTCATTATTCTGGCTCTTAAATAGCCACGGGTGTGTTACGTATTACCATAATATGACCGTTGCGGTATAGGAGAGGTTCTCAAATTGTGGTCCGCGGATCCCCGAATGTTCTCAATGCCCTTCCATGGGGTCCATGAAGCATTACAATACTGCTAACAGTTTTACCCATCATTTCAAACATATTGCATGAAAATGAACGATGACACAAATTTAAAATGTGTATTTATTGATGTAAGGTACGTTACAATAAAATTGAAGGAAACTATTTGTTACAGACGAAACTTTCAAATAATAATCAGAAAACGTGGACCAGTTAGAACATTCCTATGTACAATCACATTTTTCCTGGCAACAGCACGCATACTTCGTTAGTGGAGTGCACAGGCTGGGGCTCGCCTGTCTCAGAGACTTTATAGCATTATCAAAGAAGCCTGGAATTATTATGCCTTTCATAATATATTTGCATGAAAATTAATCTCTGCATTTTATATAAAAAGTACAGAAAATCTCTTGGAAAATGTAGAATCAGAATTCAGAATACAAACTATGTTATAAATCACAATATATTGAACATATTACTAAGTTTGTAAATTAGTTAGGAACAACTTTAAAAAATATCTAGCAAGCAAAATTAGAACTTTAAACCTTGTTTAAATCCTAAGGGTTAACAGTGAAGAAAGGGTTGAGAACTAGATCAGTGGGTTTCTACAACTGTGGACTATGTTCACTGTAGAGTTGAACAGCATTTTTCTTGGATGAAGTTGAAGATATTTGGAAATTTTCTCAGATTTCTGGCATTTAACCGGATTGATTTTACTAACACACTTAATTTTCTTCTCTTCTCTTCTTTCTCATCTCATTCATTCTCTCAGTTCATTTCAAAAAATGGTCGGCGGTCTCGTGACGTTCGTGTGACTTGCACAGCTGCATGCTAATCTTGCCTCCTCGCTAGGTATTGAGCAATTGATTTAAATCTTCCCGAATTCCAAATATCACGTCTGATGAGATGCCACTGCCGAAACTCGTTCAAGTTACAAAAGCTTGACCGATGCTGCTTAGATGTTCGAGCAGTGAGGCAGAAGAGGCTTCATAGGCGACTATTGCCTTCCTCCCGAGTTAAAAAACACAAGTTATCTGAAAATTCGAGTTGAGCGAAAACAAGTCAAAATTGTCCTTCTGCAAGTTTCCTTAAAATCTTCGCATTTTAAACTGACTTAGAACTGATAACAATTATTTATTGATGCTGATTATATTTAAAATGTTGTCAATTTTATTTAAGAGAATCATTGCCAAAATTAAACCTAAAAAATTCAATTAAATACATTTGCATTAATTGGCTGATCGTTTTAGTTACTTCAATCATTTCAGTCATATTTTAACAGCGCATCTGCCAATACTTCCCATTCTTTTATGTTTTGTCGAGCAGTTTTGTTTATGCACTTGAAATTTCTGTCCGTATTTCTTTTAATATATATATATATATATAAAGATGTAGACATATAATATTATTAAATTTGGATTAAATGATCCGAACTATTCATTATTCTTTAAAATTCCGTTAGCTCGAAGTCAGAATTTATACAGGAAATAATACAGAATAGCTTATTTATTAACTAATCGCTACTGACTTTGGTACGAAGATTTGCTATAAAAATATGCATATTCGTGACCGTCTCGAACTGTATGGATAGCCCTCTTACTTTAGTGACCAGATGTAACCTTTTCTTTATTTATACTGCTCATACACATTCAACTCTGGGACTTTTTCATTTCATATTTAAATCGCGGCTACTCGCAAGCCAAAGGCAAGTTAAAATGGTGAACTCTATCCCTGCTCCCTTAATACCCACGTTATGTCGAGCATGTTCTATTTCTATGGGTATATGTTTCTACCTGGCGTCCCATTCTGCCCTTTATATTTGTTCTCAGATAGTATGATTGTTTACGTTGTGTCTTGTGTGTGTTCTAGGATGAAAACGATGTAAGCACAAATAATGGTTTCTTATCATTGAGTTCAAAACTGGTAAGACCTCCATTGGTAGTCTGCATACCATCATTGGTTTTCTTTATCACAGTAATGCTTCAGTATCAAAAGGGCTATTTCTCCCCCAACCCCCCCGGTCCATTAGCAGCAGTAGTAGTATTATTTATTATTCCAGTTAAACTAGGTATACATATATCGCACATCACAGTTGCATGCTCTTGTAAAATAATTTCTGAAATTAATTCCAGCAACAGAAAAACAACATTAACAGGTACGTGCGCGCGCGTACATACATTTTCATATTATTTATATACAATGTTTACAGGAATTTTTGTTCCTAAAACTATGTATTTCATTTATGAAAATGCCCAGGTTTAGCCAGTTTTGTTTATTTACAATTAAGTCCCAACATACCAGCCTCTTCCTGCTGGAAGTCAAAAATGGATTCGAGTGAAAATTTATCCCAGCATTTTCTGTCTGTGTGCACTAAGCCAAAATGTGCACTCAGCCAACTGGTCCCGAGCATAATGGGCAAATCCTTCTGCCTTCCTCGTCAACCTCCTTACGTGCCTTCCAACCTCCCAGTCTAAGTCCAGAGATGACATCTGCATTCATGGTGCCTCAATTTTCTGACGGTTCATGTCAAACAGGTGTCTTTTGACTTTTTTCACCACGCCTCACTTCTTTTCATTATCCCTCTTCAAATACTGTTTAAACCGATTTTTGACCATTCCGGCTGTACGACCACTCCCCACCATTTTGGATAATGCATGTTGCTTAACTGGTGCCGATAGCATATAGCCCTCAAGGTCGTATGTTGTATTTTAATTATTTAGTCGGTATCTAATTACAATTGTTTTGCTATAGACAGCATTTTCCCAGCATCCCAATTCTCGTACACTACATAACTATCAACTACACTTGTTCGATATGCCGCTTCTCACCCCTAGAATTCTCTTCCAGAAATCACATTATAGTTTATTTAGACCATCCCCAATCTAATTATATCGGCGGCTAGATTAATACAGTGCAAACTGCTTCTTCATGGCAAAAGAATGACTTTGGAGAAATGTTATCAAGAAATTAACAAAATACATCAAAAGTTGCAAGAAAAATCGACGTTCTTCTTCATGATGACTCCGGGCAACATATCCAAAAAGTTTTACTTTAGAAGATAAATGAACTGGGCAACGAAACTTTACCTCATCCAGCAGTTTATTCCATCTTTCTCCAGTTAATTTTCATTTATTTAAACACCTGATTGCTTTTTGACGAACAAAGCCCTCAGCAATTGAAAAGAGCCTTGTACATTTCATGTCCTTGGTCTAAATCAATAAAGTTTCCAATAGTTGGCAAAAAATATATAAATATCGATTACAGTTAATTTAATAATTAATGTTCAATGTATTAGTGCTTTATTGAAGTTTAAATTATAAATCCGCCATTAATTTCTGCACAATGTAATATAAAGAAAATTATCTATAAAAGATACATGTTGTACTAATGCTCAAGTTATTGTTTGCTTTGGTGTTTTCCCATAGGAAACATGAGGTCCACTGTAACTAAGTTCCCATTGTCAATAAACGGTATATAAGATTCTAAAGTAAACGCTCAGTTTGAAATGACTATCTTCTGTATGTATTAACAGTTTGGTTCCCTGCAGATACTATTGTGCTTTAGAGGGATTGAAGTTTGTCAATAAATACATGTTTAACTTTTGTTGCTATGGTAACTGTGTCACGCTTGTGTAGACAATTGTGCCATAATATACTGACAGAAAATTTTCAAAAATGTTTTTAGAATGGTTTTGTCTTTTCGAGCCCTACTGGCTTCATTCAGTGTGTCATGAATGCAATAGACAATGTCCCAAATCATTGAGAACATTTGCATTATTATATGAATTGAGAAATGAACTCTGCTCTGTAAAATCGTTTCGTAAACTGATGAACAAGCTTTACAAACCTGATGAAGTCTTTGAAAAATCTATAGGGTAGACCGAAATAGGTAAAAAACAAAATAAGTGCTCATATACTTATACAAAAAGTTCAAGAAGTTTGTGAAAAGTCTGCATATAATATTTGTAGTGCTAATAAAGTTGCAAAATAGTTGGAAATGGCTTATTCAACAGTGTGGCCAATTCTAAGAGTACAATTTCTATTCTATCCCTATAAAATGAAAGTGCGTTTTGAACTCAGTAGATAAGCAAATTTGCGTCACTTTTGCTTTGAAATGTTAGCAGAAATTCAGAATAACGTTGAATGCTGAACAAAAGTTTGCACACTGATGGAACTCATTTCGGATTAAATGGAGGTATTAATACTCACAATAATTATTGTAGAATAAAGACGGAAAATAATCCGAACACAATTGTTCAGCAAGGATTACATGATGTCAAGATCGATCTCTAGCGAGTTTTAAGTCATGTTTTGCAATAGGAGGCGGTTGTTAATAGCATGGCGTGGAAGGTTCTGGAAGGAAGCGATCATTTGCTTTAACATGATTGGATATCAAGAGTCTTCTCACCTAAATAGCAGTAAAATAAAGAGTGGAAAACAACGTTGCAGACGGTGCGTGCCTAGTTCAGTCGCGCCTCCTTTCACGAACGGCAGCGGAGGCCAGCAGAGAATACCTAACGTCTCAGTTCGAAGTTGTGAATGTTACCGGGCGTCTTCTAACAGTTCGTCTCTCTTGTAACGTGGAGTATGAGTTAAACTGTTAGTGTGGAAGTTATGTGAATTAGTAATGCACTGTATAATTTTTATTTGTTTTTTTATTTTTGTTCTTTTTATCTTATTTATTCATTTATTTTATTTTATTTTTGTTAATGAGAGCATCAAAACAGTTCGTATGCCTGAAATGTGCGAGGAAATACAAGTACAATAGAACTCTAAGAAAGCATGTAACTAAGTACACCTCGAAAAGCTGAATGTTATGGTGCCTGTTCTAAAAAAGCAACTATCGCACGTCTATCCCATTTGTAAGAATAATTGATTATTCAATACTTTTTGAATGCAAATCAAATGTTATACTTCTGTGAAATGTGCAACAAGAATTTCAATTTTACTAACTCAATTACACGAGTTTCTTCCTCTAAAAGTTCTTTTCATACCCCTAGATCACATTCTACTATCCTTTCCAAATGAATCGCAATTTCTTAATATTACTACCCTGTTGCTATATAATATAAATTGACAGATGAGTAAAGGCAAAAATCCGCATTTACATCATAAACAATATAAATTCCACACAAGATCAATTTCTCATAAAATAACTCACTAAATAAAGCTCATAAAAGCATGCTTCACTAAACAGGAATAACAATCCCAATTGCACTTTAAGCTTTGCACAAATCCCAGCTAGAAATAGTACAAAAGCATGTTTAGCACAATGTGTTTCGCTGCTGTGTTGAGTGCCTAGTATGTGTGTGTGTGGGTGGGTGGGTGGGTGGGTGGGTGGGTGGGTGGGTGGGTGGGTGGGTGGGTGCGCGAGCGCGGGTGTATAGATGCAGGCGTGCTTGCGTGTGTGTGAGCCGCAGTTTCAGTTTATGCACCTCCATTGGTAAGGTAAATATGGTAGCAATAACAAGATCCGTTTAGAGTACAACATGTGTTGTTTTAAGCTTTATGCTAGATTTTAGTAGTAGGTGTATCCATATTAGTATAAATCGCCATATAATACTACAAATATGTTTTATGCATGGGGCGTCAACCGTAAGTGCTTCAATTTGGTACACAATTAAAGAGAAAAAGAACTATAAAACATATAACAATAACAAATAAAAATTTAAAATGGGAAGAAAAACATTTACAGACATGAGTAGAAACCACTTAAATATTATCTAAATTACACTAGTTACTGCGTTCTAAGCAGAAAATAAATTGCCTCTAGCTTCGCGAACGTTAGCTAGGAAAATACCCACAGTCAACTAAATATACTACATTTATTATAATGCATCATTATGTATTGTGACAAAGAGAACTTGATCAAACAAAATCGCACCAAAACTCACTTTAGGCCATAATTTTCTTCTTCTTTCACAGTTTAGGCTTTGCTTGTTCTGGTCTTATATCTGTTGATCTTCGCTTTCCCCAACCAATCAATTTTTATGCTCTTGGTGTATAATATATGGTTTGTTTAGGTATTCTTTTTTATGTCATTCTTTGCAAGTGTTTAATCTATTTTTCTCTATAATCTTCTATTTTCTAATTAAGTGGTTGCACTTTCAATTTTTCTATACTTTCCTCATTTTATATGCTCTTATCTTGTATAGCTCTTGACTGAGAAACCTTATTTTCAGCTGCTTGTATCCCACTTTTATTTTAATATTATAAAGGTTTTAATTGTCCCACATATTGCTTGGAATGTGGTTATTTTTTTAATCCTGGTCTTAATCGTAATTTCCATCACAGCCAAGGTACTGAAAATGTGACACTTGTTCCAAGATGTTATCTTCAAATGCAATGTCTATCTTCCCTGTATTGCAAATATTTTTCTTTCCCTTGGAACGTTCATGTTATATTCCTTGCATACTTTATTCAACTGATATATCGCTTTCTGTAGCCTTTCCTGCTTGTCAAAAACAAAATTACGTTCTGCAAACATAAGAGGATTTAATGTAGGCCATTTGTTTGCCTCTGAATTTATTGGTTATAATTTTTTTTCCTGTAAAATACTACAGTTGCTCAATAGAGGGTATCGTTTAGTCACCCTTCGCTCGCCCTCTATGCCAGTGGAGATTGTGCAGGTACTTGTATCGCATGCTTAGAAGGGACACTTTTCTTAAAAGAGACCACTACTGATCAAATGCTGCATTTTATAGAAGAACGAGTGTCTCCATTTAATTCAGAGGCAAATAGCTGAACTATAACTGAACGTTGTGCGTTTTTAATTGTATGAACCCAAGTAAATGCAGTTAAGAGGAGAAGTTTAAAAGAAATGTCTAGTTAAGTTACTGTAACAGACTGCCTTAGGACGCCACTTTTGCTGATGGTGACCGAGGTACCAGACTAAACTACGAAACGAGGGTTTTCCGAGCTCTGACCTTTAGTTTTAGTCTAAATCCCAATTCTATTTGGCGAGATAATCGATTCAATTATTAAACAAACGCATACAATGGTTACATTAATATCTTGCTCTTTTGCCTAGCTCCTAGCAAAGCGGTAGGCTAAAAACACGGTTTACAAGCTTTAAACCTATCTAGGAAAACGCTTTAAGGAAAATTCCGGAAGGTCCAGGAATCAATTGGAAGGGTTTCACATGGAGCCTGCCTAGAGGGTAGTTTAGGAGAAGGGCAAGTCGCTGATCTGGCGTCTTCTCCGTGATTTGGAACAAATGCAGGAGGGCAAGGTTGTAATTTTCCTCTTCTCTCCCCCTGCACCCAAACAAAATCTTGACATGTCGCTCAGTCTTCTATAAGAGCATTCCACCACACGTTTTCATTAAATTTAAATGTGTTTATAATTAGTTTCGTTGTTTAACCCTTAAATAATTTACACACTGTGGCACGGACTCTATACAGCAATAAAATGGGGATGAGTTAGGAGTAGATTCTGGAGTATTGTCAATCTTTTTAGACATAGTGTTCGTTCTCAGTATTTGCAACACTGAGTTAGTAAACATGTTACAAATGTTCACAAATTCTCCTACCATCGATATTACCTATAACAATATAATATAAACACATTATGAAAACTACAAATGTAAATTATATTAACTTAAATCTATTTTAATAATCACTTTTTGTGTTTGCTGCTGCCGAGGATCGGCTGTTTTTAATGTCTGCTCTTGACCTCTTAAGTTCCCAACCCTTGTTTTTGCCATGGCTCATATCGACTACAGGCCAATTTCTATGTGATTTTAAAATCGGCTTAAACTAGGAACAGTGTATTGAAATACTTACACAGCCTTTAAGGAACCTTGCTTCGTCTAAAACAGTCTTAGACAGAGTGACTGCAGAAATTATTGCCGCTTTGTAGAAGACGCAAGAAGACCCCCAATTAACATTGGTTTATATCAATTTTGCTGACTGCAAAGTAACAGTCGATCTTTATTAATTTAAGGGTGATACTTTTAAATTCATACTTATTTTGCCGGCTCACGGCAAGTTTTTCTCAAATGATAATTTCATGTATTTTTCTCGATAGCAGATTCTTGTGAGAAATTAAAGTGTAAAAACGATCCAAATATATTCTGCTAAATTTATGGCTGTTCTACATCACCAAAATGAAGGACATATATAATACCTTATATCCACAGCGTATCTACATATTATGTTGTCAAAATAAACGCTTGGCGCCACATAAAGTTTGTTGAAAATCTGAGGCAGTAGACTAGCGGACAGAGAAAAAATTTCGTGTCCCAATGGTAATGCGGAAACCGCAGGATCTTGTGGAAGACTGCTATTTTTGCAGGTGTGATGTAACAGACTTTAACAAAAAGTTAAAACAATCCTTCATCGCATTTGCAAGTTCCAGATAGATTGTTCTGGCAAAAACAAACAGTGATTATACTTTGTATCATCTTACCATGAATGCAGAACGTATAACTTCTTCACTCAAGCCGAGTTAAATGATCTTGTACATGATCTTGACCTGCTTAAAGCATCAGCACAATTACTGAGTTCCAGACTAAAAGAAAATATGTTAGTTCCTGTGCACAAAGAGAGAAGAGTGTGATAAAAGATTTTAATATTGACAAGCAACTTAAATACTGCATTGATATGAGAGGTCTTTGAAGCTGTGGGATGGGAGTGTCTTCCTGAGGAATGAAGGCAGTCCATTGACACCTGAAATAGCAGTTTAAAGTGTGCATAGCTGCATAATGGCAAAATATTAACCTAATTCCTGTTGGTCACTTCATAAGAACCAAAGAAAACTACAGAACGATTAGAATACTTTTCCACAAGATAAAAATGCACTGACTGTGTGGTAATATTGATGCTGCTAGGTCAAGGAGGAGGATATACGCACTGTTCTTGTTACTTGCGTCTATAGGGCAGTCAAGCGAAGGTACAAGACTGGAAAAGGAGAGCGTAGCCTAACGAGTTAGTTACACTTCGGTGAAAAACATTAGCCCAGTACATATGAACCGAAACATTATAGAAAGGATATGGATAAAAACGGTGCTTGCTTCAACTATATCTGCTCAAAATTTCCTGCATTTACACATGAGATGTTAAAAGTTGGTCATTTCGGCGGATCTCAAATAAGACTTCTAAAGAAGATGAGGCTTCTTGAAATCATTAACACATTCAAAAAGGAAATTTGGTGTGGTGTTTCTGATGTAAGAAACTTTCTTGGCCACTTCAAGGCAGACAACTACGAGGCTCTCATTAAAACATTATCGATAACGTATCAGAAATTAGAAGCAAACATTTCCTGCATAGCTATTTAAACGTTTTTCCCTAAAATACTGGACACAACGCAACGTCCACCCTGATATAAAGACTATGAAATAAAGGTACATCAATATGATAGCTGATATTGTTGTGGTTACGGCGCGACATCTCTTATTCTAACTACTCCAAAAGATTGTAGAAATTAACGTTCATTTGGTGAAGGCTGCAAGAAGTTCGGGCCACTCTGTGTACTGTGAAAATGAATCTACCACAGCACTATTAAGTTTCTTGACCATTCCAAATGGAGTACTAATTGGCATGCGATTGAAGCTCCTGAAAATTAGCCAATATTGTAATTGTGTTTTGTGAAAAAATCTGACGTGATAATATTTGGTTGTATATTTGAAATTATCATACACAAATTATATTAAATCAGCCAAAACATTCAAACTAACAGAAAAAAATATATTAAGTAAAACAATTTCATGGCATCTCTTAATAGTATCGGGAAGGGTCTCAAAAATGTTAAATTATTATTAAATGTCATTAACATTTCTTCTCGCTGGGTGCCTCATAACTTCAGTGTTTCTAAAAGCATAAGTTATGAAACACGGATCTATCAATATGACCCAGAAACAAATCGTCAGGCATCAATTTGGTTAATCCTAGATGAGAAATCCTTAATGAATCAAAAGAGTAAGAGGTTGGTGAAGATTTCTGCATTGGCAGTCTTTTTTTTTTCTTAATTGATTTATTTACGAATGCTCTTTAACATCTCAGGTCACCAGCGTCCCATTCTATTCAGGGCGTGAAACGGCCGGCAAACTTTGCTCAGAGGCCTCTTTTTTCAGGCTTGAGGTTCTTTATTGTGCCGTAAATGTACGACACGGAACCCACGGCTTTACTTCCCCTCCGAAGGAAGCCATACTTAGGATTTTTACGCCCGGAAAAAAAAACCATCGATCCTGTCCGGGTTTGAACCCGCGATCTTGGGTTTAGAAGGTAAGTATGGTTATTACTACACTACCAAGACCGACTATTCGCGGTCTTGAAGAGACACTTCCAGCTTTGATTCTGAAGAATAAAAAGATGTAAGAAGCTGAGGGAAAAGATCAGTACTTTGAAATGTGGTGATAAGACCCGGCACGTATATAAATTTTCTTAATGTCCCCCTCATAGTCAGAAATATTTATTAAAGCGTTGTATTAGAATTGAGAAAAATTAACCAGCATGGGAGGCATAATGAATCTGAAAATTTGTGGTTCAATTTTGTTAAGAATTAATAACTTAAAAATATTTATTTTCATAATAAATATATTCACTTCTTATATTAAACATAACTGATTATAACGTATGTGCAATTGTTCAGCAATTTTCTCAATATTAGCCATAATCTATTATATAATTTACATAATTTAATATGTAAAAACATCGTATATAAAAAAATAATGTCAAAAGTTGTTTCCATATTCCAACAATAATATTTCAGGTATCAAAATGGCTAATGTTTATACTGTATTTAGAGAAGCGCTTCCATTGCTGTCCAAAACTGTTTCTACCTTCAACTTTATGGTTCAACCCTCCCATTTCTCACAAACGGTAACAGTTTCACGAAATGCAGATGGGTATATTTTATGACAAGAAATATTGATACGGCTGTACAGCATAGCACTAAATCAAATTGACGTCAACAAGAAAAATGGCTCTGGTGGGAGGCGTGATGAATTAAGCGCTTAATACACTGCAGTGTTTCACTTTCTCTGTTTCCCAATCAGTATCGACAGCTGCTACATGGAATGTGATTGTTACGGACAGTAATATTAGTGACTTTTGGTACCATATGACTGTGAAGGCCAACTAGCTTGTGTTTTCTTAACCAGTGAATCTCGTTTTATCTTTATTACAAATAATTTTCAAGTGAATTAAGAGATAATAAGAAGCATTTTCCTGAAAAATGCCATAGTTTTTGTTAATCGTTATCTCAGGAAGAATATGCAAATGAGCATGTACATCATTAGTCCACGGGTATATTCTAAATAATAATAATAATAATAATAATAATAGTAAAAATAATGACACATATGAGTTGTAGTTTATAGGGTGCTCAAGATTTTCCTCAACTTCTACCAATAACAATGTTTTTCTCCTGTTAATGATTTTTATGAATATGAATGCAATAATTGTATAAAATTATATACGAGTTTCCCACGCTTTTCTTGTATACCGGAATTATTAAAGGATATAATTACAATAAAATTAATATTATTGTATATTCTATAATGATTTACTCTGAAGTCAATGCCTTCTTTTACTATATTGGGTGATTTTTCCTTCGCGGGACCGCTTCACGTGCAGTTGACAGAGTTCTGCAGTTCCCACGCTTGAAATACCGCCGGGGAGCAGGAGGGGAGATCAGTCGAATTTAACTCTAGGAACGTATATCTTCTCGTGTATTTTATGGCAGTGTACTTGTATTCATTATACAGTGTAATAAAGTGTGTTAAATACATCAATGTGGCTCAATTCAAGTATTCTGTACTTGAAAAAAGTATTTATTTACAATTCGTATATACGAAAACAGAATCGGCTCATGATGTACGGAGACTGTTTCAAGTTGATTTACTTAAATTCAGCTTAAGTCGAAACTAGGATTCACAGATTAGTAAATAAATTTCGTGAATGGAAAATATTCTTGATAAAAAGAGTACACAGCAACGTGCAGTATTCACAGAAAAAAAAACGTTAGAAAACATTGCACATGTTTGCAACGTTCCCATAAAAAATACCGCCGACATCTTTCTCAGCAAACGCGAATTTCTTATTTCTCTGTTAGACTGGTTACAAAATTACTGAAGTTAAACGTTATAAATTTACTGTAGAGCAAGAACTAAAATCGGGTAACCCTGCATTCAGTATCAGATTTTGTGAATGGATTTTGAATAATGTACATGCCGAAGAAATCGACACTAATCTATTTCTCTTTATGAATGAATCGGTTCAACCCAAATGGGTACGTTAATTCACAAAACAACCGATACTGGAGTTCAGAAACTCGTGCATGATCAAAAGAAAAGAGTTGAAGCGGTTTGTTGGCAGCGTCACTTCGACGTTGCCTATTTCAAGCAGCCATTCAGAAATTTTATAAATAATTTATATATTTAAATAAGGAATTTCTACCATTTCGCATTATTTGATCAATAGTTACTTCTTCCAAAGTCACCAATCCGTTTAAATCATTCGTATAAAGATTTAACCTCAAGTCCAGGACATGGAAACACTTTCAGGTTGCAGATGCCTAGTTGAGGATTCTTTTAGAAGTTTTATTGATAGAATCTTCAATATCGTTCAAATGATGATTCAAACTCTAATAACCAAATAACCACTATTCTAAGATAATTGTTTCTTTTCGAAATTGTGTTGTTCTCACACTTACCTAATACCCTCCGTTTGCCCTTCTCATATTGTTGTCCATATATAGCGTCTGTTAACTGTCTCGTGTTACCTATTCACTGGGGCAGATAAGATAATTTCCAGATGTGGTCTAATCGCTTTCTAGCGTGAACCTTTGCTAACACAGAGGGCTGGGAATTCATTGGGGTAACACGTTGTTTTTAACTTGGTAGGACCCCCAGCTCTCTCGGTAAGCCCAACCCAACGGAGGATTGTAACCCTGTTTACGGTGTCGTAAACTTTTAATGATACTTTAAATTCCTAGTTGGTTTTGTGGTAATAGGAAGTTTTAAATACATACTTTTCAAATTGTTGTCATAGTAGGCTAACACTTTGAACGATGTTGTTGCAAGGTCTTTAGGCAGATAATTAATAAAATGCTGTTTTAAACTTTAAAGTCCGTTGCAATATGTGAAATTGAGTTATATTTTTAAAGTTATTCAGTGCATAATTGTGAGCGAGCGAGCTAAAATTGATCCATTTGCACGTAAACTAAATTTTGTTCATTGTGGAATAAAAGACAATAATTGGCAATTGTTTTCTATCGTATTTAAAAGTTACTTTCTCCTAACACATCTGGGGATTTTCTCTCTAGTATGCTGCCTATGCTCAGGCATCAGCGGACGCGGGCCATATTGAATAAATAAACATTTGATCAAACTTCTACTTACATTCTCAAATCTAATAGGTAATATAATACAAAAGTGCTGGTTTATCTAGTTCAACAGAAAAGAGCAGATAGCATTACGTTTACCACGTATTACAGATTATAAAAGTATGTAGCTATTCCATTAAATTACACCATATACCACGTTCTTCAATGAAATACTACACTTTTTAAAAGTAACCATGTCATGCTTTGCTATGTTTGAGCAATTTAAGATCGTCTCATTTTCGCAATTTTGTTTATTCCAAGGGTAAGTACATTTTTGTGATTTTTTGTTGGTTAACAGGCAAATGCAGATAAAAATGAAGATTTATTTTATTTCAAGGTTTCAGAGTCAGATAGGAAAATTCGAGGTCATGGCCGAGATTCGAAACACGGATCTTCGGGTTACCGTGTCGATACTCTTACCATTTGAGCTATTGTGTCCTTCCCGAACATAATCGCAAATCTTCTGTGAATCTGTTCCACTCTGATTTCAAACAATGGAGGAATACATTGCACTTTTATTTTAACTTCATTCTTTTGTTTTTTTCCATGTAATTGCCAACATTATTCAGTCATTTGTCATATGCAAAATGAGTTCTTTATACCCATATAATAGAAACCGAAGTCCGCTCATTGAACCTTTCAGCACTTTATCACTCAACTCATAGTTGAAATCGTCTTCCCCAAGATTATTTTTGAATTTATTTATCCATTTTCCCAAATATATGAGAGTCAGTAATGTCAGTTGTCCAACACAGTTTGTAATCATTCGACTTTCTGAAAACGTTCTATACACTGGATGATTATAGGCTTCGTATTTTCTACCCAAAGAAATCGAATAACCCTTGACCCCTCTCGCCAATTTGTAACTGTTACTGCTTCTATGTTCCGTTGCACAGCCCAGTGCTCCTGTATGCGACCTGGCAGCGAGATCGTATACTAGCGGATAAAGTTGCAGGGAGCTGCAGGTTATGTAGTGGAATAATACAAGGAAACTTAAATTTTGAGGTATCCTCGTAATTTGTTTATTTATAAAACGTTTCTACATAAAATTATATTTAATATGATTTCTGCTGTGAAAATGTCTATTTACTTTTAACAATAACTATTTAACTTTCCTTCCTTCCTTCCGAAGTGATTGTTGTATAGGAGTGTATCATTCGCTGACGGTAGTTCTAAGATTTAACATACGCATGAAAGAGAGTATATCGTCATTAGCAACTAATGCGGCCATGCAATTAAAAAACGAAGTGCAAATATGAAATAGTTCACATTTTAAAACATTGATAGCAGAAAAGGGTTTTTTTCCAATCATTCTTTTCTATATTGATAATGTTGAAAATATCTTAAAATGTGTAAACACATTAATATTTGTCCAACTTTATCAGTTTATAAAGTTCCTTATCATTAAATCAATATTAATTATTCTTTCCTTGAAATGTCAATAACTTTGCTTTAGATGCATTTATGTTAATTAAACTATACTTTATTGTATATTTTTTGTAATTTTTCGTTTGGTAAATTGTCTTCTTTATACATTTTCCATTAATATTTGATCATTTTTAAGTTTTTCTGTATGTGTGGTTAAGGTAGATGGACCTTTCTGTACCATATGATTAGCGCAGTGATAGTGACTATGTGTAGGCTTTGGACACACTTATAGGGATATTTTTGTGATATCTGGAACATTTTAGTTTTACTTGAAAAAAAAAACATTTAATTTATCAATGCAATATTCTAGATTACTCAGCTGGCCCTTATTTTTCCCGGAATGTATGCAATCTGTTAAATCAAAGTAAGTTTTGATTGCTGGCCTACTTTATAAAGGAAAATCAGCTCTTTGGACGGTCCATTCATAAGAATATGACCGTTATGAAAGAATGTAGTTTTGATAAGACAATTATAGTTAGATCTGTTATACGACTGTATTAGTCGTGCAATGTGATCAGGTATAATAAAGCACAATATGCAGTGCAAGATGATAATAGTATAGGGATAAAAAAATATGTGATGCATTGGCGAAATTATGTGGTTTATGCACCAAATACTAACTTCTTCCAATTCCTTATCTAGTTGACTGGTTAGCTGAACAAGCATTATTAGGAATACGTTTGGTTCCAGTTGATTTGGTTGTTCAAGTTTTACCATAACGGCATATACTTTCGCTCTTTATTATGTTGAGCCCCCGTGTTTTTATGAAATAATTATTGGATAGTTCTAGGCGATATAAATTTAAAATAATAATTTCAACAGTGTACTGAGTTAAAATACGATGCTGATTATTACCATAAAAAGTGAAATGATGAAATGAAAATGTAATTGGTATTACACCACAATGTTACGTTTTGAATATTGACTGCCTTCGTTCAACAATTATATTGTTTTACTACAAGTTTTGTTCGGGTCTTTTATGTGATGTACACGTTGCTATGCTCCTTATCTGTGAAGAGTTGAGAGCGAACACACTGCAAGCTCATAGCCATCCACATAGACGACAACCAACAGTAAACTTTCCAGTGTGGTGAAAGACGTCTGCTTACAAGGTGTCTCATGTCAGAGATGCATCAGTGACATCCGGTATCATTGAAGAGTCTGCTTTAAACGCTTTACTGAATAATGCCCATACTAGTACACGAACAGTTGCACTAGAAGTAAACATCAGCCAGTCTTCTGTGATATGCCACGGGTGGCCGAGGTCGTTAAGGCGCGGTCTCGTGAACGGGAAGTTTGGGGTTCGAATCCTGCAAGGACATCCTTCCTGACTGAGGTTTTTTCCAGGTTTTCCTCAGTCTTCAATGCAAATGCCTAGGAGGTTCCCTAAACTTAGGTCTGGAACGTTTCCTTCCTTAACCTCCTTTTCCAATAGATCATTTGATCTCATATATCATCAGTGTCCACCACCTGTGGTGCCTCAGTAGTAAAAATGGGCGTTAAACACAATTAAAAAAAAGTCCCCTGTAGTACGAATACTGGATGCTAATAAGTTACATCCTTACCGTTTGCAGCTACACCGAGAACCCCACAGAAGAGAGTTCGAAACATGGGTGAACTTCTGTGAATGGATGCTAGGCCAAGTGGCAAATGATATGGGGTTGTATCCAGAATCCTGCATTCTGATTAACCAACATTCCACAACAGTGGGACCGTAAATTGCCATAATGTGCACTATTAGACAGTTGATAGTCCCCACTGGCTAAGGGAGACAGCATTTCCAGTGCAATGGGTGGTGAATGTCTGGTATGGAAACTTGAGTGACTACCTTATTGAACCGTTTTTCTTTGAGAAGCATCTAACAAGAACACGTTGCCTTTATTTCCTCCGCAATGCTGCTATAGTATACTCACCACTGGAGTAGTGAGTAACAATGTGGTTTCAGCATGATGGAGCTGGTTGTCTGCAGTCATCTAAATGCGGAACGTCAGTGGTCATTGGATAGGAAGACAAGCCAGAGCTCTTGATTAACACATGTAGACATCTTCCTCTGGGAATATTTCAAAACAAATTTATACAGAGTTCTACTTCGGCCGCAGGAACACATTTTATGTTTACACTTACTCAAAAAACAAATTCTATTTCGGACACAGTTCTCAGATTCAGTTCGTCTCCTTGGAAATCGCGGCAGCTAAATTTATACTCGACGTACGCAGAACACCAGAGGACGCGAAAGATCTTGCGAATAATAAATTATTCTATACGCTTGATTATTGACACGGTTAATATCCTTTCTCAGTCCTGTAGAGCACAACTCATAAAACAACAGAACAAAACCCTGAGATATTGTTGTCACGAAGCGTGGGCAAACAAATTGATTGATCGTTAGTCAATTAACACACACCACTGCAAAATATGGCAAACTCTAACAAAAACCGCTTCATAATTTGGCATCAATTGGAGACCATTAACGATACAACGCTACGTGACTTTGGAAGAATTTGAATAAGTAACTATTGATCAAATAATGCGAAATGGTAGAAATTCCTTATTTAAATATATAAATTATTTATAAAATTTCTGAATGGCTGCTTGAAATAGGCATATATTAAAAGTGACGGTCTCGTTTCACAAATATCTCCATCAGCACAACAACAAAAACATTTTTAACTTGTGTCATAAATAACGTATTTTAAGCTAACCATGCACAACACGTTGTATTTGAACGTTTCTGTTATTAAATTCATAGCAGTCATAGTATTAACTCTCTAGTTAGTCACGTTAAATGTGTATTATGTACATAAATATGAAGGGAATAATGAATTGGGAAATATTTCATATGCTGTTGAAAGCAGGACATGACAGGAGACGGTACCTGTGGGAACCAGTACAACTGTTCACATCACGCAAAGGAATGACCGGCCACATTCCATATTAAGAAGTCTTGACTTCTAATAACGTTCTATCGCGTTAAACGATCGCATTAATATGTGCTGCATTCGTGTCTTCAAGGTTCCTTTTTCAGAAAAGATGTAAAGGTAATTGAGTTTTAATATTGATATAGACTGTACGATACTGCTGCTGTTAGTTTACTAGAAAGGTGTTTTATACTTTTGATACTGAACCTGGTGCAATTTCTCATCACATAAAAGTATTACAATTGAGCTATAAGCTATCGTTAGTGTTTCATTATAAAATTTAATTTATCAAACAAGAATATCCTATTAACATTCATTAAAATAATTTTTGCGTTACTTTAAGCAAGAAAATATTTCCGTATAAAATGTTTAAAAAGTGCATTTTCGTTTAAGCTTTAATGTACAGCTAGTAAATTTACATATTTATTTTCTGAAAGGTATACAGATGTGCACTATTAATCATTGGAACAAGGCAGGGTGGCTCAGGGGATAACGCATTTGCAAGTTTTCGAGTCCAAATTCTTTAGGGCAGTCATCCTGCATTTTCCCCTCCCCTTTTCGTAGTTTCCCCTGGTCGCTTAGGCGAATCTTGGGATGGCTATTTCCTTTCCACGAATTTTCGTTTATCTATTTCATATAACTTCATTCTGTTGGTTCTGTTATAGGACCCAAAGTGCCAAGAGAGGTGAGCTGGAACGGTATGGCGGTGTGTCTGATATGGAAACGGCCCTTCTGAAGGGCTCGATCTCCTTGGAGCTGGGCTCTCCAGTGTCGGAGTGTTACATTTGGAAACATTGTTGGGGACCCCATCTTACGTCCGTGCGTCAGAACCCATGTATAATGTCTTCCTGGTGTCCCTACTGGGCTGCCGGGAATGGAACCCAGGATATCAAGATCTGTAGTCAAATAAGGGGGCGGCTAAAGAAATTACGGAAGAGGGAGGGGGACAGAATATAATCCATAGGTGGTCATTTACGGCAACATTGGCATAAATTCGTACATTTTAAAAAGCGTTAAGCATTCTAAAATATTCTTTTAGGTAAAATAGTTACATTTTACTGTACAAAACAAATTCCCTCCCGCGTCTTGAGGATATTTGTGGAACGACTCAATAGAATTTTGTTTACAATGTGCCAATGTTCATAATTAGAATAGTGCCCGAATTATTTTTCAAAACCACCAGTTTTAAAAGTGCAACGGTATTCCAAGGAGCAAAAAATGAAACTAAAGGTGCCTCGACCAGTGTCATAGAGCAATAAAACAAACATATGTATGTTTTGTTCGCATGGAGCAAAAAGCAAATCTGCGTCGCATTGGAAACCGAAACAATAAATTAAGGAGCAGCACATTTATTTAGCTGATCAACGTATTTGTTTAAAGCGCATGACAACTGCATAGGATAGCTGAACCCTCAGGTAGAATTTAGGCTTCATAATCGTTCCAATCATTATTGACAATATTGATCAACAAAAATTAATTTCAGTCGCCAGGGATGAAATTGTGTTGACCTTATGCAGTGTTTATGCTTATTCACCTCTTATAATAATAATTTATTTATTTATTAATTTTAGCTGGCAAAGTTAAGACCGTAAGGTTCTCTGTTCCACTTCACCAGGGACAGTCACGATTATATCATCTTCGCAGTGTACACTGATGGAGTGTTGAGCTCCTTCGGGCACTATATGTTAATGTTGTCATAACTTTACCGCGAAGAAATGGATATAAGCAATAGGTATAGCAGGCTTTAAATTTGCATTATTAAGAAGAGCTGTTTGTTTCATACTTTTTTATGTGAATCAACAAATAGTCATTAAAATAATAGTATTTGTGTTCTGTAAAGGCAGATATTGCACCTTTAGTCTAGCACCCAGTAATTCTGTTTTACTTTTGGAAAGTGAAAGGTCTCTTATAAAACCGTTCAATTTAGTTTTCGCAATATTTTATTGTTTAGGACTGGACATCCAATGTACTACGTACCAGAGCATTTTGGAAGTTTACGAACACTCAGTTTCATTATCCATTTTTGCTGCAGGATTTCATGTCATTTCGTTTGCTACAGGATTTGTTACTAAAAATGGTCGCCTTGGTGGAGGGATTAAAGATTTGGATGCATAATTTTATATTTGTTCTTTGCGGAGAATTGCTTGATATTCAAGAAACAACTAAAGGTTTCAGTTCCTACCAAATCATTGGAACGGCAAATGGCATCGATCATTGCTAGGGCTCCGCGAAGGCCTGTGGTTCGTATCGTATTCTTTAATATATTATAAAATTAAAAAGAATACGATGAAAATGCTCTCTATTATCAATAACACTGTATTTGCATGCACAACTCATTTAACTGAATACATTCGGTCGGTGTCTTCAAAGAAACAATTTGCGCCAGGATTGATGGATTTTTCGGGGGTAAAAATCCTAAATGTGGTTTCCTTCGAAAGGGAAGTAAAGCCATGGATCCTATATAGATTTAAGGCACAAGAACCTCAAGCCTGAAAGAATAGAGCTCTGAGCAAAATTCATCGGCCGTTTCACGGCCTGAATTGAAAGGGACGTTGATGACCCGAGATGTTAAAGAACGTCCGTGAATAAACCAAATCAACAACTAAACAATTTGCGCCTGTGTTCTAAATTTTCAGAACATAACATTTTCTATCACTGCCGCATTGTTGACTAAGTGGACACACCAGGCACTTTTGTTATAGACCCTGAGGTTGACTGGATGTTTGGAACTTGGACGAAATATGATTATCATACGTAGCGAAACACTACAATTCTATAATGCTTGTCATATACAAGGAAGGCTACGTACGGATGCTTACAAAAAATGACAACGTAAATAAAAAGGAAATTAAGAATAAGTAAATTAACTATTCATAATCAAAAAATAGAAAACGTGTTCATAATCGTATATCCATATCTTCCTCCTAAATCATATGCTTTATTGGCGAAACTATTTTGTTCATATGTGTAATTGAGATAAACTTTTATAAACTCATTAAACTTGATATTTATACTCTGCACAAAATATTTTCCCACTGACCCACCTTTGGGCAAATCAAAAGGATGCTCGTAAAACAATCAAATGACATTTTTATGTTCCTTAGAACTCCCTTAAATGTATGAAACAGCATTATTTTTCCATTAAAAATATTTATGGGACATGGATTAAATAAAAAAGTTAATATTAAAATACTTTCTCATTAAGTATTTTCTAGATATTTTTTCAAGCTCAGGATTATTGTTCTCTGTCTGTACTTTTCAAGCACAGTCTCAATAGTGTTATCAGTACCTCCCAGTCAGGGAGAAGGAATATGAAAGCTGTCCGAAGCAACTACGGGGACTACAGACAATTTGAAATTTCATTATAAAGACACTGTAAATCTCTGATTTAAGCAAATATTTCAGAACACACATACAAATGTGTGTACAAATCATTTAATTTCCAAACTGGAAAGGCAACATAAGAGTAAGTATTGCAGTTTTGAAGAGTACACTCTTTTAATTATCCTATGATAGTGCAAGTTGATTATACAATTGAACAAGGCTCAATACTGCTAAATATCTAGAATTCTGAGAAAATATTAGAAATACTAGAAAGGTAAAAGTAAAACAAAAAAATGTTTCAGCAATTTTTAAATGACTGTATCATAATATCGTTAGCCTGTTCAGTAAAATTTCAAACTTAAATCATCGAGGCTGAAGTCAACAGAATAAAAAACAAAGTATGCCAAATTATAATATTTAAGATAATTTTTGAAATTCTCTTGGCCAAAATCAATAAGATTCTTATTACAGTCTAATTGAATGTACCTGTCTTGCCATACGTTCTGTTACAAACTTTTGATAGGTACTGTAGCAGATGTTCGGGCGATCAGATAACGCTCTAGCAACTAAACGCTACCGTATACATGGTTAACTACAGTTAGGTAAACACGCTAGTTAAAGGTTTAATCATGGGGGAACTACGAAAACTCTGTTGATGCGATAACTCTTCATAGGGACCGAAAATCGTCACCAAAGATTTTTCAGACTCTTAAGAAGGTGAAAATCAGCAGGTCATTTGTGTACCGCGCCATAGAGTGCTTGAAGATTGATACAATTACTGATCGATCAAAATCGGGGCTTCCACACTCAGTGAGGACCAGGAAAGTGGTGAAAGCAGCGACGGTTCGTATTAGGAGAAACCCATATAGGAAACAGTGATGGCTCGTGAGATGAACATTTCCGGGAGATCAATGCACAGATTCTCAAACAAGACCTTGGGCTGAAGACTTATCGCCGGGGTACTGCACATTTCTTAACTGCAAGCAGCAGAGAGAGCTGAAATGCAAACGTCTATTTTAACGTTACACTAACACAAATATATATATATATATATATATAATTGTTCTGACAACGACAGACGCTGCCTGCCAGAGCTCAGTTCATTTTCATCACGTGACCAAGAGCCAAGCTCGAAATATAGTGTGATTTTAGTGTTCAATTTTACGGTTTTTAGTGTGAAATTTTATGTGAACCTTCTTATGTTGCACTCTGAGTGTTTTTTATGAGTATACAATTGAAGAGAGCTACAACCGCCAGAAAGACAGAGTGTATGCCAGGACTTCTGAAGAAGCTCGTGAGAGTCCCGAAGATCCAGAGGGACCAACATGCCGCCTCAGTAATGGTTTGGTGGGGAGAGAGCTACAATGACGTCAAAAAGCTGCCTTTCTGCCAAAAATGGGCTCAAAACTACAGTTAGAATATATGAAAGAATCCTCGTTGAACCTTTGGTGAAAAACTTGAATACCACTTTGTCCAACAATGGCTACTGGACCTTCCAGTAAGATTCTGCACTAGCTCTAAGACAAGATCCATTCTACCTAGACTTACATTTTTTTTCGGATTTTATTTCTACCAAAACTGGCCCTCTAAGGGCCCTGACCTCAACCCTTGGATTACACACTGTGGTCTATTCTTGAGAATATTGTCTGCAAG
Organism: Metallyticus violacea; assembly: GCA_030762175.1. Lineage (NCBI taxonomy): Eukaryota > Metazoa > Arthropoda > Insecta > Mantodea > Metallyticidae > Metallyticus > Metallyticus violacea. Next base: position 96,840,000 of record CM060832.1, on the reverse strand, counting down.
AAAAGGAACCTCAATATTGAGCTCAAGCGATCCCTGGAGTTAGCAGTGGCGGATTTCCCCATGAAGACAGTGCGTGCTGCTATTTATGAATGGCCTGATAGACTTAGGTCCTGGAAAAATATGTGCATTTAGCACATAATACATGTGGACAACATTTACCATAGTCAAATTAAAAAACAGTAAAATACATTGTTGTTATTATATAAAACCTTTGTAACAGAACTTATGACTAGACTAGTTAAAATAATTTTATTATAATATTAATGAATATAGAAGCAAGATTAACCTCTGGAACAGCCTGGTATTTAATTTATTTCGGAAAGCCCTAAGCTAATGTTGTATTTGTCACAGACTAGGCCAATCACTTACAGCAATTGACAACAATGCAGGATGTTACAAACATTCATGCTAGCGTAAAAGTTGGTTCTTTTTTTAATGAAGCTTCATGCATATTACTCTATAAATTCATTATACTTAATAACAGTTTTCATTGTTCTGTACTTTGTTTTACTTTTCATTTAACCAAATGTAATTGTAATATCCTTCAACAACGATATGATTATATTGATCAAATAAATATGTTCAAACTGTCTAACACATACATGTATAAAAGCCTGCAAATTTCTATTCTGGACGGGAAGCATTTCTTTAATTTCTCCATAAAGTCTTGTAGGCATGTTGTCCTACTGACATTTAATCTGTTGTTAAGGAAATTTATGTTCAGATTTTTAAATATCTACAAATAATTATGTAACATTACATTCCGAAACTGATGTGTTGCTTCCGTAATACATAAACAATTCTACAGCCCATTGAAGAGTATTTCATCTTAAAAAATAATCGTTCTGCCTTAAAGCATCCATTTGCACAACAGCCACAATGAATACACAAATAAAACGTATAAGAATACAGCAGAATACCAAATATTCGACATTCGGATGCGACATTCCGTATTATCTGTTAGTGATAGTGGGAGAATGATTTTTTTCCCCCTCCTTTTCAAGGGATTCGTATGTGCTGCGACATTCTTTAGGTACTGGTCTTCAGATATTGAAGAAAGAAATGAAGTTCGCTTTATCAAGTTCTTGTTAAAACTGTCGAATGTGAACAACAATGCTTCATAAAGACTTCCAGCATGTGATCGACAATGTTGAACGCTGTTTCAATGCACCTTTGAGTTTAATAAACAAAATAAAAGAATACGTAAATAAAAAGTCCTATAATATATTTATTGGAATTAATAATACAACCTTTAACGTTTCTTTTACTTTTGAGTTCATTAAATGCGTTATATAAATGTTATTTTAATGTGCCAGTTAGGTTTAGTTTATTTGTCCATTATTTTGCAATATCCGATCTCATCCAGGGCTCTTTTATGCCCGAAAATCAACATAAAGGGATCTGGATTGGAGCCCTACAACAGCAATCTGTACCACGTATGACCACACAGATCCTTTAAACTGTTGCATCCATCAATTAGCTGTAGAACGTATCATAAATATCGCTTTTTACAGCCTTCCTTACTAAAAATTTTGTGTCGAGTTAGTGACAAGAACGAATAGCAGGCAGACGGGGAGTTTTAAAATTCTTTGGTTAGCGTCTTGTATGTTTGTTCATTTAATACAGTAAAGTCTTGTTAGCATGAGTTCAAAGGACCGAAAAAGCAAAAATAGTGATCCAAATGTTAGGCTTATAATACAGCCATATACAGAGAGGATGGTCGAAAATCACCTACCATGTTTGGGGAACCATATCTCTTGAACCATTAAACACAGTGGGGTAAAATCATGCCACATATTCATCATGTTTCATCATTGTTGCACGTGATCTGTACTACTGCATGTTGACAGCCATTTTCTACCAGTATGACGTTCGAAACTGTCACGTTATTGTATTCATAATCATCCAGTATTATATGACACTGCTTGAAGACAACTTTATTCTTTTACTGCATAATTTATTTGCGAAGAATGGGAGTATCATATGTTTATGCAGGTTAATGTCCAACTACATCGCAAGGATACTGGCTTCTATGTGCAGCACGAAACTTTGGCATTAGAATTCGTGCTTTAGATTTTCCTGGACCTTTCAGAAATGATACGAACTGATCAGTTATATCCGGACCTGAATCCATGTGATTTCTTCCTGTGAAACGGAGAGTAATTCAATATGCATTTGGAGCAATTTCGTCAGTAACTTCAAATTTTGCATAAACTTCTTCAATCAGCAGGGAGATATTATGAAAATACTGTACATTAAATGGGGCCCATGTGTTTACAAAAAAACTACACCAAACATTTTCTCATTAAGGCCTTCTATACCTGTATAGGTAAGCGTAATTTTAGACCACTATATACACAAGTGCTATATAAGCGACTAAGTAAATAAAGTAACTATAAAGTTGCTCTGGACATTAAATTCAGGCATGCTTTGATAAACTGGGGGAGGAGTGAAATTGCCAGGTAACTTCATTGCCAACATATGCATTACTTATTAAGTTCAGTTCCAAATGTAGGTGTTGCAGCAAAGTTCTAACCATTCAAAACTAAAAGTTTCTCAAAATGCAGGAGGAATCAATTTATTCTGATTACATTTTTATCACATAATAGAAAATCACATCAATGGAGAATATACAGCATCAATATCTTCCTCTTTCTCTGATGTTCCATTCCAAATGTATGCCATCTCATAGGTACTCTACCAGCATGTCACTAACGAATTGCTCAAAATATATTACTCCAAGGTTCGCAACATCTTGCAGAAAATTCCGTTTGATAGGTAAAGTCTCCAGGCTCCGTTAAAGCAGTGCTGTGACGTCACAGATTTACAGGCAGCGGCAACAGCTTTGCAGCTTGAGGTTTCCATACTAGTGCTAAGAGCTGTTTTATATTAAGTTCTACTCACAATAATAACTCCATCAAAAAGTGAAGAATAATAGCATATGCACTAACTAGCTCAAGCCTTAATTAAAGAATTAAGTAAAGAATGTGTTGGAAAAATTAAGCCAGGAAAAAAAAAAATTCGCAATATGAAAGCTGCTAAAGTCATCATATGTGAATTTACGAGCAGGCCTAATGATACTTGAATTTGAAATACAAGAATTCTATTCATTAATTTTCACTTTAAACATGATTGTAATAGGTTCATAACTTATTATTAATTATATCAGTTATTAAACTGGGCTTCGAGTGTTTCTATAACTATTATTCTGTTGGCTTTAATAACTCTCCATATTAAGTCAGCAGGTCAAAAGAAGATTGTCAACAAACCAAGCGCTTTGTTGCATTTTTACTTTTCGCCACCGCTTGAATGTTCAAGTATTAGTTTTAGAGAGTATTTGATAACTAAGATCTTTATTGTGAACTCTACTATGACATTTGCCACCATTTACCCCTAATGTAAGCAAATATTGTAAAATGTTCTGTTTCATACACATTGAAGATATCACGCGATGCATACAAGACAAAATTGTTGTAACATTTATTTTTGTCAATTAATTTACTTAACCATAAATATAATGGTGAAATTAAGCGTCTCTATTGGAACGGCTAGAAAAAAAATAGCGCAATAATTAAATATGTAAAATAGACTTACAAATTATGATATTAAGATGTTCATTAATTCTTTTTCTTCGATGCAACACAGTCCACTTCATCCAGAATCTTATTTTAGTCTGGATATATATGACTGACTCTTATCTCTTGGTCATATTTCACATCTTACTGTTAATAAGTCTTTTTGTTATTAAATAATGTGATGGCATGGATAGCCTAGTGACCAAATATATTAATTAATCTTGAAGATATTAAGTTAAAGATAAAGATAGCCTATTGTGTCCCTTAAGGGCAAAGACCTCCTAACAAGTAGGGAAAGCTCGCTTTTTCCTAATGTGGTGAGCTATTCCACGCTAGTTGTACGTATACTGTTTAAGACACTCTGACTGATTTTTTCTTAGGTTACTCCATTTCTCACTGCACTAGTTGCTTCTCGAGAGATTTCCATTTTTCTCTTCCTCTTGCTACTCCTGACCAATCTGGATCTGCATGTTCCTTGAAGCGGTCTGTCCATCTTCTTCTGGATCTGCCTTGTGTCCTTTTTCCTATCCGGGGGTCCCACATGGAGATCTTGTAGGTCCACCTATTGTCCTGCATTCTTGCGACATGACCGCTCCATTGCCATTTGCTTCTGGTAGCTATTTGTGCGATGACTATTGTCTGAGATGTGATTTATTAGTACTATAGGTATTGTCTTTCAAGATTATTCCAAGAAACTTGCGTTGCGTTTTTCTTTGGCATATTTGAATTTTATTCTTTTGTTTTCCATTATTGACCATGTATGCACCCATATAGGTATACACAGATTTCGAGAGTCTGGAATTGATTTTCTTAATTAGTGTTTGGTCTAACAATATAAACTTAAGGGTCCAAAATACTCTCCAGGTTAATGAGATCCTTCTTTGTATTTCTTTTTTCCATTTTATCATGGAAGAAATATTATTTTCCTTAAACATTGAGTATTATTACAACGAATTGGTTTAAAATGCAAAAAGCGATTGTGAATACGCGACATTCACAATTGCCGAAGTAACTACCAAATTGCGTGACTGTTAACTTACTGGCTTTAAGGTTAGTGCCCAAATAAATTTTGATTGAATAATATTTTACATCTCTTGCATATTTAACAACAAAGACATGTAAAAAAAAAAAAAAGAAGTCACGCAGGAGTTGCGTAAACTAAGCGAATTCCTCACCTAGTAGAGTAACTTTAAAAAAATAAAATGAATGTAAAATCCAAATTAGGCCATGTTAATGAAATAAGTGTGGCATTAATATCCTATTTAAATGGCATATACGGAGTTTCGTTGCGAAAAGAAAAATACCACTATAGCGATTTTTAAATTTTGGGAGCATGCAAAACGCCCCTTCCTAATTTTCCGGTTTCACTGATTTTGGGAAACTATTTTTCGCATTTTATTTTAATAACATCTACAAAGTTTTCTTTAAAAACTGCAGCCGCTAGAGCGATTTTTAAATTTCGGTTTTTCTGATCACTCCTAGTGGCCCGATTACCACGATTTTCGAAAATTCAATTTATGTTAAAGAAATTTACTAGCTTCGATGCTATAAAGCAAAAACTGCGGCAGCTACAGTGAATTTTCCATTTTATATTTTTAAATGTTTGCATTAGGTTAACTCTTAGTCCCAAACATCCAATTATGCTGGTTAACGAACTCGACGAATAGTTTAATTGATGGATATATGCAGAGTTTCTTTGAGAAAAACAAAAATTGCGACCGCTAGAGCGTTAATGGATATACATCTGCAGTCCTACAACTTTTTGCACTTTCAGCACATTCGGGCCGACAACAAGACGTGCAGCTCTTCGTCTTCAATGCTTTTTCAACCCATTCGAAAAAGTTTGACGCATTCTTTTACGGTAGAATATGAGGGGGGATGCTTCCCCATGTACACTGTTCAATCGCTGTTTAGTTTCATTTGGAGTAAGTCGTTTTTGTGAAGAACTTAACAGCTCGATACACCATGTTGAACATGTCACACTACACATAGCCTTCTTTATGCAACTATATCTGAACTTAATACAGCGGAGCGGAAGTTACAGCTGCAATTATTTACTTAACAGATAAGGATTTTGTGAAGGCGATAATTCTTATAGGCGAGGACAGAAATTTATGTACCTCTCTCGTAAGTAGCTCGTAGGTTTTGTACAACCCTTTACATTTCAGTTGTATGCTAGTGCAGTTTGTACTGTCAGATAAATTCTAAAAGATATTCACGGTCTCTTATTTATATTTAAAGCATATACATTAATAAATATGAGAAGTAATGCACTGCAATTAAATTTGTGTCCACTTTTCATTTTCCAAAGCTGCGTAACAAACTTTGCTTTGACAATCCACCAAACCTCGTCAAAAATTAATGTCTGTTCTTATTATATTTACTGTCTTCAAAGACGTTCTTTGAGGTAAAAAATATCGATTGGATAAAACATTCAAAGCTAAGGCAACGTACGTCGTTAAGGCGGTATCTTGAATGTATTTTGTCATGACAAGATCCAGAGTTTATAAATAATGCGTTAAAGTGGTATTGCGTGAAACCCCTAGAAAATACCTTAAAAGACGGAACCTATTGTAAATTAATATTTCCAGAATATTATTTATATTTATATATATATATATATATATATATATATATACACACTATCAATTTTATAAGCAGGTACTGCTCACCATGGAAGTTGCTAGTCGTTATCCCATAACATCTATCACATTACAAAAGGAAGTATTGTTTACCTGAAATTTTCAAATAATTTGCTATTCGGTAGATAGCAGTCACTCTATTATAATTCATTTATGATAGCTCTTGTCCGAAGTAAAAAAGAACAGCATTAACATGTGCATATAATGAAAAAGTACTACAAACAACCAAAATCACTAAGACGAAAATCTCTGATGAGGCGGAAATTGAAACAGGAACGTTTAATGGACAAAGCACATTACCGTCACGGGTGGCAGAGGTCGTTAAGGAGCGGACTCGTGAGCGGGATGTCTGGGGTTCGAATCCCGCCAGGACCGTCCTTCCTGACTGAGGTTTTTTCCAGGTTTTCCTCGGTCATAAATGGCAAATGTCGGGGAGGTGCCCTAAATTTAGGTCTGGAACATTTCCTTCATTAAAAATAAACTCTTTTCCAATATATCATTTCATCTCTCTTATCATCAGTGCCCCATCGCCTGTGGTGCCTCAATAATAAAAACAGGCGTTCAAACTATTCAAAAAAAATCGAGTACATTGAGGAATATATGAAAATGGGAGTATTTGATGAGCTATCGAAAGACACTGCTGAACAGAGTGTCTAATAGCTACTCCAATTATCTATAATGTCATTCTTAAGAATAACGGAAGCAAAATATAGGCAGATATAATAAGAAACAATTACCAAATCGATAGTTTCAAGTAGAATGTTGAATAGAAATATGCCATTGTCATAACTATGATAATGGACAAACAAATTAAAAAGCATTTATCATATATACGAAGATTTATTATGTCTACACAAGAAAAGTGTCCAAATAATTGAACAACACAGACATTAGTTTTACTATACAAGAAAAATGTTAGGCAAAAGAAAAAACAAAATATATAAATTAAAATCTACTTGGAACTTAAAATACAGTATGGACCTTGAAAATTCTGGATAAAATACATACCGCAACAGCAACACCAATAAATATATGAAAGTATGTAATAATGCAATTGAAATTTAATACAATAAATTTGTTTAGTTTGTCCTCGCAACATATCCAATGAGATATGGTTAGAAATAAAAAGTTATACCTATCCAGTAATCATTAACTGTTCAGCTCTAAATAGGGGGTCACCACTACCAATAGCCGTCAACCGGAAGATAACGGGCAATTTTAATGATCATATAATGCTGTTTTAAATAAACCGGACTTCCATAAGGTCATCCTTGATAAAAGAATGAATCTATACCATTTATAGCAAATATAATGCCTAAGTTAAAATTTTGCTTTCTTTTCATCATGGCGGTCTGCGTGTGAATTTCTGTATGAAAAGTCGTGTTCCTATTAACCGTAACAATACGTCATTAGAGGTCAATTGGATTTGTTCTCCAGTTTTAGTCTTCTGTTCATTAATGTCATGAGGAAAGTGTAAATATTTTTTTTAAAAAATTCCATAAAAAGAAATAACACGTAGAAAGATCTGGAGATCTCGCTGATCAAACAACATCCTAGAAATAATGTGGTTTCCAAACACCTTCCGTACAGCGGCGATCGATATTCGTGCAGTATGGGTCGCCGCATCATCCTGCTGGAACCAATGTAAAAATTTAAACAATGTGGGGATGACAAATCCAGCGAAACAGTACATCGCCGCGGACTTTGAGCCATAAGAGCTCCTCAGAGCTTCGATATTCTCTACACAATTTTTCTTGGTCATGGATGTTTCTTGCCCAGTGCTAAACTGTTGATTTGAATTTCAGCGCAAGTTGACGTAACCGCATCAGCCGGAGTTGACACAGCGCAGTTCCGAAACAGTGGTGGATTTTGTAAAAGTATTTATTGCAAAAGCATGATGCTCACCCGAAAATTAATCCATGGTTACTAAGTTGTGTTGTTGTAGGGACAAAATAGCATCGTTACAGTCCTGTCAATATAAACAATCTGGTGTACATAATTTTGCTGAATGAAACATATTCACATTTTCTGATTCCGTACCGCATGGAACCTTTCAAACCAACCGGTTTTGTTTCATTGGGTTACAATTTATCAGAAATCGGTATTATAGAGAAAAAAAATAGGATATTTAATTTGTTCATTGAGCAGATGTATAAAATATTTTGAGAGATTTAAATAAGATAAATGGATCACTTTGTGAATGTGACAGTAGAGCTAGATCAAAGCATTGGACCAGAAAAAAATTGAACACAAAGGAGCAACTTAGTTCTTGGAAGGAAAACAACGTTAAGTATGAACCATTAGTTTCTCCTTCTAATGTCCTCCTTCCACCACTACATTTTAAGTTAGGTCCGACGAAGCAATTTGATTCAGCTCTGAATAAATATTGATTGTTTCAAATTTCTTTTTATAAGTTCCCACAGAAAACTGAAGCTAAGATAGCAGCAGGTATCTTGGATGGACTCCGAGATTCGTGAGCTTTCCTCAGTCGATGTCCCCGAGTTAAGAAGTCAGCATGGTTGACATACAAAAAAGTGACAAATATGAGAATTATAAAGAAATTGTGGAAAAAAGGTTACATGCTAGCAATCTGGAATGTAGAATGAGTGTTTAAGTGCATTTTCTCAACAGGATATTATTTCATTGTGAATGTTGCTGCAATGGGTAAAGAACAAGGTGAGCGGTTTAAAAAAGGCATTAAAACAATGGAAACCACTATCAAGGCTTTTGTTGTATAACAATGATGGCTGATTACTGTTGTTATTTGAAAATAATATTATCAGAGCTTCGAAAAAATCAAATTTTCTCCTCCTAAATAATGAAAACAGTTTATAAATTCCTAATTATTGAATAATAGCAGTCCTTTTCAATATATTTATTAATATTTAATTTAAAATGAGAGTTACAAAAAAGTGTCTTAAAACGTAATATTTCGTTAAAAATATAAGTACATTATTACATTTTATGCAATTTTGTTTAAAAACCTAGCCCGACACAACAAAACGTAAAACATATATGAAATCAAAGTATTCATACTACATATATCCAGGTGGAAAAATAAAAAAGTAAGAAAAATAGTTTTTTGTAGAACACTGTAATGGTTTGAAAGTCAAAATCGCCCGTTCCTTGACACAACCCCATGTACAGAAAACCGTCCGGCAATGTTTCTTTGAATAAGCATGCTGGGTGAGAACCTGGGTATGAAATTGTGAAGGAAATACCCTCTGACCAGACCGTCAAGTGCCTCACTGAGATATTTCAGCCATGTACTGAATAGAAGACTTTTCAAATAGTTTTTTATCCGTGTCTGCAAGAACGCAATACAAAAACAACTGTGAATTATTTAAGATAATATAATATGAGATCGCAGTTTAAATAAAATCACCTAAAATACAACAAGCATTAAACCGTATGATACGTTGAACTTAATTTGACAACAGAAGCATAACAAAATAATGAAAACAAAGTGTACTGAACGATAAAATGTCTCAGTCCGAGGGGAACGTAAATGTCATCCTTGCCGCGGGATATTAAGCATGTTCGGCAATGATAACTCTATTTGGTTAACAAATTATTTTGCATTTTTCATTACAAATTTTCCACAGGGAGGATAATTGGGAGTTGCCAGTATAGCGCTTTTAAAAAGTCATTTTTGATATTAATATAAATCTGATGCTAAAGAACATGAACAACATACCAATAATTTCAGAATAACCGCTGTTGTGCATAAATGAAGTGGTATAAACTTTAATTCAAACAATAAAATGTCAATAAATCAGTCGAATTTCTGTGGTTACACTTGTTGATTACTTACACGAGGGTAGTCTGAAAAATGCTCGCATTTGACCATATGTAGCCATGAAATTTGCAGGATAATAAATGTTTACATTGATAGTTCCTTCGAGAATCCCATTAATAAAGTAAACATTCCTTGGATTGGAGAATGCAAATGTGTGCATAGCTTTTAGTACAATTTCTCATTTTATTGCAAAATCCTTTTTTATTCTTCTCCCCCCCCCCTTTTATATGTTATTTTGTTTTCTTTCGGTTTTAGAATCCTTTATATGTTACTAAACATTCGAAAGAATGTTATAGAATCTAAAAATCAATTCAAGCAAATAGGTTTTATTTATAAAGAAAAAATGTCAGTGCTTTTCATTATTACTTATCTATAAAATCTGTAACTTTTTCTGAAACAAATTTAGTGGCATATAAATATGCATAGGTACCGGATTCTTTGTGAATTAAAATTTATTGCCTTTCTAATATATAAGTAACGTTTAAAATAACTAGATCAGAAATTATAACAAAATAAATCCCTCTTAGCTCTGTTTCAGTAGTATTTACCAAGTCACATACATATTTAGTTTAAATGCCCAATTATAGAACATACAAGATACATGGAATAAAAAAACTTTACATTTCAGGGGATCTTCTTAGCGCCCAGTTCTCCAAGTATTAACTTCAATCAAGCTATTAAACCACAAAACGTGAAATCTCGTATCATTCTCTCCTTGTTGTTTTCATTCAATCTTCTAACTTTATCCTATTACTAATATTTTGTTATAATTGTTGCTTGTTAACATTTTATTGCGATTAAGTTCTAAGCTTAGCTTTCAAACAGCATAAACCAAAAGTATAAACTGGTAGAAGAAAACATATTATATGAATAAGAATGCTATTTTACTGAAGGATTAGAATTAATGAGAAAATCTAAGTGAATTTTTTTTTGAAAATATATATACATATGTATATATGCATTTGATACTTTAACACTTTCCATCTTAAATCAATTAATTAATTAGTTATTCAGTAACTTACAAATATTCTCATAAGTTACTAGAATTTTAGAAAATTTTAAATTTTCTTCTAGTATATTTGCTGCTCTGTGACTTAAGAGATACATAGATTCTAATGTTATTCTTTAATAGTGAATAGTGATTATCTGTTCCAAACACAGGATTGCAATCTAATCTGTTTTTAATGATTTTACTTAAAAGATACACGATTTCCTGGAATATAAAATAATAGTTTACAATTTTGCAATAAATGCTGATATTTTATTTATAAAAATAATAGCTATTTCTTTAATAACAATTTAGGTTTTAAATTTTATTGCCATTTTTTTTTCCATATGAAATTATATTTTGTTGAAGAATCTACAATCATATACGCTTATAAGGCGTCCCACAAAACATAAGAGTTGTGTGTGTGTAAAAGGAAAAAAATATTTTTGTAGTAAACAATGTTTACCTATATTAATACTGAAATAAAAGCTATTTGTATTTTGACAATTATTCCTCCTTCATGTTAAATCATATAGCACGTTCTCACTTTATTTCACGAAAATAAAATAAACAAAAAGACGTTTCATAATGTTCAGTCTACCACGTACTTATTATTTGCCAGAAAAGTTGTTTGGCGGGGCATATTTGTTAGTTTTTTTCTTCTTTTTTTCTGTAAAACTATTTGGAGAGTATGCTATTCGGTAAGGAGGCTTTTTCAGTTTTTATCTATTTCATGTAATTTTACAGGTAAGATGAAGGTTTTATATGGCATGGCCCAGTCTACAAAGCAGAAATAGAATGACATACCTTGTGCCGTGTAATCATAAACTCTTGATATTCGGTGATATTCCCAAAAATTTCAAAAAATGTTGTTAATCGGAAAGTCAAAAAATATTTTATTTTATAAGGCACAAAGCACTAAAACTTTAGCTTTAACTTCAAATAACACAGGCGTTACAACAGTAGACCAAAAATCATACACTGTAACCGCACCAGAACATCAAGAACAACGTGCATGATAACATACATACAACTAACTCAGTAAAGTTCTCTTTGTGCGGTCTTTTTAGTTATTTACTTTTTTTTTATAATAGATGGAGCATGTCTTACCTTCTTAGAGGGCGGTGGAGGCGCCTCTGACGGCGGCGACAGCGGTGGGGGTTGAGGAGGCGGCGGTGGAGGGGCGGACGACTTCCTGGTTGACCTACCAGGACTGGGCGGCAACTCCAGCAGGTGCTGAATGGAGTGGCTATGCCGCGTCTTCCGTCCCGCCATCCTGTTCACATAAAACACATCGTGCTGACTACATCGAATTTCTTCTACCCAGATCTAATTTGTTTAGTGTACCGCGTGTACCAGAAATCAGGTCCATTTCCACAACATTAAACTCTAGAGTCATTGAGATCGCATGTCAGTTCTCTTTCTGTATCATTGCACCCTATCCTTTGAAGTAAGGGACTGCTTGCTTAACTCTTGACTTATACTTCCCTTTTCTACCGGTTTGGAAAACAACATTAATGATTGAAAATAAGCTTAAGTATTTATTAGGTTGGATTCAAAAGTTTTCCCTCAATTTTTTTCTCCTTAGAACAATGATTAAAAATTTGTTATTATTCTAACATTATTTCACAAATAGCCCTTCATTTCCAAGCAATTTATTCAATTCTGATATAGATTAGGTCTTTGAAAAATCAGCACCTGATTTCTTGATTTCTTAACTCTTCATAGTGATAATGGTGCCATAAAGTACCTCCAACTAGGGCAGCAATGCCCATGAATATCTCAATTGAGCAATAGCAGAGCATTGCCATAAGAGGTAGAATTGACTGAGTGATGACGTCGTAAGGTAAGTGAGTCCAACCTGTGGCAGAACCATGGTGGCGTAAAGACGGAAAAGAAAATAATATTTATTTGTTATATGGAAGGTGAATACATAAGGTACTTCACGTTCAAAAGTTTTACTGGAAATGTCATAATTTAATATCCAATGCCATTACTTCACAAGTCATGTTGATTACAACTGAAAATGTCACTCTCCATTTTGTGTTCAGTGTTCAAAATATAATTTGCAAATTTAAAAAAGTTTAACTATAACGAAAATTTGGATTTACACAAAATCTGGATGAAAATTAACAACCTCTTTGATTTCATTTAGTTTATAATAGTCATTGTATGTTTAAAGCCGTTACAATCGTGTCAATAGCGACTATGTCTTTGCTGCCGACTTCATATTTTGATAAATATTAAGCTGTTTAGTCCATTAAATATAACATGAAGCTTGTATATTTCAGGAGAGTAACAGATCAATTAATTGAAACAATTATAAAACATGAATATAAATTACATTTAGAAGAGCGCATTTCAAGAGTAAAAAAAAACAATGCTTGAAGCGCTGTTTTATTTTTAATATTTCAAAATTTTATTAAAATAAGTGCTACCATTTTCAATTTAGTTTATTTTATATCCTTATCAATCGCACATTCAACATTCGCACTTTTAAAAAAAATGAGTTTAATTTTCTTGATTTTAATGTGCATTTGAGATCTTATATTTGCAGAAGAAAGATAATTATTTTGTGACTTTATTCTTCCCCAAGCTTGTCAATCAATTAAACCGCTTCAAAATCGGACCACTATGATTGCGCCACAACAATTGCGCCAAACATGTTTGCTTTAGATCGGTGTGTACGCCAGTGATATAAACTCATTATGCAATGTTTTCTTTTTCCATTGGTACGCCTTACGATGTTAGTACACAATTTTCCGTCCCACTTTCACAGACTGCGGAGTGTCACGTGGATATGCGGTATAGTTAAAAAAATTTCCTCGTATGATTTTAACTACAAGTTGTCAGAAATTGTGGGGTCCGTTTAAATGCGAAACGTACTTTACAAAATACGAGAAATCCTGCCTTCTCCATGGTTTTAATGTAATTTTCAACTTTATGTCCTTTGTTTGCTACTTTTCTTCTTTTATGAGCCTGCAGGTGCATGCCTTAATTTTCAAATAATTCTTCGTTTGAATATTTTTTGAACTGAAATAGTTTTGAAAATGTTGGGGTGTGAGCAGTAAAATAAAGCGTTGAATTTACTTTGAAAGCCTCGCATACGTTCGTAGTGAGTGTCTTCACACCAGTGCTAGGCCCATACTGTAGGTCTCATCAGATATATAGTACCGCCTTTGGTGTCTCAGTATCAAAACGGGCATTAAACACTATTAAAAAGATATATAGTAATTAATAACGTAATCGCTGAACTGTTCAATTTTGGGGCATAACAGCTTACTCATATTAAAAACAAAACAATTGCCTTCTTCCTCTGGAGGTACATATGAAAAGAATGTTTAAGCCACTTACCGGAGTAGGTCGAATTGTGTTGGTGCATACTTGCTAAGCCAATACGCCACCATGCCTTGCCCAAGTGAAACAGACAACCCAAGAGTCGAGTTGCTTCACTGCATGTTGACTTAATTGATTCATGTATAACCACCTCGAAATCTGCAACTACTTTCTTTGGTAGAAGTTTCAACCCTAAACATTGGCACTTTTCCTTTACGAAACGAAGCACTAAGGAATACATATCTTTGTCCTTATGTGGTAGTAAACAAAAATCTGCTGCAACGTAATGTCCGTTGTAAAGCAAATGTCATGTAAATAACTGTGTAAAATATATTGCGCAATATCTGAAAGTCACATATATGTAAATCGCTTCTGCTTCGCACAAATATTCACCTCCAAAATTAATCACATTGCTTTCGCGATCATTCAGTAGCACAAAATCTTCGTTAGAGTGAACGTTGGTTGCAAGTTACTTATAGCTTCATCAACTTCAAGTATGGCTGTTGGCAGTTTCCGCTTACGGGACGTCGTTCTCTGTAGATTGCTTCGCGTAATATTTTAACGTCAGTAAAAAATGCAATTCACTCCGGATTCTTATGTTTTGGATATTACACTGCTTGGTTTCTCAATTAAGTCAATAGCCGCTTTCCTTTTATACGACACACAACTTTTATACGTACAAGATCTCTTTCATTGCTCTGTACAACACCACGTATACGTCATATGTGCATACTTTGCGAAACTTGAAACAATCTCTTACAGGCAAGTCTTTTCCTCTACTACTGTCCCCACGAACCACATCCATAACAACCTTCACTTGTCTGCCTCACGTTGTTTATGTCACCCAACTCAATGTGCCTACTACTCAAGCAAGCACGCCACCTGGTATTTTAGTAGATAGACGTACCTGTCATCTCATTTCGTACGCTACCAACTTCACAAAAACAAAAAATACTTAGCCGAAATGTAGTTGATGCAAACTTCATTACTCCCCAATATAAAAATATACAAGAAATCTGGGGCAAAACCAATGCACCTTTCAACATAGGCCTCTGCTAGTATCCTTGTTAGTCCGTTGTTCAACATACAACCTATCCTTGAAGACGGTTTCCAACTTCCAGTAAGGTGCACAGTGTCCGTCCCATTAAATCAATGTCGTTGTTTGCGAAAAAAAAAAATAATAATAATAATAATAAGGAGAAGAAAAACTACGTAAACTATAGCCAGAAATTATAAAAAAAAAAAATGCAAAGCCTAGCTAAATTAACCTAACCTATCAAATAAACGTACACAACAAAATACATTGCATCATCCCCCGTAGATAGCAGATGTTATATGTGACTGTATGTTCAACTCCGACTCCCACAACACAGCATTAATACTGATGTAGGAAATACAATAAACGTTGCTCGTGAAGACGTCATCAAATGCTAACGTTCTTTTTCAGCACAATAAGAACACACTGTCATGGCTGATGGCGTACCACGAAATAGACGATGTCCTATGCGGGGGTCCCCTAACCACGGAAATTGTAGAAACGAATACACGTGTAAGAAGACAAGCTGCCGAGAACTCTCATAGCAATGGAGCTGGAATAGGCCCCTTCAGCAGTTCCATAGACTTTCAGTAAGGGTGCGGCCATGGTATGACGGACGTAGAGCTGTGGGGGGGGGGGGGGGGTTAAAGAAACTCAAATGAGGTGATGTCCATTAATTATATAAAAAACAAACATAAGGGATAAATATTACAAAGGCAAACAAAAACAGATAACCTAATACATAGAAAAGAGCCTAACGAGAGTAGAATGTTTTATTTGTTACAGAAAATGGCAGGCCACTAATACTCTGCAAAACATGCTATGTAACATTCTGCCGAAGATGTCTAGAACCTTACCACAGTCGATAAATTACTTCTAACAACCGATACATTTCAGTAATTATATTGGCTTAAATATTCGGATCGATCCTGGTGGTGTAGTAGTAACCATTCTTACCTCCTAAACCCTAGATCGCGGGTTTAATCCCGGCCAAGATGGATGGATTTTTTCGGGCGTAAATATCCTAATTATGGCTTCCTGCGGAAGGGAAGTAAAGCCGTGGGTCCCATGTTGTACACTTACGGCACGAAAAGAACCTCAAGCCTGAAATAAGAGGCCTCTGAGGAAAATTTGTCGACTGTTTTACGCCCTGAATTGAATGGAATAAATAAACCAAATCAACAACAACAACAAAAATCGCGTCTACGTAATTGTGTCTGTCAAATCCATAGGAGGCCACTGGCTATTTGTATAAAACTAATATACATAATTCCATCTCATTTAATTGGTAATATACCCCAATAACTGCATTTAGTTTAAGGTTAATGTTAAAGTTCAGCTTAAACACTTCTTAAAATATATTACCACTCACGCCGAATATCTCCCTCTCTGGCGCTTGTTTCACTCCCTTCGTAGCGCTTTGAAGCCACTAATAGTTATCCTTTCACCGTCTTTTAGCCAAATTTCTGTCAGTCCCATAATGTGTACAATATTAACAAAATCAGTGAGCCTGTCATTCGCAAGTTTTTTTCTCTTTCTTTCCAGACCTGAAAGAAAACTTTTCCCTAATATTCCTTCCTATCCGCATCATATTTCCGTCTATCGCTATTGTTGTTTCCTGCCGCTCTGGATCCGCCTGCAGATGTTCTGCGCGCGAGTTTCTCGATCTGCCCCGTGGCTCCTCCTTTGTTTATCTCCCGGCCGCTCTCTATCTGCTGTAGTTAGCATTTTCTTACTGTTGCGAATGCTTTCTGGCTACCCGGTCCCGTCATCGCCCCCTGCTGAGACAATCTATCAAGCTTCTCCAGCTCTTCCCTGCTTTCCGGTCCTCAATGTACAGTTTATTAAATCGTTTGACGGAATGACATTCTTGCCGCAGGGCCTCTATCATATGCCGCCTAGGAAATGAATTTTTTGAGTAAAATCCTCAGTAAAGCCTTGGGTCCCATGTGATAGATTTGCGGCATGTAAAAAATCTCAAGTCCGAAAGAAGGAGCCTCTGAGCAAAATTTATCGGTCGTTTCACGCCCTGAACTGGATGGGACGCTGATGACCTAAGATGTTAAAGAGCGTTCGTAAATAAAACAAATAAATAAAATATAAAATTTAAATTAATAAAGAAAGTAAGATAAAACATAAATGTTAGACAGAATTGCATACAGGCCTGTGATTAAGGGCAATTAAACTTAACTGTATGACCTTAAAAATCGAAAACAAAAAGGTGCATGTAAAGCAATGCAATGAAAGGGAGCCAGCAGTTTCTCCGAAGACGAACATATCTGATGTAGAAGAGTTTAAAATTACTTTTATATATGTTTCTGGTGTTTACCATGTGCGTGGTAAAGGTGATAATAGCGCCGAGTTTCGATCAAGCCCTACATTTGTTTTACTACACCTACTATCTTATTAACGCATTTATTTTTCAATGTCCTATTCGTATAATCTTATCAGGATGCATTTTTTAGATTCATTGCCGATATCAAGTGCAAAAGGCGCAGACTATCTCCACGGAATTGTATTACCTAGGCAGGCAACCTTTGCAATTCCGATATAAAAATTCTTTCAAAAGTGTGCGTATGAACGGACTTAAGAAATGACGAATAAGTGGACATTTATACAGAGGGTGCCAAAAAATGTATACACACTTCAAGCAAAGGAAAAACTATGTTAACATAATAAAACTGAATTTACACTAACAGAAAATGATGAGCACTAATCATCTTAGACTTTTACAGTTACAACAGCTGCTCAAAATGCCCACCATCGGCTTCGATACACTTCTGAGTACGTTGAACTACTGATTGAGCAACGTTTGCGAAGTTGTCCTCAGCGATTACAGCACATGCCGTTTCAATTTCTTCCCGAAATGCTGCCAGTGTAGCTGATTTTTTACGGTATAGAACGTCCTTAAGAGTTCCCTATAGTTAGAAGTTCAACGGAGTTAGATCCGCAGAACGCGGTGGAAATTTAATCGAACCTCTTCGTCCTATCCAGTGCCTTGGAAGATTATCATAAAGGTACGCACGTACATCTCGGTGGTAATGTGGTGGTACACCATCCTGTTGGAAGTAAAATTCCTCATTTCCAGTGTATGAATGGCGGGTAAGACGAATTTGCGTATCACGTTCAGGTACACTGACACAGATACTGTTCCTTTAAAAAAAAAAAAAAAAAAAGGTCCAATTAGACCATTACATTATGTGACTCACATCTGTTTACAGAACCTCATACTGTACATTACTGTTGTTTTTCGGTCTAGCTCTGAAATATATTAAATAGATATCTACTGTGAAAGTGTGTATACATTTTGGCACCCTCTGTAGCTTAGAATAGCATACTTTGATGACAAAAAGGCTCTTTGATTTTAATAGGCGTAAATTATAGTTTATTTCATCAACTAGACTGGTAACATGGCTGTAATTTTCACTGTTGTACTTAAGTATTTTACTCGTTGATCATCAAATCGCAATTCCAGGCAACATTTTAGTTAAATTAAAAAGTTAAATGGGAATTGTAGAGTAATTTAAAATAAGAGGAACATTTCTTAGACACTTCACTAATTAATAAAACGCTTTTGTCTTGTTTTCCCACATTTTTAAAACAGTTATAAGATTGTGAAAGCAACATTTTGTAGCAGAATCAGCTTATGCTCAAACTATCTACTTTTATTTTGTAAACTGCAAACAGCTACAGAACCCTCCAAAGAATAAATGGATTTATTGAAAGTGTGGTGCAAACGAATTCGAAGGCTGTTATCTCGTACGTTTTTGTGTTAGCTGTTCACATGAACTCGGAAAAGTTTTATTCAAGTAGCATATTTAGACCGAGAAGGAACCAAGGTAAAGTTGACAAACAGTTACGCTTGCCTCTAGTCACATGTTATTCGGTGTTACTTGAAAATTTTAAAGTTTTGTAATATCCTCATATTTTTGTTGCCCTCTGTGCACGTGCCTCACCCCTCTGGCCCTTGGTCATCCGGTATCATCCCCTTCCTCCCGGGGGTGATCCCTTTTATATCAGTAGGTAGCGCCATACTCACCTATCCCTCTGCCCCTTTTATCACCGTACTTATTGGCACAGAGCAATCGACTGTGTCTTTGCTATACAAATAATTTCTAAAAATCACATTTGAACTCCGAGTTTGCCCTTGCTTGAGGCTATCGTCTGGCTGGATAGGAACTCGTATTCCATCGTTCTGCGACAATATCCTCCAGCAAGATTACTCAAAAAATTCTTTGAAATTTCGTACATTTGGAGCCTGACTTATTTTATATGATGAAAGCAATGACCTGAATAATTTAATATTTACTGTAAGTATGACTTTTCACATGTTTCTTTCCAAAGTCTGCAATAAAATTTTCATTGTAATTGTGTGTATCCTATTAGCCTGGTTTACTGCTGCTATGCCCCATAAAAGAGATTTTTTTTAACAAAGCGGCTACTTTCTGCCATGAGTAATGTGGACAAGCGATTTATGGGGAAGGAGAAGTGCTAAGCAAAGAACCCAGTATATAGCTTGTATAGTTCTTGTATGATTGATTTTAAATACAAGGCATGGCAGACAAATTCAAGTGTTAAACATAATATTAATATGTTTATCTTCACTTTCAAGATAAATAAATTGCTTATGAATCAGATATTCACGATTCTAAAATAGTATGTACCTGAATAATACATATTTTACTTTAAATCGCAAATAAATAATTTCTATATAGTTTGGTTATACGGGAAATATTTGTAAGAGAATTTTATATATTACGTATTGGTCTAGTGGTAGCACTTGCGGCTATTAATTTGTATTGAAATAAGGATAGGAAGGAAGTAAAATGTCACCGTTATTATATTCCTAATAGCATTAATGCTTGGAGAAAACTATTTGTCTTATTCTGTTTTTGGTACTTATTTTTGTTTCATCCTGAATTCACCCTGAATTTGAATCACGGTTAGGTCAAGCTGTCTGGGTAAGGTTGTTTTTTTTCGGATTTTTTTTTCCCTTAACCTGAGAAGTAAAGTAGATAACTTTAAGGTTCCAAGGACTGCGAGGTCAATGCGCGATCATTAACTAATTTCATTCGTCGCTACAGAAGGCGGTGTCGCTTGTGTACATAACATTAAATTAATGTTTTCTTCATTTATGAGTCAAATTAAAAATACCTACATTATTCAAGTACACATTTTGGAATATTGAATATCTGGTTCTTACACATATTATTTATCTAGCATACTATAATTTTAAAATCATGCAAGACCCATCCACAACCTATGTGCTGGGTTCCTTGCCTAGTTACTTCCCCATAAACCGTTTGTCACATGCATTTGTGGCAAAAAGCACCACAAGAATTTATGCCAATTTAAAAGCCGTCTTCTAACTAAATACACCCAGATCAATGTCTTCATACCTATAGTGTAATACTACCCAGTGAGACATTTCTTCACATTTGGGAAGAGAAAAAAATCCCTGGAGGACAAATCTGGAACTTGGTGCATTTGACAATAGTTCAATGTGCAATTAATTCATGCAACTTTACGACTGCATTTGAATATATTTAAATAATATTGTAAAATGATTGTTTTGCCTTATTTTTAAATAGTCTACGAGCACAACTTCTGACTAAGTCACAAAAATAGTGAATATAAACTCAAAGCTTTCTTTGTAGCGCCTTCACTATGAACAACTTTCTCCCTCTGCTTGTTAAATTATACATATGTTATTTATCTTCATTTTGCCGCCTAGGATGCGGTAGATCGTTAAGGCACGGACTGCTGAGCTGGAGGTCAGGGGTTCAATTCTTGCCAGAACCGCATTTTCTGACTGAGTTTTCCCCTCCTCCAATTTTTTCCTGTCCTTTTTTTATGTTTAATGTCCCTTTTTTACTACTGAGGCACCACAGGCGGTTCCTGTCCTCGTAAGTGGCAAATGCACGGAGGTACCTTAAACTTAGGCCGGAAAAGTTTCCTTTATTCAAAAAAATATTTTTTAAATGATCATTTCGCCTCATATATCATCAGTGTCTGTTAAAAAAATCTTGATTTTCCAGATTCCTTTGCAAAGTTTTAATACCACAGTTTCCCAGTATCACTTCGCATATAATACAATTGTCAGTAAACAACCAAGCTTAAGATTTCATAGAACTGGTAAATCGTTTATATCTAAGGAAGCGTAACGGGGCGCTTCCGATGTTACAATGCTCACATTGTGTCACGAGCATTGATTTCTCTCATTTAAAAGTTCCTTAATCCAAGATATATGCGATAATTTTAACAGTAAGATATCATGGGTAGGTAGGTCAAAACCCTTACTGAAATTTATTACTGTGGTTCAATCCTCCCACCATTATCGACTAGACTAGATCAATGAAATAATCTGGCGCTCCCTAAAGCCGTAATGACCTTGAAAATATCCCCTCTTTGTTCCAGTTGCGCCGGATGTATTGGGCAATTAAGTGTTTCATTAATTTACATATCACTTATGTTAATAGTTGCTTACGTCATTTCTGTTTCCCTCTTTTATAATTGATACTATGACAGAAGTTTTTCAATCACTTGGAAGCGCCGAATTATATTTATAAATATGTGAAGTATATTTTAATGAAGTTTATGAAAATAAATGGATCGTGCGTGTTGGAGAAATTACATGACTAGCAGGATCCTATGATCTTAGCCCTTTAGATTTTAATTTTTATGATTTTATGAAGAAATCTATCAGGTTAACTATGCCTATCTCTAAAGAAGATCTTACTCGTATTGTGGCTGCAGATAGTGAACAAGATATCTTTCAATAAATCAGCCGATGCTTCTCGGTGTAGATTAAGTACTGAAGTGCAGACCGAAATTTTGAGCATCTTTTGCAATTTTAATTGAATTTCTTAAGATTTAATAAAATATAAACAACTTATATTAGAATTAATTTCAATGATTTACTGGTATTTTTAGTAATACGTTAATATTAATATCGAAATTGTGTGTAAATAATTCGGTGAATAATTTTTCTCTTAGTTTATTAGGAGATATTTTAACAAAAGCAGTTAAAATGAAATTCGTGTACTGTAATTATGGTTCACTTGTATAGACCAACAAAATAAATTAAATAATTAGGACAAGAAACTCTTAGAAGTTAGTTGTAAAGAAACCGATGAAAATAAATAACAATTTTACTTGTTTTTTGTAACGCAATGATTAATGCTATTTTCCCCTTAAAAATAAAAAAGCAAAATATAACAAATATTATTGAGGAATTAAACCAAAAAGCATTTGCAAAAAAATTACAATTAAATTACAATTTAACGACTTAAAAGTGCTTCAGTGACACTATGCATAATACAAAAAATATTTGTCTTCATTCCTTCTGTCTTCCCTATAAGTTTGTTGGTCGTAAATTTTCGCATACTGAAATGCACATACGATCGAGTTATAGGGTGTTAAAGAGTGTTACTGTCCAGTTAGATTTTTGTCCGTCGGAACTGCTGACGCGATATGCCCTGAACGCTGTCCATTGCTGGGGAAAAGAATATAAAGAGAGCGAAGAGTAATGAACCTTTTAATCAATAAATTATTTTAAAACTATTGAAACATTACAAAGCACATAGAACTCCTCTAAATAATTTATACACTTGTTACATACAATTCTGAGACTATGCTAATATCAAATACTGTAATTCTGTTGTTTTCACATGACATGATCATTTCATGAGAGCTTAGTTTTAAGCCCTGAGTTGCAGTAATTACGTCACTGCCACGGACTTCGCCCACTGGATTGGAAGTTTCAGCCTGTGTTTTTCCCGTGACGTCATGATCACCTGATGTTCAGCGCCGAGGTTTGCCACCGGATTAGGTAAAGGAGAGACTAATCAGAGTTATATTGGAACGCCATGAGTGCACCTGTGTTCGGTTGTTGTTAATTTGTTTTATTTATGGACGCTCTTTAACATCTCAAGTCATCAGCGTTCCATTCAAATCAGGGCGTGAAACGGCAGATAAATTTGCTCAGAGGCCTCTTCTTTCAGGCTTCATGTTCTTTATCGTGCCGTAAATGTACGACACGGGACCCACGGCTTTACTTCTCTTCCGAAGGAAGCCATACTTAGGATTTTTACGCCCGAAAAAAATCTATCGGTCCTGGCCGGGAATGAACCCACGATCTTGGGTTTTGGAGGCAAGTATGGTTACCACTACACCTCCAGAACCGACCCTGTGCTCGGTGGCAAAGCGGACGTCATTTCACTTTTTGTATCCAACTTTTGCTCACCTCTAGATAATTATCTAACTTAGAGAAGACTTGCTATCCTATAATTAGTTATGAGTAAATTGGTAGTTTCAATAACTTTTTCAAATGCGATATATCATTCGCCATTTCCTTGTACTTTGTAGTTCCTTGAGAAGGAGTCTAAGGTTTCAATGCTGTCTAGTCGCGTTACTTCTGGCAGCCAAATGTGCTCCTGTGCTCCATTGCTGCCATCCTTTATTGGGGCATTATAATAATTTATTTGTTATTTATATACTTTTCTGACTCTAATGTTATATTCATTGGAATTCTTATCGGAATTGCTTCAATTTACGATCACTGCTTTTCGGACGCCCCGCCTCTGTTACTGGAAAATTGTTAATATGTTATGATCATTTTGTTTAATTTTAGTAATCCTTTATGATACCCCATCACGATCCTTTTCTGACTCGAATAAAGGTGTTTTGAGTTTCAGAACGCATCCTAGTGCTGCAGATGACTACGTAAATTGCAGCAGAGACTATCTGATGGGAAAGACACACAATAAGAAGAGGAATGTATCAACAGAAGAGAGAAAAGGACGGGAGGGGAAATTTTAAACATATTACAATAGGTCTGAATTCTTAAACAAAGGGTGTCTTCATAAAACGATAGTTAAACTATATGTTAAATAATACGTGAGCTAATTCATTGCTATGCGTACTTGCAGATGGTGTTGAGCGAGTTCTCCGTTTTATCCACGTTTGTGGTTTTTGGAGCAAGGTGTGAGGTCATATTTTTTTATTCATGACGACATTTTTAAACTATTTTAAGACTGTTGTGCTTTCAGCTCTTGCTGATGCATTTTAGTGCCAGTCTTTTGATTGTTGTTGACCTTTTTGCCCTCGTTATTTGTTTTGCGGTTTTTATTTTTACAATTTTAGACCATTATAAGATTGTTGTGTTTTCAACTTTTGAAGCCGTCTTTTAGTACCAGTCTTGTTTGTTGTTGACCATATTATCCTTGTTATTTGTTATGGAGTTTTATTTTATTTCCCCCCCCCCCCAAATTGCTGTTATTTATTTCATACACTGACTTTGTGTAGAGTACTTCTTTATTTATTTATTTACTCTTGGCGATTTAGTGTGTTTGGGCGCTAATGACCTTTGCTGTTTTGCGCCCCTTAAATAATAATCATCATCATTGCTATGCGTACACTTGCTTCATAGCTATAAAGAACAAAACACAACTCCCCGCGCATCGGCTATTCAAACACACTAGCTGGCACGTTCGGATGAAACGGTGAAGACCAGCAGCGGCTCGTAGCGGCATTAAAACCGTGGTACTTAGCTTTATTACTGAAAATGCTAAATATACATCGGAAGTTTCTAGAATCTTAATAAGTAAAATTAAACAAATGTGCTGCCGTTATTTCTGGTGCACATATGCTACTTTCGCACTAACTATGCCGATCAATCTGACGTTAACGCACTTTAATACCTCTAAAACTCTGCTCTTGAACTCTACTAAATTCAACTAATTCTGAGACACAACTGCCTATTCTTCACTGATAGTTTTCCCGCTAGTGAAATTGAAACACAAACTTTCTACTGACCTAAACTAAAACAGATTATTGGACTGCTAGTTCTTACTCTTCCACACTGACTTAGACTCGAACGGAGAATGTCTTTTCTTCCAACCAACTGAACTAAACAGAGAATTGAACGGAGAGTTGAAAGGCAAGACAAACAAGTCTGCCAGTTCTTAAGAAGCTCTTTATTCTTTCAAGTATGTTTTTAGAAGATCTAGAATATTTTCTCCCATCTTCGCATCTCTATTGGGTAATCTGTCCCCTCCGATTTTTCCCTGCTATTTTCAGATTCATGCTATTTGTCAGATGGCGTACGTGACTATTTGCATGTCACCTACATCTCTTACGTATTAAATGGAACCGTTAGGATCTCCCTTCCAGGTTATTCTCTTGTCTTTTCACCTCCGTAGTCGTCATATCCTTTATTACGTCTTCCTTGCTTTACAATTCCCTAACAGTATACAAATAAACATCTTGCTCAAGGATTTTCCTTTAGAAATTTCTCCACAAAACATCGGTTTGCTTGGATGATCTTTTAGGAAATATGATTACAATGGCAACAGAAATTCCCAGGTCAGATTTTATGGCTGGGATAGCTTTCTGCATTCTTGCAAGAAAGTAACATCACACACAATAATTCAACATGTTACAGGACATAGAAATGAAATTACACTCATGCTTAAAATAAGGAAGTTACATAAAATTTCTTGCTATAATTACTTTAATTAAATATGGAAGTGGTAGCTCATAAATACTGTTTCAATAGTTTGACTCAAATTAGAACTTGCAGTTGATCTTACCAATTTTTTAATTTCCATTTTCTTTTCCAAAAGTTGCCAAGAAAAAGATAATTTAATATTTATGTAGCTTTGATTCCTGTACATTCAATTAAAAATTAAGTGTTTCACAAATTCACACAAAATGTATGGCTTGCCATTCAGCAACGGTTAGCAACTAAAGTAGTGACTGACTATCGCTACTGAGGAGTGTCTGCATTAGAGCATTATTTCTTCAAACTTAGTCTAGTTTGATATTTAAATACCTTCAAATTTTCCAATATTGGAATATGTCGCCATTAATACGGTATACTGTCTCACTTTAATTATCTAATATTCTTTTTAAAAACGTTATTTCAATTTGTAACGCAGAAACAGTCTTAATCACTCTATATAAAACTTTCCGGAAGCAACCATTCCTGAGAACGCGCGTGACGAGATGGTGCAAGTACACATTGGCACTTATAGGAAACAGGCTCGGCAATCGCTACCTCTCTTCTTTGACCTCTCCCAGTCAAATTACTCCACAGGCTTGACAAGACAGTGTCTCCTACAGAAAAGTAATTAGACACCAATATATGGGGAATGCCCCATAAATATAAAATTATTATGGAAAAAATTAAGAAACCGGAAATTCTAAATACAATTAAAAAAGACAATGGTGAAATGACTACAGATTGGAAAAACTCTATAAATGCTCTCTTGGACAAGTTACTTCCACAGAATAAGAGCATGGATAATATTCAGCACATAAAATAAGATTAGATATGAACACCATATATAGAAGTAATAGACTAATCTACCTCTTTGATATGTTGGAAATTAAGTTAGCCATAAATAAGCTAAAAAGGAATAAAGCAGCAGCATGGAGTATGATGAAATTCTGATAAATTTGGAAGATAAAATTACATCGTTCTTATATCGACTTTTTAATAACTATACATGGCAAGGGCGCTTTCCCTATTGCTGGAAAGCAGGAAAATTTATTATCTTAAAGTAAAGTGCCGACAAGGATCCTAAGGAGCCGAAATTATATAGACCTATATGTCTCCTAAATACTCTTGGAAAAATCTTAGAAGCACTCGTTTGTAAAAGATTAAAAAATTTTAGGATCATGACAAGTATAAATAATAATCAATTCGGCTTTAGAAAAGGAAAATCAACTCAAGACGTAATAAACCACCTATTAGAAATGGCCAATAACTCAAATTCAAAATACTTAATTGGAATACTTATTGGTATTTGCGGCGCTTTCGATAATTTATGGTGGCCGGTACTATTTGAGAGGTTGCAGGAAATAGATCTCCCTAAATGCCTATTAATGGATTACTGCAAAGACAGAAGGGTTCATGTAAAAGGCACTGAAGAAACCATTTATAGAGATATAAATAACTAAGGGATGTCCACAAGGCTCGATCCTAGGCCCAATTTTTGGGACATAGTTTTGGAGGCTCTTTTAGACGAACTAAACAACGACGAAAATGTGGCAAAAACCATCGCGTATGCCGACGATGTTTTATTTCTAATAGAAGGAAACAATAGGGCAGATACAGAAATAAGAGCGAATAAATGAACTAATAAATTAAGTAACTGGTGTAGTAAAACTAAACTCCAAGTCGCTTCAACTAAATCAGGCCACATGCTTTTGAAAGGTAATCTCAAAACAGATTCGTGCATAAAATACAACAATTATAATATAATATGCCAAAAAGAAGCAAAATATTTGGGAATTTACTTAAATGAGAAACTAAATTTTAGGAAACATACTGAATAAGTACGAAAAAATCTGAAAACATGATGATGAAATTAGCAAAATTAGTTCAATTGAATTTTAAAATTCCATTAAACCGCAGCATACCGCACGAGCATTTTTGCTTCAACAACGAGGTATGAAGCAGGGATCTGGGCTCTGAGGATGAAGGATGTCCAAATAAAAACTTTACTAAGAAGATTAGGAGGAAGGTGTTATTAAGATTTACAGGGACATTAAGCACCTCACCCTCTATGGCCCTTTTAGTAGTCACAGCAATATGGCCAATTGACTTCGTGATTAAATTAAGAGTCGCTGTTTATTGGTTGAAGAAAGGCAACTTGGAGAAAGTAAGTTTAATAATCGGCAGTTACTGCAACAACTTAAATGAAATAAAACATAAGTTAAAAGAACAATGGCAGCACGAATGGGAAAATGCCGAGGCAGGCAGGAGAATTTTCGACTTCTTTAACAACATTTTTGAGAGATTAAAATTAAAATTTATACAACCTACCAAAGGCACGATACACTACCTTATAGGACACGGAACTTACAAAACTTATTGGAAAAAAATCAACAGAAAACATGACGATATATGTACACTTTGCAAAACACAGGATAACCCCGAGCATGTGTTATTTGAATGTACACGTTATTTAGAACAAGAGAGAGAAGAAAGAACTTTTAAGTGATCATCAGGTGGCACATATACTTAGAAATAAGGGCCTACTTCCAGCAGACGGCACTCAAAATAAGTAATCTAGCACGGGAAGAGGTAATACCACAAGAGCAGATAATAAGAAGTAATGAAAAAGCTGAGGACGAGGTAAGAAGATCAGAACGCATACGTATGCAAAGACAACCCCCAAACACAAATAACTTAACAAGAATAGAAAATATACAATATACAATATTTTCAATAAAAGATAACTTTAATTAAATCAAAAGGAAGAGAATATTAGGAGGAGAAGATAAAGGTAAGAAAGAAGGTAATGATGGAGACGAAAATACCTAAATTTATAATAGACAGGGATAATTTTGATTTACAACCTGAAGTAGAGAATATGCCTATAAGAATTTTGGCACCGGGAAGAGGATGGAAGAAAGAAGATTACAGGAGATGAAAGGGTGTTGTAGATATACGGGAATGAGCCGCGGGAGGAGATGGAGGATGGAGAAGTGGTGTCCGGAGAGGAGGAGCAAAGCGCGAGAAATGGTGCAATCAGGGGACCAGGAGGATCAAGCGAGAGGGAAAAAGGGATGGTTGTGAAGAGAAGATGGAGAGTGATATGGTGGAAGCGAGGTGATAGTGTTTAATGAGTTTAAATGTTGGGACTAATAAATGAAATGAGTAGAAAAGATTAATAATGATAAATGAACTTTAAGTGAAAGTTGTTAAAGAGAAGGATATTATTATGACTGAAATAAATTAAGGAGATTTGAAACAATTAAGTATAATGTTTAATTTAAGAAAAATTCTGCCAAGTAATGGATACCAGTACATACCGCTGGTAACCAGTGGTTAATAGTAGTATAGTTGTATAGCAATGGAATAAATTTAAAGGATAGAATAGCTGACTACCAGCTATAATTCTTACTGGCTCCCAGTAATATTGTTAATTTGGTAGCTTTTGTAGATTTTGGAAGATTAATTTGGGAAGCAGTTAAGTAAATTTATATTTTGGTTTAATTTAATTGTTTTCAGTTTTTTTTCTTACTGTTTTATTATATTCTTTTAAGCTAGTTATTAGGAAAATCTGTAAAATAATGTATTAAGTTATTATTGAATTGTATAGTTATAATAATAAATGTAAATTTTGATATATACGCCCTGGTTTAGGAAACCAGGTACCACAGTGGCGTATGCAGATTTTATTTATTTATTTATTTATTTATTTATTTATATGTTCCCTACAGATAATAATACAAATACTCGTGCAAATGTCAGCCTTAAGTTAACTACTGTGCAGATTTTTTTTAAACTTAAAAGTGCATCAAGCAATAGTTGTGGGAAGTTAATCATTGAGTGGAGCAAACCGGAAGTCTCCTAGAGGAGCCGCCCTTGGTAAATATTCCTATCCGCGCCTATAACTCGATCATATGTACATGCCAGTATATAATATTTTAATACACGCTGTTCTACAGTCAGGGGATCTCGTTATTGACTTTTTTGGAAAAATTATATTGTTGAATATAATATAACGGTATAAAAGCTTGAGACCCGGAATTTGCCAAATTTCAAAATCGGTTTCGGCGAAAGGCAGAGTATCGTAGATGGCGCGTTTTATTTTAGAAACGCTTAGAGGGGAAAAAAAGTCAGTGTAACGGAGGAAATACATTGCACTTTTGTATATTTTAATAAGGTCTTCGATTTCATCAATCACGAGGCACTAATGGTATAAATTGCGAATAAAGGGAATATCAAGGGAAATCATACGATCTATGACAGTGTGGAACTCTGCATTACGATAGATTATTAATTTTTTTTTTTTTTTTTTTTTTTCCCCTTTTTGGTAAAGAGAGATCGGACGCTCTTTAACATCTCGGGTCATGAGCGTCCAATTCTATTCAAGGCGTGAAACGGACGAAAAATTTTGCTCAGAGGCCTCTTCATTCAGGCTGGTTCTTAATCGTGCCGTAAATGTACGACACGGGACCCACGGCTTTACTTCCCTTCCGAAGCAAGCCATACTTAGGATTTTTACGCCCGAAAAAATCTATCCATCCCGACCGGGATCGAACCCTCGATCTTGGTTTTGGGAGGCAAGTATGGTTACCACTACACCACCAGGACCGACATGTTACGACAGAGAGAGTACCGGAGAGGTTTCGGGGCAAATGGGGTGTGTGAAAAGGCTGCATTGTGTCACTTATACCATTTAATCTGCCTGTAGACCACACAGTGGACATACTTTTCTTTTTTTGAATAGTGTTTAATGCCCGTTTTACTACTAATGTACCACAGGCGATGTACACTGATGATGCATGAGATGAAATGATAAATTGGGAAAAGATTTTTTTTAAGGAAGCTAACGTTCCAGGTCATAGTTTAGGGTATTTCCCGGCATTTGCCATTTATGAGGACTGAGGAAAATCTGAAAAAAAAACCTCAAGTCAGGTAGGACTGTCCTGGTAGGATTTGAACCGCAGACCTCCCGCTCATGAGTCCGCGCCTTTACGACCTCGGCCACCCGTGGCGGTAGTGGACACCGAGCTATCCGTAGTGAGAGATGTTCAGGTCTCGGCGATTTTTTATGTAAATGATATTGTGTTATAGTATTATGTTATGTTATGACCATTAATAGATTGCAGAGAAACTTATTGAGAAGAATGATTCCTCTTAGTTAATGTAAACAAAAGGAAATCAATGTCTTTCAAGAACGTAGCTATCTATATCAGGGAAGAAACTTCAGACCTTAGTCAGACCTTAATTACCAAGACCTTCGTTTAGAGCAAGGACTCGCTTTTAAAAATTACGGACCTTGAACGAAGCACAAATCGCTTGACGCGGAGACTCTACGGATACAAGCAGAATTTCAGATCTGACGATAGGTTTAGTGGAAACCGTTTACGGGGCTCTGGTTATATTCGCGAAAGCGCATGACACGCGAATTTTGGGATGAGATGGGAGAAAACAGATCTAGATCAATTGAGAGATGTGTTTTTAAACTGATTTTGAAGATAGGGAGGTATTTGGCGAACTGCAGAACCAGAAGGGATTTTGGATCTCATAGTGTGATAATAGAATTTAAAATGAGAGAGATAAAATATTACCTGCGAATTGTTCTGGCAGACCAATTTTTAATTAGGGCAATCTTCTCCTAAGAACAGATTGGGAGGAAATAAGATGCGAGTCTTCAAAGTGAAAAAGACGTTGGAAACCAGTTAGTGTAACTAAAAAGGGGATTTCTTTGATTTGGGGGCATTAGAAAAGAGAGAGATCTCTATAATTGGGAAAAAATAATTGACGATTTGTAAATATTCTTTCTCATATTATGTAAACAAATATGATTGCAAGAAATTTGAATGTGCAGGTTTTTTTGTTTTTATGCGTTAATTTGGGCAATATTTAGTGGGTTAAGAAAACGGATTAACTGTGTGGAGAAAGGTAAGGAGACGCCTGAAGAATATAGACAGGCAGCATACAATCTCGCAACGTGAGAAGATCGTTGCAAATTATAAGGGTTAAAGAATAGAGCAGTACATCAAAATAGGGTTAGGCTCATTAAATAGATACTCGCTTGATTTAGACTTAGGACAAGGCGACTGATAAAAGTTATTGATAATCTGTGGGGAGGAGGAACCGCGGTCGCATATCTAGAAGTGTAGCATCACTGAGGAGTGGTGTAAGTAGTAAATATCGCATTCCTTTATTGACTGTAACAGAGGACAAGAGGGACTAAGCTTTGCTGGCCAGAAAGATTGAGGAGCAGGCAGGCAAATTGCTGTCGAAGGTGGAACAGCTTACGTCTGAAAGTGCTTATTTATAAATTTATTTTAAAAATGTAGCTTTTGGGTATTATGAATACACGTACAAGGTGGACTGTGCGAAGTTTGTAAACATATTATCGTAAATATGCTAATTTGAGTAAATACACTCATTTATTCACAACAGGTATGCAGTAATTGTACCATTAACTTCCACACATAATAAAAAATTTAAACTCTTAAAGGAAAATAAAATGTTATCTTCATTTTCTTAAAACGTGTAATCATTATATGGTTTAGTTTATTACAAGTATTTTGATTTAACAAAATTCCTCAAAAAATCAAAGGAAATGTAACTAATTTCTGTCAGGTGAAAGGGCTAAGTTCTCTTATTATGGTATCATATATGTAATATTTGCGGACAAAGAAGTAAAGATCGTAACAATATTTATGGAAGTTGTTTTTGTCACTAAAGTTTAGTAGTTGAATGAAAGTATCGGTTTTTTTTGTGCGTGAGTATAGTTAACATATCATATACCAAATAGTACTTTTCCTTTCATATGATACTTATCTGAAAATATCTAATTAAGACATAAAATGCTGTGATACTGCGAAAAGAATGCACTTAGGAACAATGAGTGACATAGGCATAAAATAAGCATTGAAAGGTAATCCATTTCTCAGATTTAAATTATAATTCAAGTAAAAATTAAACTACAAATCTAATGTATCAAACTTTACTACTCAAATATGTAACAAGATACACTGAAACAAATGAGAAAGGATGGATAAAGGGAATTCAGAACACTTAGGCATGTGCCTCATTTGCTCCAGTTTTGTCTTTAAGCAGAATTATACAGCATACCTCTCTCTCACTGCACTTTGCACTGCGTAAACACCGGCTGTACACATATTCCACGTTAAAAATAGACACACTCCATTTTATTACTTCACCACCATTAACTTATATATTATGATCGATTTATTTATTTGCATTATTTACGGATGCTCTTTAACGTCTCAGGTCATCAGTGTCTCACTCAGGTTAGAGCATGAAACTGCTGATAAATTTTGTCTTGAAGTTCTTTTACGTGCGGTAAACCTACGACACGGGACTCATGGATTTATTCCCCCTCCGGAAGATGCCATATTAGGATTTTTATACCCGAAAAAATCCATTGACCTTGGCCGGGATTGAACCCGCTATTTTGGGTCTAGGAATACTATGAGGCACCACAGGCGGTGGACACTGATGACATATGAGGTGAAATGATAAATTGGGAAAGGATATTTTAAGGAAGGAAACGTTCCAGGCCTAAGTTTAGGGTACCTCCCCGGCATTTGTAAATTATGAGGACTGAGGAAAATCTAGAAAAAACTTCAGTCAGTCAGGAAGGAAGGAATGTCCCGCTCTCTCCCCTTAACGACCTCGGCCACTCTAGGCGGTGATTATTATGGTGAATATAATACTACAACTAATGATGATGATAATGATAAGATGATGATGATGAGGAGGAGGGAATGTAGGCTATCACGGACGGGGTCGCAGATATCACCAGAGGCATCTTCCGGACTGTTATGCAGTGGTCTGCTGGAGCTAGGAGTTCCAGTAATAATAATAATAATAATAATAATAATAATAATAATAATAATAATAATAATAATAATAATAATAATAATAATAACGTGAAGGGTATTTCATGACTAGCACACAGACACGTTTAATATTGAAATAAAAATGCAAATTAAATAATTCATAAATGTGATCAACTATAATGTCGCATCTTTGAACAAATATCTTTAGTACTTAAGTTGTTGGATATTATTCTCACAATATAAAATAAATGGCACTGTTCTACATTCCCCAAAACACTTTTGAGCGTTTACATATCTACGCACTCACATTTAGCAGTTAAATGAATTTGTTGTAGCAGTTCTTTGTTTGAAAACATTTAATAAAAGAACGTCTGAGTTTAATCGTTTAAATAAGTATTTAACAATAGTTATAACTGTATCAAAACTAGGCTGACCAAATTGTTCTTATTTCTTCATTCGGCACTGCTGACAATATCAAAAATAAATATAATTAACTGAGAAAATGTTGAATGCATTTCGCTTCTTGATAAATATACTAAGATAATTACATGTCCTAAAGATTTTCCTGGAGTCACTGCGACATTCGCCTGAAAACCTGAACTGGCCCAGCAAAATCAGGACGTCTTATTAGCTTAGTAAAAAGAGAGAGTGCGCGCGTATTATTTTGAAGGTTTCTCTCTCTGACTCTGAGAATGGTGTTTTTTTTTTTTTTTTTTTTTTTTTTTTTTTTTTTTTTTTTTTTTTTTTTTTTTTCCCTCCAGAGCGGTAGCGATAAGATGAAGTGAGGAATGGATTGGAATCATCAATATCAGCAAAAAGTGAAGGATAGCTTTAAAAAAAATAAACGAAAAAGAGGATAGGAGAGAAAGGACAACAACTGATCGCAATTAATTATCAGAGTATTTTCGTTTTATATTACTTGAAGACTGGCAGAATCGCTAGGATAGGCGCATTTCATCCTACGGGGATTATTTTGAGAAATATCGTCAAAATTTTGAGAAAGAGTAAATGTTTGTCAACAAAAGTTATGATCATTTTTTATTAAACAACCCTCGTAGATACAAAATTTGTTTGGCCCAGAGAGCACAACAATTGCAACACTTTCTCTAGACAAAATAACAATGTTATTTAGTAGCTTTAGTATGATCTGTGCACTGCTAGTACATACAGATATTGTTTGGCCCAGAGAGCACAACAATTGCAACACCCTCTCTAGATAAGATACTGTTAATTTAGTAGTGTTAATATGATCTGTGTATTGCTGGTAGATACAAAACTGGCTAATGGAATACGAAAGTCTACAGGTATAGCGAATATTCAAGCCGTAAACCCTGCATAACGTAGATTTTAATTGATTTCAGCATTAATACTATTTAGAATGTGTCGAAACTTGACTTCATTAAAGAAACCGGATTCCCAGCTGTAGCAGGTGAAATGGTGTTTGGGGAGGTTTCTTCCGGATATAATGGCTTCCCTTGTCATTCGTTCTACTCTGTGCTCCATCATCAATGTCATCTTCAACTTTTATCATCTAGCGTGATGGGGTTCGGCCGAATTTCGGTGTATGAAAATGGAGCACATCACTGCCTTCTGCCTCTTGTGCGTGTAACTCCAGGAGCTATACCCAAAGATACCATATTAAAATTAAACTACGCGAGAGAAACTAAATGTATTCAACGTAAATGTAAGAGTAGAATTGTATCAAACATATAATCACAGAAGAACCAAAGAAGCATCTGCATGCGCATCATCATTTGGAAAACGAAGCATTGGTAGAACAAAAAGCCGATGGATAGATTAAGCAGGACCCGGAACGGATCAACTCTTAACTCACCTTGAAGTAGATGATGGTGATATTGGTAGATTTTGCTGTACCTTTTGAAGATACATAAATTCTGAGCAGTTTGTGGACAGTTTTATTAATCTTTAACTTGCTCAGAGATGCCTTAAATAATGACAGATTTCAAATTAGGTTTTATTTTGTGTCGCTAAAGTGTGTATAAAAATTTACAGAACTGTACTTAGAAATGTGTTTTTGTATTATAACATATTTCTAGAACCAGCACAATTTGAAATTCCATAACGAGAAAATACATTTTCGTTATTAATTACTTCAGTTTTTGCGTTTCTTCTGCTAAATCTTCTTTGTAGAAGTTAGTTTACTTAAAATTTCCATACACAAAGAAAGCATACTGAGCGCTCTAGACAGATTAAACCCAATCCTCTGCTTCTGCAATATTGCACACGAAGATATGTCATGTGTTACATTAAGGGTCATCTGAGCTTTGCATTGACAGATGGTGATTTCTGTCTGTTAGGTAAGAAACATTGATGATTCATTCCAGTAATAAAAATATTTACTTTTATTTTCAATTATGTATTTATTAATTTATTCAATCTGCAAATGGTCTCACACTCTGTAGCAATGTAGAAATAATAAATTATGATATTTACATTTTGTACTTAAAAGTGTACGAATCAAGATATTTAAATACATTTTAATCTAATTAAAAG
This sequence comes from Metallyticus violacea, assembly GCA_030762175.1. Taxonomy (NCBI): domain Eukaryota; kingdom Metazoa; phylum Arthropoda; class Insecta; order Mantodea; family Metallyticidae; genus Metallyticus; species Metallyticus violacea. Next base: position 96,803,768 of record CM060832.1, on the reverse strand, counting down.
CATGTCAAGTGAATTAAATAATGTCCAGTGAATTAATTACATCTCAATCGAATTAAATACATGTCAAGCTAATTGAACACATTTCAATATAATTAAATATATGTCAATCTAATTAAATACGGGTCAATCTATTTAAATTATGTCAGTCTGATTAATTACATGCAACCTAATTATCTACATCTCAATCTAATTATCTACACGTCAATACAATTAAATACACCTGTCTAATTAATTTTGTGTCAACTAAGTTAGCAAATTTCGCTCTATTTTAATACCTTTTAACTTAATTAAAATCTTGTGAAGATAATTTAATACATTTCACTCTATTTTAATACATTTAAACTAATTAAATACATATCGACTTAATAAAATGTTCAACCTAGTTAAATGCATTTCAATTTAATTAAGTACATGTCAACTGCAAAGTCTAATTGGTGAACTATAATCGTACTTGTCTAAGTTTATATTAAATGTTTTAACTGTTAAAGGATGGACCTCTAGCACTGCTGCGGGGTGAGTTATTCCAATCATTCACAGTTCTGTTTCAGAACTGAAATTTTCCTATGCCTGCCTTCTGTTGCTTTCCTTGAATTTTATGATCTCCCCTTAAGTAATATGGGGATATTTTAAGTTCAAGATCCTCCCATGCCCTAAATGTCTTATACGCTCTATAAAGTGCACAAAGTATCTAGCTGCTAAAAATTTGCATCCCAGATCCTGCATCTGCCACTCTCTACACCCTATTGACAGAGTGTGTTTGGTTCTTGCTATAGGGATCCCAGCAATGTGCTCCATGTTCTATTATGGGTAGAATCATAAATCTGTACGCTAACTCTTTACATATCACGTTTCTCTTTCTAAGCATTCTCATAACGAAATATAAAATCGTCCGAGCTTTATACGTTACATAATTCTCTTGATCCATCCCAGATTTGCCTGTGCATACACGAGGGTAGGTCCATAAGTTTCCGGCCTCGCCAAAAAAAAAAAAAAAAAAAAAAAAACCTTATCTGGTGTCATACCCGATCTGTTAAGCAAATGATGGCAACTGTAAATTTCGCTCCGCTGTCTTCAGTTGTTCAGATATAGTTCCACAAAGAAAGCTATGTGTAGAAGATTGTGACATGTTCAAAATGGAGTTTCGAGCTGTTGTTAAGTTCTTCACAAAAGAAGGAGTACTTCAGATGAAATTAAACAATGATTGGACGGTATATGTGGGGAAGCATCCCCCTCATATTCTACTGTAAAAGAATAGGCCAAACTTTTTCGAATGGAATGAGAAAGCATTGAAGACGAACAGCGTGCAGTCGGCCCTTGGAGATGCTCACTCCTGAAAACATTGCTCTTGTGGAAGGAGAAATTATGGAAGTCCGGAGGTTCAAAGTTGCAGAAATAGCAGCAAGGTTGGGCCTTTCTAAAACAACAGTCCTTCGAATTATTCATGAGCATTTAAACATGAATAAGGTTAGTGCAAGAAGGGTGCCTAGAGTTCTTTCCTCAGTCCAAAAGCAGCAACGAGTCTTTTGTTGTCTGGCATTTTTCAGTTCTGCCGTGGTAACGAGAGAGAAGTTCTGCAAACCATTGTTAATGGAGATGAAACTATGGTTCTCTACTATGATCCCTTGTCCAAAAGAGAACCAATGGAGTGGCAGGCGTAAACCTGGTGAAGCACCGCCTCTATAGGCAAAGATCACTCAGTAAATCAAGAAAATCATGGCCACAATCATTTGGGACTGTGAAGGAATACTCTTCATTAACTTCAAGGAGAGGAACACCACAGCAAATGGGGAGTACTATGCTGGCCTATTGCACAGGCTACGTGCTTCCATCAAAGAGAAAAGCCGAGGAAAGCTGAGTGGTGGTGTGCGTCTTCTTCACTACAACGCGCTTGTGCACATAACTCTGGAAGCTGTGAAGAAATGTGACTTCAAGGAAATCGAACATTCACCTTACATCCCAATCTAGCGCCCAGTGACTATTTCCTCTTCTCAAAACTCAAGAAGGACCTTCGAGGAAGAAAATTAAGTGTGACAAAGAAGTGTGATGGATGCTGTCTATGCCCATTTTGCAGACAAGACTTCCGACTATTTTTGGGAGGAGGGATTGAAATATTAATTAAAAAATGTGAGGGGTGTATTGCAATAAAGGATAACTATACTGAAAAGTGAAATGTAGTTTTTGTCTTTACCATACCTAGAAAATGGTTAGACCGGAAACTTGTTGACCTAAACTTGTATATATCCTAAATATTTGCAGTGTTTTTCTTAAGTCAGTTCCCCATCAATACGATAGCTAAGAACAATTTCTTCTTGGGTTTGTTAAATGATACAGATATACAGTCATTAAATATTTTAGATCAAATATGACCAAGGATATGCAAATTAGATAGCAAAATATCCTACAAAAGCCTAAGTTGCCATATGGTAGAGAAATATGGATCCTAAAAGTCTATGATTGGAAGCGAATTGAAGCGGCACAAACGAGATTCCTAAAATCAGTAGAAAAGGTAGCAATGAGAGACAAGAATAGAAATAGTGAAATAAGAAATAAAAAAGAATATTTCTGACGAAATTAAACGCTATCAGATAAACTGGCAACCCATTGGGAAACTTGACCTGGGTCGTCCAAGAAGAAGATGAAAGAATACAATTAGCCTTGGAACGGGACAACAATGACCTATTCTTGAAAGGAAGAACATATTTTTATTCTTATTTGTCTTTATTTTGTTTATTCTAGCCTAGTTGCCACCCTAATCCAGATCGTTCCGTAAAGTTTTAGTTTCAGGGTTTTTCCATATAATAGAATCGTCAGCAAACCACAAACTTTAGATTTCATACAAGTTAGGAAGAGTAACAATTCGATACACGTTCTCTGGGGGATTTCCGAAGTTGTGAGGCCCCTTCCGACATTTTAACACGTTGATTTCAATCATTTAAATTTCCTGAATACAATATATTACCCTTTTATCTATTTCAACGTGCGATAATTTTGGCATTAAGATATCAAAGGCATTACTAAATTCTATCACTATGGCGTACCCATCCATATTAGCTTCACCGAATAGATCCTGTAACAAAGCAAATAAGCTGGCTCTGGTATGCAAAGCCCTCTCTGAATCCATATTGGCTATAGAAAAACGACCCTTTTGTTCCAGTAGTGCCGAGTGAATAGAGCAATTGATTGTTGCATTAGTTTGCATCCCACTGATGTTAAACGCATGAATTGTAAACTCTTACATCACCCCTCTTTATGAATTGGTACTGACAAAAGTTTTCCAATCACTTGGAAGCGGCGAAGTATTTATGGATACAGTATATATTCGCTTTAAGTACGGAATCATGGCTGCACCTCCTAGCTTTAAAATTCGGTCGGGATCCCATCCGCGCCCCTTTTTAACTGCATATTCTATTAAAATAGTCACCCATGTGGTCCATCATTGTTGTAACGGCTGACTCTAACGCATGCAACCATTGGAAACACCGACTCCGGTGACAATCTTCCAAGATTGAATAAAAGCATTAAACAGCAAATGTGTATGCAGTATCATAGTGAGATGGTGGTGGCTACCTTAATGCTGGGGTCACTCACCCCTACAAAGGAGTAGGTCTAAGCTAGTACGACCTATCAGCCAGTTAAATTCTGGTAGCTGGGTGCGCTCGGCTCTTGAAGCTGCAGTTCACTTGGTGCGCTTGGGCGACGTAATCGCCTGCGGCCGAACGGCGGGTCGGTTTTGGAAACTAGATACCGTCCTAAATGCAAAAAACCACAGGGTAGCACAGATCTCTGTGCTCGGTTACCCCTGGTCTCGAGCGATGGTAAGCTCACCCTATTATTATTATATTATGCAGTATCATTCATTTGTTGGATCTCACTTCAATGAGCAGCATGATTCCTGCAGTCGGCAGAGCACGTGATAAGTCACATTTATATCGAGGATCGGCAAAACCTCTTTCTTATAAATCAAGAACACATGAGAGAAACATACAAGAATTATTAGTAAAATATTTTTCATTTTAAAATGCATGCTAAATGTTTAGCTTCTTAAATAAGTTGAAAACGTTCCCGTTTGCTATGAAATTGGAGAAAGGAATAACAAAATTAGCTCTGCTTCCAAAATGCTCATCTAGTTCATCTGTTATAGTGCTTTGCGGTTAATTTAATATTTCTGCATCTGTGCCTATATTCTTATCTTTTTACTGCCTTATAAATATGAACTCTGTATTTTTAGTCTGAGGATCGATCAGGACACAACCATTCAATAATCTTATTTGAAAAGATAAACTTTCTACATACATTCTCTACTTTTAAGTTGCATTTTCGAGTAGTTTATCCCTGTCCGTTGATTCGTTAATGAAAGCTACCACGCACATTTAACATTACAAAATATGTGAATTCTTTTTTACCGATAATTTCATGGCCTGTGTTCTTGAGCGCTCTTGGTGCTTACATCCCAAATGACTCTGTTACTTAAAACGAAATCCTCCTGAAAAAACAAATAGCACAAAATATTTAACGATACTGTTAGAAAAAAGTGACTTTATGAACCTTTGAGCCGATTGAGAACACGGATGAAATGTTTCCAGTACATGTGCCCCCAAAAATACAGAACAAAGCTATGGCATTCAACAAAAGGTAATTTTCTCCTCCAGAGTATATCAAAACAGTTTGTAGTTTTGGAAATAAAAAAGAAAATATTGATTAAATGGATTAAATATATCCTATATACAAAAATTAGAAAATAACGAAGCAAAATAATCATATGTGCGTCTAAAAAATTAAATAAGTCATAAAAAAGTGTAATGTCAATGATTGGGTGCTCCGAAGCAATGACACGCATGAAAGCCACCTGGGCTCTATTACATAAAAATATGATTTAATATAGGAAGTAAGTCTCTCTCTGAATGTCTGTGTGCTCACGGCGAAACTGACTACCCGTGAACAGGAATGACGGGGTTCAGTGCCGCCACATTTACAGTGAGTGCAAGAGGTGCTCGCCTTGTTTAACAATGAAGAAAAAAATGTTTTAGTATTTGAGATGAAAAAGCACGCAGTTTCTTTTGTGATTCTGCTTTATCGTATGTATCACATTATAACATTAAGAGATATTTCACAGATGCACATGGGGAGGACTAGCGAAGACAACTTTTATGGAATAGCTAGTGAAAAGTCCTTGATAACTTAAAAGAAAAATTGCAAAAAGAAAGTGTGGAAATTAATCGGTCAGGTATTACCCGTACATATTTTAAAATTACGAAACAAAGGAAATTAACTCTGAGTTAGTTAATTTTTCATTGCCTCTCAATATGACACGTCGTACCGTCACGGTAAGAATTTCAGAAATAGCTCTTTGTAGCAACTGAAAATGAAGATCGAAAACATTGTAGAATATTTTCTTCGATCTTCTTCCATGAAAATATTGCATCGCAGGCGAAATATTGTGCAAAATAAATGAATAATTTCGTCTTCTTTTGGATAAATTAGTTTCCATTGGTGTGTGTTGAAACGAATGGAGTGCTTTTGACGTCTGATTCATGGGAGGACAGGAGATTCATGGCAGCAAAAGAAATAAAACTCGGACGACATCTTACAGGTATATTATTTATACATCGGGAAGCGTTGTGTGCGAAATCAGTGACGTTAGACAAAGTAATCACCTTTGCTGTGAAAATTGTAAATACGATTTAGTCATACGCACTTCTTCATAGACAGATTCGGACATTCTTAAAAGACATAGAATATATTTATTCAGATCTTCTATTTCATGTTCAAGTTAAGTTATTAAATGGGCGCAAAATTCTTGAGGGCATTTTTAAGTTATGATGTGAAATTGACATTTTCTTGAATGACCATAATATAGAATTTACAAAATTAATCGTCGGTCCTGGGGGTGTAGTGGTTACCATACTTACCTCCTAAACCCAAGATCGCGGGTTCGAACCCGGCCAGGACTGATGGATTTTTTCGGGCGTAAAAATCCTAAGTATGACTTCCTTCGGAAGGGAAGTAAAGCCGTGGGTCCCGTGTCGTAGATTTACGGCATGAAAAAGAACCTCAAGCCTGAAAGAGAGGCCTCTGAGCAAAATTTGTCGGCCGTTTCACGCCCTGATGTGAATGGGACGCTGATGACCTGAGATGTTAAAGAGCGTCCATAAATAAATCAATAAAAAAAAAAAAGCTAAATTAATCAATAAAGACTAGGTGTGTGATTTGACTGCTTTAACGGACCTAGCATTGCATTTAAACACCATAAACAGTTTGTTACAATGAAAAAAATTATTTAATAATTACTATTATTGATGACCTGAAGGCTTTCATGGCTAAACTACATACAGAACGAAGAGATTTATGCCATTTCCCATTGTTAAATAATGTGTTCAGAAATGGAACAAGTTTTTTTGAGTGGTGTTTAATGCCCATTTTTACTACTGAGGCACCACAGGCGGTGAACGCTGGTGATACATGAAATGAAATGATATATTGGGAAAGGATATTTTTAAGGAAGGAAACGTTCCAGGCTTATGTTTAGGGTACCTCCCCGGCATTTGCCAGTTATGAGGACTGAGGAAAACCTGGAAAAAATCTCAGTCAGGGAGGACGGTCCTGGAGGGATTCGAACCCCAGACTTCCCGCCTTAACGACCTCAGCCACCCGCGGCGGTAAATATAACGAGTAATCTGTTAGTGAAGTATAAGAAAACTATGGAAGACATATCGAGTGAATTCTAGAACAAATTTGTTTACTTAGAATTCATGGACACAGAATGGAGAATTTTTCATGATCCATTCTCTTTCAGAGCGACGTATACAAGTCACAATTTGAGTTAATTGATCACCACCTCTCGGACGTCAGGAATGTTGAGATAAAACTGTAACATTCATTGCTCAAAATGTACTTTCCAAAGTTACGTCTGGCAGTCGCACTGTTGCCATGTTCCGGTCATCGTACCTTTGGAACAGACTGAATAACATTAAAAGCGTCCCCTTTATTATTTTTAAGTGACCAAAAGTTAGTATCTTAATGAGGTCGAATTGATCCAAATTAGAACAGAAAGTGTCATGTTTCAACCTAAGGCTCCAAACTGGTTGTGCATTTATAACTTATATAGTTTTGATGCTCTATTCTTATAGTTTAGAACCCATTAGTGGACTTCCATGATTTATAGGTCTAAATATACCAGAAGTCACACTAATGTGTCACCTACAATTATATTGTAGAAAAATACATCCATTCTTATGTCTGTGATGGACGCAGTTGCTTAGAGTAGAAGTAGGTCTCTGAAGATAATGCATGAATCTCCAGCCCTCGTCTAATGCATTACAAGTGTAGAGTTGTAACTGTTCGTTCCACAAAACAATATACAACACTTGTAAATTTTTAATAAAGAGTTATTAGTGATGTCACATAAGAGAAAGATGCAGAACAAATGTTTTCCACAGGTCATACATGGATGATATCCACTCTTAAATACATTCATATTTTTAATGCACTCACTTCTATTGTGTTCGTCTGATATTTCTTCTTAGAAACAATGACCTTTAAATATTTTAATACGCATTTATCAATATTAAAGCGTAATATTTCATCATTTTGAGAAGGCCGTCATAAATTTCCATTCATGCTCTTACGCAGCACTATATTTTCGTTAAAGGATGGTACAATAATCGTTATTCCCGGTAGTTTGATCATTTATTTGTTATTTTATTTTTACATTTATATATATTGGCAGTACGTTTTCATTACAAGCAAACATTATGAAAATGATAACGTAAAGAAAACGTTTTATTTATTTTAAAGGAAAATGAGTCAATTGAGGAAAAAGTTTGTGGCATTAAGCGAAAACCTTAAAAAAAAGACATAATATAATGTTTCAGTGTAAAAAGCATTTAAAGCTGGAAACACCAGTGTTAATTAGAAGTCGTATTTTAATTGCACTTATGCTAAAACGTTTATTGTTCTCACAACTGAATTCTTCTTCTCTATACACACACACTCCTATTCTCATTATTATCATGATCATTTATGCTACTACTGCATCATGTATTTAGGTCAGCTGATTCCTTGAGTTACACGTTCAACATATTTTGAAAAGTTGAGCATTATGGTGAAAAGAGTATGTTATTTTTTTTTTTTTCTGGCTCAAGAATACAAAAACTATGATTAAATTGGTCGGTTAGTTCTAGTTTTCGAGATGATAATAATAATAATAATAATAATAATAATAATAATAATAATAATAATGACACTTATTGCATGTAAGCTACAATAAAATATGAAACTTTACTTAAACTTTTTCAAAAAGTACATGAAGGAAGCAGGTATTATGTTAGATGTGAAGGTAATAGATCTACAGTCTATACAATTCAAAAGTTGGGCTTGAGACAGGGATATAAATTAAGTCCGATATTATTTAATATATTTATAAACGATATCCTAGATAGAATTAAGGGAAAAATAGACATAGCCCAATTATTGGAAAGAAGAAAGTACCAGGATTCCTTTTTGCAATTGTAGAATTACAACATGCCATTGATGAAATTGTTAGATATTGTACAAAATTGGGCCCGAGGATAAATAGTAATAAATAACAAATAATAGTTTTTAAAAACGGAACAAAATTAAGAAAACATGCCTTTATTTTTTCGAAACTGAGCCTGGGGAAAGTTTAACATAAGTTAATGTAGAACCCTTCACATCTAAAGTTTAGCCCCTACTTGATGTATAGTGGTGGAATAAAAATGTCCTTGCACTTTCAAAGGTTCATGTACAACCTTTTTCATTCCAGGCACTAATAATTGGCTTTGGGGCTAACTTTTCCTACTCAAGAGTTTCTCCTTGGCGCGACTATACCACTCGCAAAGGAAACAGTACTTAAGTCCAATCTAATTGCAGAACCCCCCCCCCCCCTGAAAAAAATAGAAACTCTTCGAGATCACTTCAAACTTCACGTTTTACTTTTTGGATAAGTTTCTTTTCTGTTGATCGCATACATCGCAGGAATGGAAGGCAACTTATTTCTGTTATGTAAAAGTACTTCTTTAAGATTATTCTTTGAAGCATCAATGAACAGTCGCCATTATCAGGACTATGCCTCATATTTAATGCACCCATCATACAATTGTCTGCAATATGTGAAACCACGTTCAGTTTTAAAGAACTGCTTCAAATTTTTGTGTCTAGTTCAAAAAAGGTAGATAATTTTACTGTTGCAGTCAAAAGTTCTGGCTTATATAGGAAGTTCTAAATTCGTAATTAAGTCAATGAGCTGGTTTTACGTCCTCTTGTGACTGGAGAGTTGAGTGACTGGAATACAGTCTGCATCTCTAGAAGTCCATGGCTGTTGTTTTTCGCTATTTGAAGAAACACTGCTATTTTCGCCAAGAGTGCATAGGAAACTTTTATATAGGAATAGAAACAGAAAGTCCTTTGCCGAATTGCAGGGGTATATTAGGGTACACAGGAGTTGCTTTTCTTCATCATGGACATGCCTTTCTTAATACAAATAACAAGTCAGTTGGATTGCTCTCTCCAATTCATTGGCACTGCATATGGCCTTTTCCTTTTACCTAAGTATTGAGTTTGGACGAACGCGTAATGCAGCAAGCATGGGAACCTTTTTTTTTTATCCTGATTCCCTATCTTACAGCCGAATTATAAGAAATATTCTTTTTAATATATATTGTGTTAATTACACATTTTCTCGAAGCAAATGTCACTTCTGCGCGAGTGAGCGCGCGCGCAACACACACACACACACACACACACACACACACACACACACACACATATATATATATATATATATATATATATATATATATATATATATTACAGAGAGTTTCCAATCTGATATTAAAAACGTTCAGGGATGATGGAGAAGGGTAAATGTATCAATATGAAACCAGAAACTCTGGTCCGGAAACGGCGCAGTCGAAAGTTATAAGCCAATGTTGCGGGATACCATGTAACTTGGAACACGAGAACCTACGAATCGTTGTTTGTACGAAGTGATACCCTGATGTCTTTACATGTACTTGCTAGCCCGACCAGCAGGTAGACGTGCATGTAGACATCAGGGCAAACTCCATTACTGACGTGATGTACATCGAACATCGTCTGTCCGGATGTTGTTGATTTGCATTATTTATGAACGCTCTTTAACCTTTCTGGTTATCAACGTCCCATTCAATTTAGGGCGTGAAACAGCCGATGAATTTTGCTCAGAGACCTCTTTTTTTTCAGGGTTTTTTTTTTTTTTTTTTTTTTTTTTTTTTATGTGCCGTCAATCTACGACAAGGAAGCCATACTTAGGATTTTACGCCCGAAAAATATCCATCCACATGGTCGGGATTGAACCCGCGATCTTGGGTTTAAGAGGCAAGTTTGGTTACCACCAGTCCGGCTGTGAACATCTGTGTTTGCCAGTTGAAGTATTCTGTCGATCAGCCTAGTTAAGTAGAGTATACGGTTGCGGAATGTGTAGACATGCTTTTCGTGTGTGGGCAAGTGAGTAGGAACAGTAGGTAAGCTGGCAGGTTGAATCGGGCCAAGTAATCTTGTAGGAGACATTCGATCCATACCATATTTCCACGACTGTTCCAACGGTTAAGGGAAACAGGGCAAATGCTATCCCAATACAACGATCGAGGAGGAGAACGGCGCAGTGTACGGACTACCGCCATGCTTGCTCGGAGCTATCAATCAGCACTCGACCAGTTGAACGTGAAATGAGTATCGCGCACAGTAACGTAATACGGGAACAGCATCTACACCTCTACCATCATAGAAAGTGCACGTTTTGACCCCTGCTGACAGGAGATTCTCCTTCGTGACCAGCTCGATCACCTGATATGACCCCATTTAATTTCTTCTTGTTGGGTCATGTGAAAAACCTTGGTACGAGACACCAATCAAGACTGAAAAGGATATACTGGAAAGATTTTGGTGTCTGTGACATTGTTCGAACGACACCGAGGCTGTTACATCGGGCACAACGGAGCTTTGTGCGACGAAGTCATGCCTGCATCGAAGATGGGGACGAATGAATTTCGCTTATAACTTTCGACTCCATCGTTTCTGGACCAGAACTCCTGAACTCAAATTAATACACTTGCCCTTCTCCATCATTCCTGAAATTTTGTATTATCAGCTTGGAAACATCCTGTGTGTATGCGTGTGTGCGTGTAGAAAATAGAAGAGTTGTGTAAATAACCCCAATAACTTAATATGTACATACATATGTGTATACACACACACACACACACACACACACACACACACACACACACATATTAAGTTATTGGGGTTATTTACACAACTCTTCTATTTTCTATAAGAGTGGACTGTGGAAATGCTCAAACCTATGTGTATGCTATATAAGTTATAGACCCACAACCAGTTCGGAGCCTTAGATGGGTTTTCATTTCTTATGGAATGATGAACGAAAGTGGTCGTATTGCTAATGTGTACTTAAGTGCTTCCATGAAAATTGTGTTGGGACCTAATTAACAAAAACCTCTCTGATTTCAATTCACATCTTGACTGCAATGCAAAAACTAGAACTAATATAGAAAGTTTAATGCTATTTCCAAAATCATTGGCGCCGATTTAATCAAAATTAGCTACTCTCGTTTACACAACTTTTTGTGTTGAGCAGTTTTATTAAAAAGTTATTAAAATTACATTAGTATTTCCAGTTACCAATTTTCCTACACTTGTTGAGAAAGCTATTCAAATTACAGGTGCATGACTTCTGTGGGATAAAAGAAAATTAAAAATCACTTGTACTTTTTTAAGTATGGAGTTGGAAAGTACAAGTGTAGAGGGGATTTTTGTGCAACAAAACTCTACTAATAACTACAGGTTACAAACGCTTACTTGTCATACGTTTGTAGAAAAGGGACACGCAATTAACATTTAATGTATTTACACACACTCCAAACCGCCACGGATGGCCGAGGTCGTTAAAGCGCGAACTCGTGAGCGGAAAGTCTGTGATTCGAATCCCGCCAGGACCCCAGACTGAGGTTTTTTCCAGGTTTTCTTCGATCCTCATAAATGGCAAATGCAGGGAGGTACCCTAAACTTAGGCCTGGAACGTTTCCTTCCTTAAAAAAAATCCTTTCCCAATATATCATTTCATTTCATGTATCATCAGTGTCTACCGCCTGTGGTGCTTCAGTAGTAAAAACGGGCGTTAAACACTATTTAAAAAAAAACACACACACACACACCAAGTAGGTAAGGCCATTACCTCCTAATTGTATGACTAACTAGAAGACCCGTCTGATTCTCAATTATCCTGCAGAAAGCACATTGTTAGAGAACGTTAGGAACCAGAATATTTCATATACTTGCCCCCGTATTATTAATTCGTTCTACATCCCAAACAATCATGATAACCGATAAATGGCGCCTGCTGCTAGCTCTTGGAATTTATTTCTACCTATTTCAACTAAACCAACTTTCCAGAATATTCTGTACTTAATTTAACCGATCCTAATTGTCATTTTGTGCTACAACATGTTTACATGTCGAACCCTGGATGCTTAAGTATCAATGGCAATATCGGCCTTTCCGTTTACTTAATCCGAAAAGCTTGAAAAGAAACGGAATTTTGAGACAGCAGGAGTTCTTCATATTTTATTATGAATATCGGAACAGTATGAGGCATGTCGCACTCTGTGGAAAAGTTTTCCGCCCCACGGCAAACAATTACCAAGTTGAGGGGAACGGCGGACCTCACTCATTTCCCGGGCGTGTGGAACGTGGAAAGAGAGAGAGGAAAAAGTTTCCCAACAAACTTTGAAGGGGGAGACGAGGGGAGAAAAGCCAGTTCCCAAGCCTCTACATCTTTATGGCAAGAGGGTGTGTGCGACAGAGAAGGAGAACGTTGAACGCTCTATTGATAAACATCACCCTGGATCCGTACGGGCCATGCTGGAGAGTCTGCCAGTGGTAGTGGAGAATTTTCTTAATGCTGCACACATGTCTTTGTATATTTATGGTATGTACTACAATGTAGGAAACAATTATTTCATAGCAAAGGGTATAAACAACTACGCTTTCTTATTAATTAAATACCATACATTATCTATATGTTAATTAGTTCATCAGGGCTTAATTATCGATCAAGGAAAATTCCCTAAACTCAACTTGAAAAGGCGAATATACTGCTGCCTGCTACATTTTTCAATTTCAATTATTCTGCTCTGAGGATAAGATTTACACGACATCTGTCAATATCAAAATCAATGATTTTATATTTTAGATTACCATATTTATCATTATTTTATTTCAATTGTATTATTTTTCAGTTGTTTTGTCACTTTAAAGGTCTAGGAATGTTGAAAAAATTGGATTTTTGGAAACTGAGAACATGTTTTTATTTTATTTAAGCAATGCTAGTTACAACTTTTAAATTTTAACAAATAACTAATCAGATAATGTAAAGTTCTCACGTCTTCATTCCCTCTTCTTTTATATAAAAAGCACACAAGCACTTTGTAAATCAAAGAATTTCTTAACAAATTTCATATATGTGAAGTTAAAATACTGACATTTTCTTCAAAAATGTTCAAAAAAATTGGATGGACTGCAAGAAAAATGCGAATCGAGTGTTTTGCAAATTAAGTTCTTTCCTAGAGTGACATACATCGCTTCAAATTCATATTAATATTTATAACGTTAAAATTAAACAAATATATTTATCTCCACTTATTTCGTAGAAAGTACTTATCTACTGAGTGGCTCTAGAAAAGTTCGAAAGAATGTATCCCCAGAAATTAATAACTAAAAACAACAGATGAACACAACCTTTTATCTGTGTGTGTGTGTGCGCGCGCGCACGTGCACACAATTTATAGGCGTCAAAACAAAGTCATGCATAAAGAGCATCTTTTCTACTTCTGTTGAATAAACAATTTGACTACAGCTATCAGCTACAGTTTTGCTCTCTTGTTTGATACCAGTGTTTTCAAGGACACCTCTTTACAATTGAATAAGCAATAGCTTGTCACTCTCGAAAAATTATTAATGAGCATTAAAACAATTAAATTCTCCCGGGCTGTTTTGCCGAGGTCCATGGTTTAAATTACTACCATAGCTTTCACCAACTACTCCGGTTGGCATCTTCAGTGGACGAAGAGTAACACCTAACTGTTAACACGACGACAGTATTGATCCGTCTCTCGGGAGAATTTAATTGTTTTAATGACAACACCGGCCGTGAAAGCCTAAGAAGTACTATTAATGAGCACTTTTATAATCAGTCACCACCCATTTTGTATCACATCCAATGCGGAAACAAAATGAACAAATTTACGAACGGATTTAATAAATTACTAAATGAACTCAATAATGTTTGGAAGATTGAATGTTTTGCTTCAAAAATTTTAATGAGTGCCTTAAATCCATACATGGACCATTTCTTATTAGTTTTCTCCTTTCATTGATATGATCATTTTGTGAGAACGTTATATATTTTAGGAAGATATAGCCTTTGAAATTTTATACCGATTTCTAGTGCCCTTGCGTCTAACTGAAAATTCTGCAATCTTTTCGTTTACTGCGACACGAATAAAAACTTTGCGTGCTAATTTCATTTGCATTTGGTCTTTCATAGGAATTTATTACAAGAGTTTGTCTACTCTTTCTTTATTTTTTTTCATTCCTTTTTTCGTTTGGTCTAGTTTAATTGGAAACAGGTTTTCCTAAACTTGAAGCAAGCATACATACAGCGGTACAATTTGTCTGAAAATGCATCTGATCGCGATATAATGACTTGATGCTACAATGCATAAGATGTAGATAAACAAAGAACCTTACATTACAACGAGCTTGACAGCAATTGTAAGTGGTGGCACTAAAACTTCATCTGCTTTTGAATGAGAATAGAAACAATCGCCGCCAAAGCAGCAGTGACTGTTTCATCCAAAGAAAGAGTCTTGTGCCCATGTGTCCTTCTGCTTGGGAAATATAAGGAGGCGTGAAGAAGAAAACTTCAATAACTGCTATTTCCATAGCAAGAACGCCATTAGAGGTAAACAAAATCGCTACGAAATGCAATGTTACCCAAAGATTGCATGAGAACTAAATATTCCTTCTAAAACATATCACTTTACATGTTTATTTCTTTGATTTCATTGTGAAAAGTTATATGTTAAATGTGTAGTTCATCTCTTGTCAATGTACAGACGTTATGGACTTAGTGCAACAGGAAATTATAACTTTAACTGTTGCAAATCTTAAACTTTAATTTTGAGATAGCATAAAACAAATGGTCATAAACAATAACCGTATTAGTTTTCAAAAATCACCAAGTGCATTTCGCGTAACTATCGCTATGTTCAACAGAATTAACATTTATTGCAATTCAAAAATAGTCCTAATTTAGTGTTTTTGCGCGAACTCTTGATTAGATAAAACGTTACAATGTTTTAAAGCTAGAGGGAGATTAGCAATAACTGGGCTTTGTTTTAAACCGAAAAACACACTGCTCGTCCCTTAAACATGATGTGCTTGTTTTTTTTTTTTTTTTTAAAGTTTTGTGATAATACGACTATATTGAGCTATTTATTAATAAATATTTTATTTATCATATAAGCACTAAGCAAATATCCTTTAATTTCTGTCATCTTACAACTTTACGGTTTGAATGTGCAGTTCCCTTTTTTGTAATATTCTGGGCTAAGCTTCTTTTTCTTATTACTTAATAATAAGCGAGAAAAAGCGCGGCGTAATAACGGATTTAATTCATACATATCACCCGCAGAAGATAAAGGTCTACAATCTGGAAGTATTTAATTCTTGATTTCTTCAGACTTGCCTGATTAATCGTAAATAGTGAGCAAATTATCCAAATAATTATATTTTTAAATATTAATGATATATTAAATTGAAATATATATTTCAAAGGTAATTTACAGCTAGGGGTTCGATGATGGGCTGGCTCCCCATCCTGGTAAAAAATGTTTCTACTTCGTTCCCCAAAGGGAAGAATAAGACGATGGATTAACAGATACCGACTTTGGCTACGTAAAAGGACACTGATATGTGGAACATGGAATATGAGAGAGGGAGAGTGGATATATTGAAGAAATAATTAACGAAGCTAAAACATTGGATATGGACATCCTGGTAATGACAGAAACAAAAAAGAAAGACCAAGGACAAGAACGGATTGGAGAGTATGTTCCTTTTTGGAGTGGAGTAGAAAAAAACAGAGCGAGCAAAATGATGGGTGACTATACTTATAAAAAGTAAATGGAAGCAAGCAATAGTAAATTGGAAGGAAGCAAATGAGAGGATAACACGTGTGAACTAAAGTAGAAGTATATGGACCAAATGATGATGTGTTAGTACAAAAGAAGAGAAAATTTTATAAAGATTTGAGAGAGATAGTTGATGAATGCCCAAATGAACATGAGTTGTTAATAATGGGCAATTTAAATGGACGGGTTGGAAGAAGAATGAGTGATAATGTTGTGGTCCTTGGGGAGAAGTAGAAAATGATAATGGTAGAAGGCTCAATCAATTTTGTAAAGAATAAGAATGTGTTACAATGAACACAAAATTTAAACATAAGAGATTCATAAATTCACCTGAGTGAATCCAGCAATGAATTTAAAATCAATTGTAGATTGCACAATTATAAGACAACAACTTCGATTAAAATACAAGTATATGAAAGTGAAAATCGGATTAAAATGTACGTTAGAACGTAATGAATGTAATTAGAACGTTTTAAAAAATACATTCAACATACATTGGAGAGGTGGAATCACTCATGTGCAGGTATGGGAGTTCTTTTGGGCATGGAACAGGCGGATGACCAGGTGTTGATTGCTCGAAGTCCAAGAGAACGCAAAGTTTTGATAAGAAAGTTAATGATAGCATTTGAAGCTTGCGGACTTCAATTAAATATGAAGAAAACTGAATATCTGATAGGGGATGAGTTGGAAAAGATTCAAATCTACCAGCTATGATGGGTTTAGAAAATACTAGTTACTTACATGTTTAAGTTAATATGCTTAACCTTAACCTAACTTAATAATCAATTATAATTGGGTACTCACTTTCTGCTATTTCTATCTGCTCTATTTATTCGCTGTAAGATACAGGAGCGGTAAGATCAGAGAATCTTTACATTGAAGTCACTTCAGAGTCATCCCAAAAATATAATGAAACTATCAATGGCGTTCACCAGTAACCCATCCCTTTCCCAAAATTGTTTAACTGCTCTTATCATATGATTGCATTAGCCCAACCGTCTTAAGAAGCGTAGATGCCTATTCCGTAGGGCTGGAGGTGCCTGGACCCTTTCAACTTTTCGCAGAGGTAGCAGAACTTCTCCAACATTTCAAAATGGTTAAGATAATATCAATATATTATATTAGTTTGGATGTACTAAATTCTTCCGGAACTATTCAACTTTGTACAACTGGTTTTAATTGTTCCATTGTCAACTTGCACAGTGTTCATTTTTTGAGTCTTAGAAGGCTGAAGAATATGTGAGATCATCAAAGGGACAGAGCCATTTTAAACTGGCACCGAAACACAATCCTCTCTTTGGAACTTTATGTAACAGCTGACAAGTTCATCGATAGAAATGATTTATGGCGGCAGACTTTCGACAGTTTTTGTTAAAATAGGCAACTCTTAATGTTTTTGTTTCTTAAAATGTGTTTCTTCATCTGAGAGTTTAGAGTTTGTATTTAAACAAAATATAATAAAAGAGTATTGAACAAATACCTATACTTTATTTCAGTTACCATACGAGGTCTCTTCAAAAAGTATCGCGAATTGTGAATTTCCGCGAGCTACGTATATTCCATTTTCGATTGTTTTGTGGCGTTATGTTGGTACTCATGTCCCTCACTTATGTTGACAAGCTCGGCCATTTTGAATGTTCAGTTAATTGTTGACAGCTATTTTGCTTGGACGTGTTTTGGCTCGTCTTCGATTTTTGCCTATTCCAAAAAATGGAACAAAAAATCTGTATCAAAGTTTGTGTGAAAAACAAAATTAAGTGCGCGAATGCATTCCGAATGTTGACTGTGACATATGGTGAAGCTACCTTGGACCAAAGCAACGTTTATCGGTAGTACAAAATGTTCTCAGAGGGTCGAGAAGATGTAACGACGAAGAGCGTCCCGGACGCCCGAGCTTGTCAACAACAGACGAAAACATTGAAGAAGTGAAGAAAATAGTATTGGCCAATCGTCGAATCACCGTTAAAGAAGTTGCTGAGGACCTAAACATATCGATTGGCTCATGCCATTCGATTTTTACCAATGATTTGGGCACGAGACGGGTCGCCGCAAAATTCGTACCAAAGTTGCTCAATTTCGACCAAAAAACACCATCGCATTAACGTTGCTAAGGAGCTGTTGAACTCTGTCCGCGACGACCCAAATTAGCTCCAGAGGGTCATAACTGGTGACGGATCATGGAGTTTATGGTTATGACGTGGAAACTAAAGCTCAATCATCCCAATGGATGCTGCCACACGAGCCAAGACCGAAATAAGCGCGCCAAGTTCGGTCGAATGTGAAGATTTTGCTTACAGTTTTCTTCGATTGCAGGGGCGTGGTGCATTATGAGATCTTGCCACAGGGTAGAACGGTCAATAAGGAATATTACCTGCAAGTTATGCGCAATTTGCGCGAAGCAATCCGCCAGAAACGCCCGGATTTGTGGAAGAACAAAAATTGGCTTTTGCACCAAGATAACGCCCCTGCTCACACTTCGTTGCTTGTGCGCGAATTTTTGGGCAAAAACAACACACTTATGATGCCGCAGCCACCGTACTCCCCAGACCTGGTCCTCTGTGACTTTTTTTGTTGCCAAAACTGAAGAGGCCCATAAAAGGACGACGCTACGCCACGATTGAGGAGATAAAGACGGCATCGAAGGAGGGGCTGAACAAGGTCACAAAAAACGATTTTTTAAAGTACTTCGAGGATTGGAAAAACGTTGGCACAAGCGTATAATATCTGGTGGGGATTACTTTGAAGGGGACAAAATAGATATTCATGAATAAATAAATACTTTTTGAAAAAACACAAAATTCGCGATACTTTTTGAACAGACCTCGTATATCATAATATTATTAGTTTACTTTAAATTGTTTGCTTATTACCATAATACGGACTGAGTGAATATTTATAAATTTTGTGTTTTTGGTTGAACTGACATGTGTATTTACAAATGTCACAAAGGGAGGTTGTCCCCTCCCCCAAACTATCACAGAAGTCGGCGCCTATGTACTCAAGAATTGATTCAAATTTCTCCCAATAACATTTTTCTCTCTTAGCAAAGAGTTGACTTTGACCGCGCAAGCTCAATCGTGTTCAGTTCACCTGTATGGGGACAAACTTAATGCTTTTGGTTATGTAATTTTAATATTTCGTCAATGCCAAATATTTGTTCTGGCCATTATGGACGTTCTATCAATATGAAGTTATTCCTCATGTCTGTTGAACGAGGAATGTTATTGTTTTGCAGCCGTAATATCGCTTTTTCTTTTATGACTCATTTCAACAGAAATTTGATTTCCTGAATATTGCCGAGCCTTATCCATAACAATAACAATCTTCTCTGGGAGGATATAATTAAGCGGATTGTTAATACAAAGTTCAAAGTTTCTGAAAGTCATCTGACCATGCTAATATCCCGAACTTTTCCCTGCTTGAAAAATTAAGAACGAATTTTTCACAAACCCCATTTGGGATTCTGCATGAATGATTATGAGTCGGTTACTGAATTCGGCCTAGTGGATATTGACTTCCATTTTTCCAGCATTTCCTATTTGATAAATTATTGTCCGCCTAAGTGTCATCAGTGTATACAATAGAACGACTCTGTTCCCTATAGTGCCGCATAGCTTTCAGATACCTGCAGCGCCATTTCATTCATGTTTGCATGTTCAATTAATACTATCCTTAAATTTTAGCTCTTTTCTTACGTGTAGCCCATTTCTTTAAGAAATTTTCCCAGAGAGTAAATCCCCAAGGAAATTCAATTCTTTTTAGAATCTCACATAACAATTTTAGACGTGTAGGATTCTTTTCTCACTAAAACAATTCATATATTATGCATCAAAGCATCCTATTTTTGTCAAAAGCATCCAAATTCATTTTTCAATGCTTCGGTTTATTTTTTAAGTTTTCCTGGAGTAGACAGAGAAGACTAGCCGGCTTCAACATCTTCTCTCTTACCCTGGTAGTTGCTTTCACTGCAACACCAGTATAGTTGTATATTTGTAGGTTTGACTGTTTTAAATTGTGTTAAAGCTTTCCTTGTCATGCCTCCTCTCTATGCACTTATCACTTTTCTCGAACTTTACTATGTACAGGTTTACTTTTGTTTTGTTATTGTGATACTTCATTATTTGTATGTGATATAATTAGTATATCAATATTCATGTAAAACTGTATACTAACTAAAGCATACCTGCAAAGTGTCAAACTATTGACTATTTATATACTGCTTTTGTTAACTAAATGAAAATGGATGAATTCTTTAAATATTTGAATAGAGATATTACATATGCACGCGTTTGTGCGTATGTTTTATTTGGCACATAAAGCTTTCTCTTTTTGCATACGTCGCTAGCTATTTCTCCAGCTTCGTACCAACTAAACCAAAAGGAACAAAGTACACTTATGAGTATTGCATTTTCTTTCTAGAATGAAATCGCATAAAATTTAGAGAATTCTTTCTGTAGTACTTAAAAGTTAAGAGAACTTGTGAGATTCGCACATATCCACCAGTGTAGTTCATATTTCCTATTGCTTAATTTCTTATTTGGTAGATCTAGGTCAGATTTCAATTATATGAACTTATTTCCTTTCATTTAATAGCTGAAAACAAGAGTTGTTAACTTTTCCTTTAGAAAATTGCGTTAAAATGACTGCAAACCAGAACTGAATGTGCGCAGTCGAATATATGAAAAATGTAACAAGGTTTTTAGAATCTTAATAAATCTTGGATAGTCCTTATATGCAACGCGATATGACAGCAAGGAGATGCAATTTAACGCCGCGTGCTGACTTTGAGACCAATCCAAAACAGATTTTGGATCTATAGTAGCAATTTATATCGACTATTTCACTCATGTGACGTCATCTTAAAATCGACCAATGAAACGAAATAAAGTTTGAATGTTGACCAATCACTGCCGGATTACGGATTGAAATTATCGAGAAAAAAAATTATCAAACCTGTTTTTCCACGCGACGTGCATTTGTCTTGTGATCAATGTAGCCAACTCTATACCTCCACTATATAATTCCTGAACACGCATCACTAGCCACTTTTGCTGGAGGAGATGGGGAGCTATTGATAGCAACAAAAGCATGGACAATTGACAATCATAACGCAAAATGGAGGGTTCTTCAAAGCGTTTTAATAAAGTGTCGAATGAGCAAATTGATCTTATCATTAGGAATTACAACCACAGAATAACAAAAAAAATAAATAAATAAATAAATAAATAAATAAATAAAAAATAAAGACACTGTAATGTTTTCTTTTTTTCTCTCTCTCAGTTGGTATTAGAAAATCGGAGTGATTGTAATAGTAAACTTTTGTCCATTTCAGTATCACGAATTTATAAGTATAACATTTTATACGAGTGTTAATAAGCTGTGCGTGAATTCCAAATATATATTTGTGTGTGTGTGTGTGTGTGTGTGTGTGTGTGTGTGTGAGAGAGAGAATTCCAAATATATATATATATATATATATATATATATATATATAATATTAATGAAAAATAAAAATAAAGAAACACTATTAACAATGTAAGAAATTAACACTAATAATAAAAGTAGATTAAGATAAAACACAGAGAAAGAGTCATACTTGAAATTGCTGTATTTCGAACTACTGCGAGTTCTTCAATGGCAAGAAGCTAGACAAGTGAAGGTGATAAAAGTAAATATTGAGTATCGAAGGTATGGAAACAGATGAAACTAGAAACGAGAGTGTGGGAAGGAAAAAAAAAACTAATATGTAAGATTTAAACCAGGTGGTATATGCGCTTTATGTAAAAATATAGCTGCCATTTCTCTATCTCTGAGTAAACTTTCACAGCATTGTGTAGGTAAAGCATCAATAAGAGTTAGACTAAAAGCATCATCAAAATCCTTACAGTGAGATAAGGCATGTTGGCCAAACGGCAAGGGAGACTTGGTTTTAACAGAACGTCTATGATTGTTCATGCGTAGCGAAACAACAGTAGAAGTTAAACCAATATAAAATGCTTTACAAAGCTTACAAGATAACATATATACGACGTTCTTGGAAGAACAGGTAGCAAATGATGAAATGTTAAATTCTCTGCATAAATTAGGGCTGTGGAATGATTTGCACGGGATAATTAGTGCACAGGTTTTACATTTAGGACGTTGGCAACTGAGATATATTGATGATATATTTGTGCTTTGGACTCATGGCTCAGAATCTCTCGAGCAGGTCCTTACTAATCTTAACTCCAAGTTTTCAGTTAAGTTCACTTCTTCTGTCTCTCCCAATGCTGCTACTTTCCTAGATATTGATATTTCTTTATGCAATGGCTCTTTCCTTACGTCTGTGCACATTAAGCCTACCAATTTACAACAATATCTTCATTTTGATAGTTGTCATCCATTGCATATCAAAAGATCTATTCCTTTTTCTCTTTCAATCCGTGGTCATCGTCTTTGTAACAACTTTTCATCTCTTGACAAGTATATTAAAAATCTAACTCAAAAGTTCCAAAATCAAAATTATCCTTCCGCTCTTTTAAAATCCCGTATAATCCCATCACACAAAACTTTCCAATGCAAACCTAAAACCTCTAACAAGAACTTCATCAACCTTGTTACTACTTACGTGCCTGGAATTGAAAGCATCAGACCTATTTTGAAAGAATGTCACGATACTTTGTTAATGTATCCATCTTTAAATGATTTTTCTAAAATTGTACCCCGCCTTACTTTCAGAACATCCCCTAACCTTAAAAGTATATTTCGCCGTAACCTATCCTCTCCGAATTTACCACGTCCCTTTGCTGGCTCATATCCTTGCCAACGTCCTAAATGTAAAACCTGTGCACTAATTATGCCGTGCATAACAGCCCTAATTTATCCAGGGAATTTAACATTTCTTCATTTGCTACCTGTTCTTCCAAGAACGTCGTATATATGTTATCTTGTAAGCTTTGCAAAGCATTTTATATTGGTTTAACTTCTACTGTTGTTTCGCTAACATGAACAATCGTAGACGTTCTGTTAAAACGAAGTCTCCCTTGCCTGTTGCCCAACATGCCTTATCTCACTGTAAGGATTTTGATGATGCTTTTAGTCTAACTCTTATTGATGCTTTACCTACACAATGCTGTGAAAGTTTACTCAGAGATAGAGAAATGGCAGCTATATTTTTACATAAAGCGCGTATACCACCTGGTTTAAATCTTACATATTAGTTCTTTTTTTTTTTTTTCCTTCCCACACTCTCATTTCTAGTTTCATCTGTTTCCATGCATAACGTTACCTTTGATATTCATATTTACTTTTATCACTTTCACTTGTCTAGCTTCTTGCCATTGAAGAATTCGCAGTAGTTCGAAATACAGCAATTTCAAGTGTGACTCTTTCTCAGTATTTTATCTTTATCTACTTTTATTATTAGTGTTAATTTTTATATATATATATATATATATATATATATAAATCACTTTTATTCATATTCTATTCATATTCATATTCTATTTATGAAATAGTTCTAAAACCGTATTTTGCTGTTATCTATTGGCATCATTGACAATCGGCATTCTTTGTTGAAAGATTGTTTGAAAAGGTTAAGTACAAATATACACTTATTACAATTTTATAATTCAAGTTTAGAGAAATTATATTTAAATTCTTATTTATTGGTGAAATAATCAAAATAAATATCTCTCTATGGTCTGAGCTTTCCTGACTCACTACGTTCGTGAATTTATCGGTAATCTCAGACCCTCTCATGATATTATTTGTGATAATCGGAATGCTTCAGAAAAAAATGGATATAGATTGAGCACTTGCTAAATTTTTCTTTGGCTGCAGCTTTCTATTCAGTGATAGAAAGCTTCAGAAAATACACAATTTGTACTAATCTGGCCGAAAAATAATATTCAACAAACTAATGGAAGAGGTATAAGAAATGTTGTATAGTTATCTCGAAATTTCACTGATGGCTGCGTCATAGATAATGAGTTTTGTCAACGTTTCGTTCATCCTTTGTTGAGCTTCTTTGAAAATACAGGACATGTGCTGATGATACTGTAACATTCAAAGAAATTAATGACGGAAACAGAGATAGTGAAAACTTCTAGATTCCATCTGGACATCACACTAAAATAACGCACTCTGATTGGTCAGACAGCAACTAATGAGAAGCATAGGCGTATATAAATCCGGTCTAACTCCGGCATAAATATAAATAGCAATTTTTTAATGTGGAAGATAGGAAGACGTTCAACAATGGCTGAGCGAAACGGAAAATTCATCAACCATGACCAGTAATCATCACAAGCCGAGATAAGGTATAGAGACAGCGGGAAGCCTACGATACGTTTGACTCGGCAAAGATTGTTTAACTCAAGGACATAAAAATCAAGCCTTTAATATACAATGTTTCCGTTTCTCCCAATGTCCTAAAAATTATACTCTGATTACTTAAATTACAAGCTGATTTTAGCTTGTTTATAATTTGTTTCATTACATTTTAACTGAAATATAACAAAGTAAATTCACGGTGTAGGTAGAAACCAATTATAGTTGTTTAATGAGTTCTGTGATTAACTTCATACCTTCCAGAGAAGTAAGACAGAGGAAACCCTAAAACATGTAGCTACATTAACTTTCTTGAAAAACAGTACTTAAATCATTAAAACAACAATTTCTGTCTGATGATGGTTCTAGAGTTTGTCTTGCGGTGTCGGTCCTGGTGGTGTAGTGGTAATCATACTTGCCTTCTAAACCCAAGGTCGCGGGTTCAAACCCGGCCAGGATAGAATGGATTTTTTCGGGCGTAAAAATCCTAAGTATGACTTCCTTCGGAAGGGAAGTAAAGCCGTGGGTTCCGTGTCGTAGATTTACGGCACGAAAAAGAACCTCAAGCCTGAAAGAAGAGGCCTCTGAGCAAAATTTGTCGGCCGTTTCACGCCCTGAGTTAATGGGACGCTGATGACCTGAGATGCTAAAGAGCGTCCTTAAATAAAACAAATCAAAAAAAAAAAAAAAATCTTGCGGTGGATAACCTTCAGGTTCTCAACGAGATTCCTATGTGGTTCAGAAAAATAACATTTTAGTTATTCCCAAAGTGGTAGCCAGTGATGAACTTGTGAAAATTTCATCTATTAAATTATTTATATTTGAGGATAATGTAATAAAGTGAATGAATTTTTCACAATTATATCTCATATATGGTAATACTTTTTTAGTTCTTTGGGTTATTACAATGTTAATATATTTATTTTTGAATTTAACCCTTTTGTGTTTTACGAACTTTGATTATTAATTCAGAATTTATTATTTTTTATTTCGTTTGTATTTAGTTACTGAACTCATCAACGCGTGCAGAAGTCAGAAAGCAGCTGTTGTCCCTAAAGTTACTCGAATGCTATGACGATAAATTGCACATTGTGAAGGAGACTAAAATGATATGTGAATACACACAAGTTTGTGTTCAAAACTTTTCATCCGCAGTATCAAGGAAATATCTTAATGAAGAATATCTTGACCAATATAAAATTAAATATTGGAAACATTAGACACAGAAAATGAATAAAATGTGTAAGGAATATACTAGGAAATTTTCAATAAAACAAAAGTAATGGCATTCCAAAGAAGATACCCAGTAAGAGGTAAAATTGTATTAGAAGATAATGTCACATTTTCAGTTCCTTGGCTGTGATGTAACTTACAATTAAGATCAGGATATAAAATATATTTAAAAATTGCAAGCAATGTGTGGGACACTTAAACGAACCTTTAAAAATAAAATAAAACAAAAAAACAGCTGTTTACTCAACTATGGCAGTACCAAGAATGTGCTATGGAAGTGAAGTATGGACTATCAAGGAGAAAAATAAAAGAAGATACAAGCAGATGAAATGAAGTTTCCATGCTCAGTCAAGGGCTGTACGAGAGAACAACATACAAAAATGAGGAAATTAGAAAAGAACTGAAAGTACAACCACTTATAAAGCAAATAAATTATTATAGATAAAAATGAATTAAATGTTTACAAAGAATGCCAGAAAAAAAAGAATATTTAAACAAGCCCTAAACTATAGACCAAGAGGACGAAGATCGATTGGATGACCAGAGAGAGAGAGAGAGAGAGAGAGAGAGAGAGCGGAACAGGCAACGCGAAAGAAGAAGAAAAGGAAATTTAATTTTCTCTTACATGCTTTACCTGAACTATGTCGTATGTTCACCAAAATGTTTACATCTTTGTTCTTATTCATCTATGTCCAGTCAGTCATTATTTTTTTTTTAATTGTGTTTAACGCCCGTTTTTACTATTGAGGCACCACAGGCGGTGGACACTGATGATACATGAGGTGAAATGATATATTGGGAAATGATTTTTTTATAGAAAGGTTCCAGGCCTAAGTTTAGGGTACCTCCCCAGTATTTGCCATTTATAGGACTGAGGAAAACCTGGGAAAACCTCAGTCAGGGAGGACGGCCCTGGTGGGTATCGAGCCCCAGATCTCCCGCTCACAAGTCCGCGCCTTTACTACCTCGGCCACCCGTGGCGGTCGTCATGAATGAAAAGATGGTCACATATACCCGGTAATAATTAGCTAAGTTACTACTTTCAATAGCATAATAAAGTTTAATATCAGCACTTGTAATCAAAATAATTTTATTTGCTTAATTTATCATTATTATTAATAAATGTTGAAAAATCTTAAACTGATGATTTTTGCACCAAAAATAAGCAGTGTGTGTCTTCATTGACTTGCTAATCCATCCGTCGTGGTTTCAGTAGGTTGCAGTTCTATTTTATAGTATTTTATCCTAGATCAACTGTCAAAGTCCACAATGTAGTAAATGGCTTTCATGAATTGTTACGCATACGAGTTAGAAATCTGAAGTTTCCAGGCATTCAGTTTTGCGGAATAAAGGAAAGCTCAGGGGAAAAAATGCAACTTGTATTATTGCTTGAGAGCTTTGTGTTAAATTTTTAGGATTAATGTTTTATGTGCAATGCTTTCTATAGACAGATTGTAATAGATGCAATCGGTGAAAATTTAACGTTAAGAATCATGCATTCTTGCAGATTCTTTCACCTCATATACCGAATATTAATTGTCTAGTTATTCTTATTTCTTATAATTCAGTGTTGGGATAATCCGGAATGAAATAGTGGCTGCTTTGTCTGATTTGTAGCACGCTGCTGCTGTATTAGCTATGAATATTTCGAACAATCTCAGAGGAGAATGTAAGATAAATTTTGATTCGTGAGTTTTACGTATTTCAATAAACCGGTACTATGGTTCTGCAGAGAGTTTCCAAAATAGTATTTAAAACCCCTTTTTATTACTACGGCATGCGGTGGATAACACTAATACATTAGATGAAATTATCAATTGTGAAAAAGAATTTTCTGAGACACAGGGGGTGTTCTATTTCAAACTTTTGGGCACCTCTCCAACATTTGTCATTTTGAAATTGGGAAAATCTTGAAAAAATTGCATTTGGTGGAATTCAAGATACATATTCATGACTGTGTCTCAGCAAGCTCAGTCATCCTTATCGGTGCATGCATTTTGCTGTGTAGTTTCAGCGTTTTTATTGCATCATAAAATACAGTGATATGAGACAGTATTTATGGGCTGCCACCCACATATTTAATTAGAATAATTATAGCAAGTAATTTTATGTAACTTCGTTATACACACGTGTAAGGCCATTTTCCTGTACAAGTGTTGAACTATTGTATCTAAAATGTTATTTTATCGCAAGTGTGCAGAAAATTACCCCAGCCATAAAATCTGACCTGTGAATTTTTATAGCCTGTTGTAACAATATTGTAAAGAATCCTTGAGCAAGGTGTTTATTGGTATTCTGTTAGACAATTTCTTAAGCAGGGTACGCACCATAAAACCTTTGACGACTGCAGGGATGAAAAGACAAGCCGATAACCTCTTCAAGGGAAGAAGCCGACCGTTTGAGTTGATTCTACATGGAAAAAGTCACGTAGACCACGTTTGTTTAGTTTGCAATTTTATGGCTCGCAGTCAGTTTGGCAAGAGTATTCAGCGGGGTAATATCAGTTCCGTTCAATTTTTTGACAGAGTGTGGATAAGCTTTATTAGTTTAAGTGCAATAGTGCATTAGTTTATGTACAATAGTGTATGAACAATAAATTGTGTCATCTCCCATAGCGAAAAAACATTATTCATCTCCATATACTCCTTCCCCTATGGTCACAGGACCATAAAAATCCAGCAGCAGGGTCGCAACAGCCATGGCAAAGCTGTAAGACAGCGGTAACCATCGTCGGAGAGGAAGGAATTATTTACCCCTGAGATTACATCCTAAAACCTATCAAATCAAATTTCCCTTATTCAAATTGTTCCCTCCACTCTACATACATATCATTTAATTAACACTTTATTCCTTTATAAAATACCGCTCCAGATAACAATAATAACTTTACAAAGTTTGAGCCAAAGATCCGGTCGAAGTATCCGTCTATCTATTTCTCCATCCTTCCAGTTATCCAATTTCTTGTTTTATCACCAGATTGTAAACTTCGTCGAAATCTGTTGTTTAGCATCTATATCATATAATTTCTAATTTATTCTTGATATTTTCAACTTGCGCACTAATTCCTTAGTTCAGAATTTACCCGTTAATGTTATTCCAGCTGATGCTTTTATAAAGTGCAAATGTGCTATTGGTAATTTTCTTTTGTACTTTGACGTTATAAGTCAAGTTTCGCTGCATATTTCAAAATAAATGATGCTACATTGGATGTTATAACTTAATTTATTTTCTCATTTTTACTACTACTACAATATTATGTATACACTAAGGGTGCCAAAATGTATACACACTTCTAGCAAAGAAAAAACTGTGTTAACATAACAAAACTGAATTCACACAAACAGAAAATGATGAGCACGTCATCTTAGACTTTTACACTTACAACAATTGCTCAAAATGCCCACAATCGGTGTCGATACACTTCTAAGTACGTTGAACTACTGATTGAGCAACGTTTGGGAAAGTGTCCTCAGCGATTGCATATGCCGTTTCAATTTCTTCCCGAAGTGCTGTCAGTGTAGCTGGTTTTCTTCTGTATACAACATCCTTAGCAGTAACCCCATGGGTTACTGTTTTAATAATACGACATACGTTGGTTCTGCTAATCCCAGTCTCACGTGCACATTGCTTTGTTGATTTCTGCGGTGGGTGCTTAAAACGTTTCAAAACCATAGCCGAGGACGCGGGGCTTGTTGCTGTGCGAGGTCTCCCAGATCTTCCTTTGTGAACATCGCATACAGTATCATGAGTCTCAAATTTCTCTCGAATGCGTGCAATTGTTACTCGCGTTGACGGTTCTGTTCTGTCTCCATTACCTTTAAACTTCAACAACATTCTCGGTTTTCCAATACCGCTTCAAGATTGCTTTGCGCTGTTCAAACGATACTCTTGGCTCCATTTTGTTACAGCAGTCCTAGCTTAATGTGAGTCACATCTGTTTGCAGAACATGATACGAGAATCTTGACTTCATTTGCTTAATAATTATTTACCTGTCACGTCAACGATATGATAATATATGCAAGTCACATGTGTTTACAGAACATCATACTACACATTACCGTTATTTTTCGGTCCAACTTTGAACTATATTAAATAGATATCTACCATGAAAGTGTGTATACGTTTTTTGGCACCCTCAGTATGTGCGTATTCTTCTAAAATTTGGATTACACATGTTCCAAATAATTCCAAACTGACATCTTATTAATTTAGTGCGTCAAACACTATTTTTGTTTTCTCTTCGTATAAATATTATTTTTATGCTCCTTTTTATACAACATCATGGGTGAAATTGTAGCATGTTTTTACGTTGCATATGTTTTTTTATGTTGTGAAACAGGTAGAGATCACCATAAATGTTCACATTATTATCGCGTTCGTATCTAGTATTATTCAGATGTTCCATAGAGCATTTGGCATGAGTATTCTTTTTAATCCAATTGCATGATGAATTATCATGTTAGGCTCCTGTAAAATTCCATTAATGAATATGGAAATTACCTTTCGACTTTGTACTGATCGTTTACAGGGGAAGTTTGACCATTTTGTGCGTTGTATAACCTTGATAAGTACAAGCAAGTGTTTCAACAAAACGGGGCTACCTCCCACACAGGATATGGCAATGGGCGCCTACTCCAACAGCTGTTTCCTGATCGGCTGATTTCTAGACACTCAGGGAGTGTAAGTGCTAATACGTAGTAGAGTAAACAGTTAAATTAGAAAAATAATAATAGTGTTCTTCTTGTTGAAACCTGATTTGAGGAATTTATTTTGCTTTGCACAAAACTTGCCTTTGGATTGAAATACTATGCACAAAAAGAGCGTACGGGCATAATGGTGCACTTTAACGAAAACAAATATAACGTAGCAACAAGCTGATTCAGATCAAAATATGGCAAGTACAATATGACATTATTCCGGACAGTAATAAGAACTGATAAAAATAATCTTATCACCTAAGAGGTAAAATGGAAAAAATACAATCAAGGAACAACTGAAGCATGTCACAATAAACTGGTGCCATCAAATCAATATTTGGTTGATTTATCAATTTTGACTGGTAAATCAAGTGGGGCAGCGACAAGGAAAGTTTCCGCCGCTCTGCCGTAATCATATTGACACAGGTTTACTAAGTATGCTATTTAGATGAGTACCTGATAGCTTCTGTTGAAAAAAACCGAACTGGAGGTTAGAGGTGGCCTGATCGTACTGCCTTAGTTAGGATAAATGCGCGATGCTTTTCCATTCCAAGTACTGTCTTGTCTATCCAGAGACTAACCTAACCTAACCTAACCTTGAACAGTGAGGTTTTGAGGTATTTGAGAATGGAAGAAGCCAATCGTAAAAGCCGTATTCTGCATGTGCTAGTAGCACTATGTCAGCGAGTGTTGTGCGTTTGTGTTACTCGGTGTTTTCATTGTGTGTAAATGTGTGCTAATTGTTATTCGTTAGTTATCCACTACATAAACATAATTTTGAAGAACTGTTTTTTAAATAGTGTACATATGTTAAAACAGATTCTTGCAAGTGGTAAGACGATTCGCAAGAATATATTCTGGCCCTTGTGTTTCAGGTAGAGAAAATTTATGACAAATTGTTAAAAAGTTACAAGAGACAGGTATGTGTCTTAGGACAAGAATGTGTTCCGTGTCCTTTTGGAAGAAAAATTAAACGAAATACATACAGACATTTCTTACCCAGATGCCGGCAATGGTGCTAAAGTGCATTATTTTCAACATCTCTTATACCACCGGCCTATTGTCAGTTTTAAATACAGAATCATTTTTGCTATCAGTATAAATATAAATTTGAAAATATTAACTTATTGCCTGGTGACCCTTTTCCAGTTGTGGCAGCTGCAGTAAGCAGCCGCTTTCAGGCGGTCCGAAACTAAAATAACCTCACTGCATATGCCGGACCTAGTGGCCATGCTTCCGTGTAGAGCTAGCACATGCAGTGTTCCTGTCTAGTGTCCGTAATATACATTATCCTTACAGTTTGATGTTTAAATTTATATTTATATATATATATATAATTATAGGATTACGAAAAGTAATTTTTATGCAGTCAGGCATTATTGGTTTAAGATTGTCAAAAAACTATATTTTAATGTACTTCTTGTTACATATGATTTATAAATTTAATATACATATGTGATGATAATGACCTGCAGAAAAGGACAAGTTATATATCGACAAAAGTTAGTCACATATATAGGAAAAAATCCAAATTGCACAAAACCATTAGCGTATATATATAGTAGCAAGCAAATGAAAAAAAAATTGAAGACTGAAGCCTGCAATAAAAATCCATAATAAAATATTACGAGCTATATTTTCTTGCAATAACATTTTGAGGAAAAAAATGAATCTGATAGCAGAGATAAGATCATAAGTAGGCTTGTACCTACACCGGAACAAGAAAGGGATGGAAGTGTGCGATATATAACAAAATATTCAAGGCATCAGCTCAGGAATGTGGTATTTATCTAGAAATAGCAAGGAAAAAGTCGATTGTATTCAGGGTGTTAGTCGAAAAATGGGACCAGTGTAATTAGAGTAACAAAATATCCCTGCTGGAGGGTATCTCGGAATCAATTGAACCGAAGGATACGCGAAAAGCAAAGAGTATAGTCTCTATTTTAGGCAGGTTACTGAGTTTTTCCAAAGTCTTAAGCTTTACAACGCGATGAAGCCGTTGTGAGGTTATCCGTTGCAGATAAATAATAGCACTGTCACAACTGTACTTAAATTACTACCCAAGAAGAACGCTTTAACTACTATGCACTTGTGTATGTCTTCGCCATTTTAAGGAAGTACAAATACATGCGGCAAACATTAAACAAGAACAAATTGTTTTCAAGATTCCGTTTGTTTGACGCTACGACGCAACAGCGGCAACGTGCTGTTTTGCCTTTCTGCCGGTAAAATGACTTCATTGCGCTTGCGCCATTATCCCTCCTCTGCTTCTTCCCCCGTGCAGCAGAAGGCAAGAGAGTTTTGTTGGGGCCGCGCGCGCAAAGGGTATAAGCAAAATCAATAACTCATGGCTACCACTACACAGCCAGGCCACAGTTACATGGACAAGGCAACGTTGTGTAGTGTTTTACGTTATCTGCAACAAAACTTTGTACACAAGTGGGTAAGAAAATTTCTGCGCCATCAAGAGAGTTAACCATGGTGGCATGAAGGGAACTAGATACATGTTCTAACCTTAAATGCGCGTTCCAAAGAAAGAGAGAGTAGGAATAACTGTTTCCGTGTTAACACAAACAAAGAAAGTTGCTCGTAAGTGCGAAACAACACAAGTTCAAAGAAACTGGCGTAAAGTTGAGAAAACTTGTTTAAACTCACTTGTTTATTGATCCTGCTAGCTTCTTGCACGCACCTCCATTGCCGTACTACAGTCAATCGCCAGTTTCCTTTATAATTCACGTCACAACTGTTACTTCACTTTCACATTTTGTCGACACGAGTAAGCACACGACACTTGTTCTGAAGGTGTATCGGTACACAATTGCGAAAGGAAACAGCACATTCTGATATCGTTGCTGCATGCGATTACACATCATTCATCTGTCTCACTTGAAAATCTTGTTACTTCTGAACACTTGTTTAAAGAAGGACGAAGAATGGGAAGGGGGCTAAAAAAAAAAAAAAAAAAAAAAAAAAAAGTAGAGAGCGAAAAACAAGTGAACGGTGAAAATTGGAATAGTGGAAACACGCCTGCGCACGTGGTAGGTTGTAATGCCATAGTCCTCGTGCACACAGCTTCTCATATTCAAGGTGTTTCGACTTGTCAGTAGTAATAAGTGAATGAGTGAGTGAACGCAAAACTCTGCAACACACACACTTATGGCTTTTGCCTCTTGGTGCTGCGACGCCGCGGTGCACACACATACATACGTACGTACACACACAAAACAAGGTTTTCGCTTCTCCCAGCAAGCTTCGTCCCCGCAAAACTTGACTAAACTTTTTCTCTTCCCCTCTCTGTGAGCGAGCGAACGAGTCCAGGGATGCCAGCCCCCTTTCCCCTTCAGCGTCTCCTCGAACTCCCTTTTAGCTCTCTCTTTCTCGCCGACAGGAAAAGAAGAGTAACAAGCGGAGAAAAGATAGACAAAGAAATATGCATACTTGGATATATGTGCGTTAGGAAGTAGGGGTTCAATGTCCACTTCCTAAATACTCTAGGCTGGGAAATAACCATCACCGCTTAAAGGGATCAATGTGGCATAAGTAATCCTTTATTACCATTTGGGAACAATACAAGCTAAAAATTCACTATTATTATTATTATTATTATTATTATTATTATTATTATTATTATTATTAATTATTATCATCATTAATGTGCAGCAATAAAAATTCAAATATTTTATAGCTACTTTAAAAACGATTAAGCACGTTGATATGAGAAAATGATATCTTTGTTGAACCACATGTAAAACAAATGCGGTGACTAGGTAGCTATGAACGAAACAAAAGGCAGTCTTGCCGTAATATGAAATATAAACTCAAAGTTAACCTTTGATAGGAGCTTTTTTTTTTAATCCATAGATTTCGATAAACTCTGCTATCCAAAATTCTTCTATTGAGTTAAAATACTAGTTTAAAAATAATATAATAAAAGCGTATTTGGTTCTGAATCTAAAGAAAGTCCAATGCCCACCAATCTTTAGCTTTTATAAGCTAATCACAAAAGTGGGTGTTTTGTAACTAGGCAGATTGTGTTTTTTTTTTTATCGTAATTCTAATGACGGTGCCAATAGATTATTAAAAGCGTAATCTAGGGGTTAGATAGCAGCTGAATTATGTGCTTTTTTCACGTAGAGACAACGCAAGAAAACGAACTACACTACTACTAGTATGTCAATCGAACTTGCCAATTGAGAAGCACAGGCGATGGTCAACAAGCGTATCGGCACGTATAAAAGTTTTTGGTTTCCCCCTCTTTATCTGCCAGAGAAAAAAAATATATAAATCAAGAAGAAAATAAAGGGAAAGAGGAAAACAATTCCTTTTCTCTTTTCTTTTCTCTCTTTACCTACATTTGTTCCTCTTCCTTTCTTCAGAATCTCAGCAACAGTAGCAAAGAATCAAAAGTTATAGTACAGCAAGAATTGAAAGGGGCAATGGTCTTTTTGGATTAAAAAATATGGCAGATATTGTTTATGAGCCCATCTCAAAAGAATATTTTGTTGTGCACAAGATTACTGTTTATTTAGAGATGTTGCCCGAATTTGGGTAACCGAGGTTATTAATGCATGAACTCGTGATGATGTCCGTAGTTCGAAACCAGAACGTTTTTTTTTTCTATCAATTCTCATGAATGGAAAATGTCGCAGAGGTACCTAAATCTAGAACTAGAACTCTTCCCTTCTCAGTTTATTATTTACTTACATGTATCGCCAGTGCACATGCCTGTGATGCCCCAGTAGTATAAAGGAACGTTAAACACTAACCAAACACATAATACAAAAACAAAGGCGGACACCCTATGCTTTGAGTTAGGTCGTTTAAGCGTGATTTGTAATATGAATTGGTTTATTTAACTGTTTATATTCCAAAATGTAAGTTTTCTTTTTCATTACATCGAAAGTAATGTAAAATAAATAACAGAACTACTAGAAGTTGTTTTAAGCACAAAAAAGAATGGCCATAGCTTTTCCAAAATATGCGTATTTACGGTTTCAAGCGTTAAAATGACACCTACCCTATTTTTCAATACATTGCAATAACATCCCCCCATTGTTATTAGCAGGCGTCGATCCTGGAATATTCCTAGTAATAGGAAAGGCGACTTAATATTAGGGAAGAAGAAGAATTTGACAAAATTCAATCGTAACAGTTTATTAAGAACATGATTTGCTTGCGTAACTCACAATTCTTCTAAGATTGCCAAAAATTACCATAATAAAATGCAGCGTGGTGATTCTTGGTATAACATAAATAAATTGTACACCAGCAGTAAAGAGTAATAAATTGCGAAACGATAAATGCTATCAAAAGTCTGAAACGAAGGCCTACACAACAAGTGATAAAGAAGCTGGCCCATTTAACTTTCAGGTTACATTAACGCTTGGGTAAAGCAAAACAACTGCCCGACATACACACAACCTGCATTCATACCTTAAAAAAAGTTAAAATAGTTATCAATTATTCAATTTCCTTACCAAGACAAATGCATTAAATACATTGTTTAATTGCATAAACCACCCGACAAACAACTACATTTTATTATTTAAAAGAGAAGCATTTACAACCAGGAAACCTTAAAAGTTTAAAGAAACGCAATATAAATGCAATGCTTTCCTAATAATTAAATACCTGGATCACTGGAAATATCTAGAGAATAGGCTCCTTAAAATTTGTAAATGAAATAGCCGAAAATTACCTCCAAGTCTCCGGAGCATCTTAACTGCATTTGCTCAAAGAAATCTAGGACGGTTCTGCTTTGAAAGGAAGATAGGCAGTTTCTCTTCTATGCAAAACTTAAGATAGCCATTTAACCTTTCATTTATGCTGCTAACAGACAAGACATGTCAGTCAATAGGCAAATGTTGCCATGTCCTAAGTAAGGGAGTAGAATTAATATATTTAGCCGGATAAACGGATGAGCGCAAAAACACACAACCGATTGAATATAAATGGTCTTCTATTACTTTGTAATTGAACGCATAGGAATAAACATCTTATTCATTTATCTTGTAACTGGCACATAGAGGGAACTAATAACGCTCAGGCCACTGACCGGAAATTCCGGTATTGTAACCACCCCTTGACAGTCGATTTTCGAAACTTACCGTGCTGAGATCATTTTTTTTTTTTTTTTTTTGCATGGTGTTTAACGCCCGTTTTTACTACTGAGGCACCACAGGACACTGATGACATATGAGATGAAATATTGGGAAAGATTTTTTTTTTTTAGGAAGGAAACGTTCCAGGTCTAAGTTTAGAGTACCTCTCCGACATTTGCCAGTTGTGAAGACTGAGGTAAACCTGGAAAAAACCTCAGTCAGGGAGGACGATCCTGGTGGGATTCGAACCCCAGACCTCCCGCTCACGAGTCCGGGCGTAAACGACCTCGGCCACCCGTGGCGGTATGCTGAGGTCGAAAACGTAAATGAATCACTATAGGTCACGTAAACCAAAGATTTCAACTGTTATTTCCCATAGTTTTGCAGTATGCATATTTCGCCATGAGCTATCCTTAATTACTTTTAATTCAAATGTAGGAAGGAGCTTCACAATAAATATTTTTCTGAAGGCTTAAAATGCTTCTTTTGATGCAAATGAAACTGATTAACTGCTTCTCCGCTGAGTATCAACTTAAAAAACTGCCTAACTGATGCATCAGAACGATGTGCTCGCGTCGTTATCTCCGTATGACGTCCAAAGCCCGACTATAGCCGCGATCTCCCCGATTGAGTCCCTCCGACTCTGATTCCCATGTGTAATGACTGAACATATAGAACATATTAGAGGCTTAGAGGCTTGTTACTAATATATTGGGAAATTTCCATAGATAAATAAAATAAGAATAGAGAAACAAACAAAAACACCCTAAAGAAGAATAAGTTTACTTTAATGAAAGTGCAAGTTGCTTTTTTTTTTCTTTCTTTCTTTCTTTCTTTCTTTCTTTCTTTCTTTCTTTCTTTCCAATATTCAAAGGGGCATGAATGAAAGTATTTCTCTTTCTCGCTTCCTCATTATAATTTAATTACTCATAACATTATTTATATAGAAGCTATAAAGATATTCATATTAGCGGCTGAAAAGACTGCAGAGGTAGAA
Organism: Metallyticus violacea; assembly: GCA_030762175.1. Taxonomy (NCBI): domain Eukaryota; kingdom Metazoa; phylum Arthropoda; class Insecta; order Mantodea; family Metallyticidae; genus Metallyticus; species Metallyticus violacea. The sequence goes on along the minus strand of CM060832.1, from coordinate 96,766,161 downwards.
AGACAAATACCGGTAGAAGAGAGTAGCACAGCTAGAAAGAGAGGTTATGTGGGCGATGTTTATATTGCCGTTAGAGTGAGATAAAACAGAGGGGGAAATTTCCTGGGGAGAAACAGCGAGAAGATGAAAAGCTCTGTATGTGAGAAGAATTTGTACATTCAAAAATCATATAGTTACTTTGAGGGGCTCTTAGAGTTAAAGTGTTGCTCACAGTATTGGAAAATGTGAGCCAGTAAACACGTCCCAAAAGCAGAAATCATTCTTGCCAGTGTACCTATGTTCATTCCATTTTACTTTCAAGCACTTCATAATGAAAAATTAATGGTTGAAATAAAACAGTAATGGATACTGTCCTTATCAGGTTTATCATACTGGTAGTTTAGCCTAAGTGCAAATAAAAATAACATCATTTTAATGTCGGTATATATAAATAAAATAACAGATTAAATGCATGTGTCTCAGAAGCTCAAGACCATTCCCTGGATTATGATAATACAAAGTAAAAATAAATTATCAAAGGCCAAAGAAAAGTTCATATTATATTAATTAATATTATTTATGTTGCGTACTTGTACTGGTGCTGCAATTGAAAACCTAGATATACGAGTAATTCTAATATTGATAGTATTTCACGTTGAATATATAAATATTTGAGATGCATTATTACATAGTTTCGCATAAGTTGAAGTGGTTTAGCGTATGGCAGCTAGGTGCCAATTTTGAAGCGGTTTATTGTTACACACCATATTTTGTAGTGGCGTATCGTTAATTCACTATTAATAGCTTTGGTGCTGTTGCTTACGCTTCATGACAACAATATCTCAGGGTTTATTCTGCAATTTTGTGATTTGTACTCAACAGAACCGGGAGAGGATAGCAACTGTGTAAATAACTACTCGATGAGGCATAATATATATGGTAATTTATTATTAGCGAGATTCTTCGCTTCCTCTGGTGTTCTGCTATCGATAGAAATTAGCTACGTTTAATATAAACTTAGCTGCCGCGACTTCCAAGGAGACGAACTGAATCCGATTATCTGACTATTTGAACTGACTGACTGAATTAAACCGATTCTCTCTGAATTAAACTTCTGCACTCAACTGCCCATGTGAACTGATGAACTGATCCTCTCTGCTGAACTTAGTGCCCCAGTAGAGTAAACACCTTCTTATATATTCGATTCAAATTAACTAATCGTTGACTTCACTAAGCCAAAAGTGAGTCACACAAACACGCGCAAGTCTCTCGCCTTGTTTTAAAAATTCAAAATATACATCTGCTATTGGCTGGTTCAAACTCACCTGCCATTTTATTCACATTAAGTTAACTATACAAATGGCTAGCGAGTTCATTGCCCTAAAGTATTCTAAAGTCTGGACTTTTATGAACCCTCGCCACCGGAAGGTCTTTTAAGAAGTGACATAATACTTGTTACATATATGGCCAAGGGTTGCATTCATTTAGTAAATATCAAAATTGTTATGAGAACAGTAAATTTTATTAAATTGAATATCTTATACTTTTACGTAGCTTAGTTGCATCAGAAAGGGTTAACTTACTTAACTCAATTCGTTCAACCACTTCTTATGACAATTCCTAAGGATTTTATCATGACATCAGCGTCCGTTTAGTAACAAGTAAAATCATACAAAACCTAGGACTCCATACGTTACTAAGGAAGTTCCAGAACGCCTACTTACTGTTCTCTTATTGGAAGGTATAATTTAAACTAGGGAGTTGGTTTACTGTAATTGGTGAATAATACAACATATTGGAAAGATCCCCTTGCGCCGACCTTGTTCTCTCTTCGACTATGTGTTGCTGCACTTTACTTGCTTACACGCACAACCATTATCCTTTAACGCTGACAAAGATTTCAAAATGGTTGCTTTAAAAATAACTAAAAAAAAAAAAAAAAAAAAAAAAAAAAGTCCGTCACCTAGGAGCTGCGTGAAGTAAGCGAATTCCTCCGCAAATTTGTGAACGTTATTACAGAGCACATGAGCAGAAGTTACATAATGAGTTTACAGAAAGAAAGCATGGTTACCACCAGGAGCCCACAACTCAAAATACTCACTTTTAGCCATTTCCCTTGCAGAAGACGAGCCAATTATAATTAGTCGCCATGTTTTTTTTCTACCTCCCCCCAGAACCTTTGATAATAACGATAGATATTCTCCGTCTTACCGCACCAATAATATTTGAACTTCAATCAATATTAGTCCATGATGTAACAACAGACGAACTCCCAGTGATGTTAAATGGCAGCCTATGTCGCCACGTTTTCTTCATAGACTTTGAGACCAACTATTGTTTAGCAATAGAGTTTCTGTCTTAAGGCACCAATAATATTTTAGCTTCAGCCAATAGCAGTAGGCAAACTCCACGTGGAGTGGTGTAATATCTTCAGCCGACAGCAGTCTAGGATCAACAACTGACAAACGTACTGCTGCGGGAGAGTTTATCAGTGATTTTGTTGGGATATCGAGTAACGGTCATATCAAAAGTTTGCCGCCTCTTTTGATACCAGCTGAGTTTACGATGAATATGTTAATATTTCACAGTTGTTATCTTCATGACAATACTTTTTAAAAAATAAAACACATACATCGTTATAAATTATGAATTAACTTGTTCTTTTTTTTTTATATAACAATTGAAAGAACTTTAAACGCTAGAGCACTTTTTAAAATTATATTTTCAAGTATATCCCAACCTAATGATTCGATTTCGCTAATTTTTGGAAACTATTTTATTTAAATGATATATACCGAATTTGTTGTGATAAAACAAATATTGATGCCGCTATTGGTTTTCAAGAAAACCTCCATTCCTAAATGTCTGATTTCGCTGATTTTCAGACACTATTTTCATTATTTTAGTTAATAGCATATACCAAATTTTGTTGATAAAAAATTGCGGACGCTGTAGCAATTTTTAAATTGTCGCTTTAGATTAATACACACTGTTTAAAATTCAGTTTTCAGGAAAGCCCCATTCCTAATGGTCGATTTCCCTGATTTCGGAAAATATTTTTCTTTTTTTTTTATTGAATGGCATGTTCCGAGTTTCGTTGTAAATAAAAGAAAAAAAAAATCAATGATGCCACTAGAGCGATGTTTAAATGTTGGGTTTTAGATACGCCCCTATTAATAATAGTCTGATTTCGCTGATTTTAAGCTATTATTATCATATTATTTCAATGACACACAAGAGTTTTCGTCGAGAAAAAGCAAAAACTGCGGTCACTTGAGTGATTTTTAATTTTTCGCTTTACGTTAACTTCCACTCCCAATAGTACAATTTTTCTGGTTAACGAACTTGATGAATTGTTTGTTAATTAATCACTATATGCCGAGTCTTGTTGAGATAAAACAAAAATTGCGACCGCTAGAGCGTTAACACATGCACGCTCCCACACACACATAAACATTTTCATCATTTTTGGTGCCCAGTAAGTAGGATTGATGGAGATTTGAAGAAAGTTTTGAAAATTCTTTTCGTGGTTACCATCGCAATACCACCGCAATTCCTTCGGATTTCCAAAATCTTTGAACTCTGTTCTCGACTCTCTCACGGAAATCAAATCGCTTTTGCTGCACGTTATGAGATTTCATGTGTTCGGGTAACTTAGGCCTACAAAAAGAAGTTTTGTCATTTATTTTTTAATCTATTAATGAAAGTACATTGAGCTTTGTAGTCACATTTCCAGTAAATTCGAAGTTTAATTTAATCTGACGTGAGTATAATTGGTATTTTTTTTTAATTCGGTTTAACGCCTGGTTTAACTACTGAGGCATCACGGGCGATTGACACTGATGATACAAGAGATGAAATAATAAACTGGGAAAGGATTTTTTTTTTAAGCAAGGAAGCTTTCCAGGCCTAAATTTGGGGTACCTCCCCAGTATTTTCCATTTATGAGCAATGAGGAAAAACTGAAAATATCCTCAGTAAGGGAGGACGGTCCTGTTAGGAATCGAACCCCAGACATCTCGCTCACAAGGCCGCGCCTAAACAACTTCGGCCAACCGTGACGGTTCAATTGCTGTTGATGTGCAATTGTTAGTAAATGTGTCAACGGAAACAACCGCTTTAAAACATTCGTAATAAAAGCTGTCTACCCACCAAACATTTTTTGTTATCTACGAATTTGAACTCCCGTAATGTTAAGTTACCAGAAGGTTTTTAGCCGCATTTTTCTCTCACGCTTACCGACTTTGGACTCATTCCATTAACCGTGTTGAAGATAGATGATAATCTATGTGCATGGAGCATTAAAGATCTATCAAATGAAAAGACAAAGTAAAACGAGTAAATGGCATATTGCTTTAATTTTTTAATTTGCACTGGTAACACATAGTACAAAGAAAACAGTATTGTCTACCACTGTTGATTGATTTGGTTTATTTATGGACGCCCTTTAACGTCTCAGATCATCAGCGTCCCATTCAATTCAGGGAGTGAAACGGTAAATTTTGCTCAGAAGCCTCTTTTTTCAGGCATTAGGTTCTTTATCGTGCCACTAAATGTACAACAGGGGACCCACGGATTTACTTCCCTTCCGAAGGATTTTTACGCCCGAAAAAATCCATCGATCCCGGCCGGGTTTGAACCCGCGATCTTGGGTTTAGAAGGCAAGTATAGTTACCATTACACCTCCAGAACCGACTGTCCACCACTAAATAGCACGCGCTTTCTAAATAATGTATTAGGTTTCGATTCCCGTTGGAAGAAATATTTCTCAGGGCGAAAGACGAATGCCAAATAGCAACAACGAATCCGAAGACATTTGCGGTTTCAGTGATTTGTTTCATTCACGGTTCCTCAATAATTTCAATGTCGGCTTGAGCTGCTAAAGCAGAGGAGAAAGAGACGGATAAATGAGTAAAATGCTCTAATTACCTAGCATCCCATTCAACCATTTGCCAACGAATGAATAACGCCCTGATTTGCTCGGTCGGCGACTGGCATTTCGTGCGCAGCCAGTAGATGGATGAGTGGAACGCATAGTATTTGGTACTGTTTCATGTATACTTTTGTAATAATCAAATAAGGTGAATCCCCAGGCACAAAAAAAAATTATCGTTCGCTGCAACTTACAGTGCTTCGCCCAGAATCATCTCGGTAGGATGACCGTGGTAACCAACAACTGGAATGCAATATTGATACACTTTTTATCACTGTATTTGGTAGATGCGCAAGTATTCAGCCCCCTAACATAGCCAAGGAATTTAAATAGGCCAAGTTTAACTCTTAAACATGCACGACGTTTTTGCCAGAGCCTCTCTGCAGCAGTTGGTAGGCTGAATCTTCTACCAATTAAGTTCATGAATAATAACCGCTACTTTGATCACTTGTGTTATTTCTTATGATACATTTCTAAATAAAACACATGCTCTGTGAAAACCATGTACGTAGACATTAAGTCTTATGGAATGTTAAGTAGAAGACTGAGCAAAATATTTGAATTTTTAGTCGTCTCTTAGGATCAAATCCCTTTAGACGATTTGCTTCAGGGTAGGTAAACACTGATAAGATAATTGCGCAGTTATAGCTGAGCACAGAAGGTAAATAAATGATTAAAGCATCGGCATGTAAGCCGTAGAGTTCTGAACATGACTGCGAATATTTTCTTGATAACTCATTTCAAACTCTTGTCAGCACACCTACTTAATTCTGTCTGCCAAAAGATGATATGCATGTCAACCAAAATTATATCCTTTTGCACTTATGCTTATGTGGAAAGGCAGGGAAGAGAAAGAGATAAGCAACTATAACTGTATATTGGCAGAGATGAAGGTGGTAAGGCGTGTCTATTGGTATCCATAATGGCTTATTATTATCCATGAAGCAATTTGATAGATAATTCAAATGATTATTACTTAAAAACACTCTTCCATCTATTAATTTGTCAGTTTATTCATAAATAACAGGTTGAATAGAGCGGATATTTTGTGAACTAGTTACAAAGGGTTTTGAGCTATGGTCAACAAAAACGTGCGTATGTTGACATCACATTTGAGCTTTCGTTAAACAGAGAATAGTTGAAAGCCACATCCAGTATACAGTTATAAATAAACTGTTTCAATAAATACTATTGGCCGTTTTGCGCCCTGAATTGAATGGAAGGCTGATGACCTGAGATGTTAAAGAGCGTCTGTAAATAAACTAAATTAGTAACCAATTTAAAAATGAATTCCTAAATTAACAAAAAAACTGGATCACTGTACAATATGATAAGGAAGTTGACCACTGCTAAACAAAAGAAAGAAATTTAGTGGTAAGTACATCAGAGAGTACCATTCCGTAGTGGTAAGTACACCATAGAGGTACCATCCACTAGTGGTTAGGTACATGAGAGAGGTACCATTCCATAGTGGTAAGAATACCAGGGAAGTACCATCCCTTAGTGGTAAGTACATTAGAGAGGTACCATCCTATAGTGGTAAGAATACCAGGGAAGTACCATCCCTTAGTGGTAAGTACAATAGAGAAGTACCATCCTATAGTGGTAAGCACATCAGGTACCTTCCCTTTAGTGGCAATGGTATGTAAATCAGAGAGGTACCATCCGGAGGCCACGGTTAAAGTTATTACAATATCATGGCTTGCCAAAAACCCCAAGCCTTGAGGCAAAGACGTTTACACAGTAGAGCAGTTATCATCTTCACTCGTCAGCGGACATGACAGACAAGGTGAAAGCGGAAAAGCAGGATGGCGCTACGTGTTCTAATCAATCTGTGATAAAATCGCTTTCACAAAGGGCGGGAGAAGTAGGCAGCGCAAGAGGGAGGAAAAGAAAGCAAGAAGGGAACATTAACTGGCATCACGGTACAAAGTTTATAACGAGTTAATCCAACCTAAAAAAAGCTATCTACCGCCTTAAATCTTTTAGTGTGATATATATAGAAAAGTAATTTTCGCAGCGGTATTTACAGAATCTTTATAGCTCAACATACGAGACATCGTAGCAGAACGAGTACATAATTACCATGTCGGTTATCAATATTACAGTCATATAAATTAGTGAACAATAAGCATAGTGCAGCACAGATTAAAGAGAAACAAATTAGCGCTACAAATGCTGCATAACGCTTTGGAGTAACAGCATTTTAATGGAGTATATACAAGAAAATATTTATGAAAATAATAAATCAGGAGATGAAAAAGTTTAAATCTAGAATAGGATACCGCATTAATACCTAGCTGCCATTCTGCACTGAGAAATTGATCGTCTCTACCAGTTTCCCAAGCCCGCGGGACTGTATTAGGAAGTCAGCGAATGTAAATCTAAACTAGGCCATCTGTCAAAGATATACTCACGGTAGATTGTATCGCTATAATTCGGATTATAATGAAATTCAGAATTGGAAATAAAGTTTTCTAACTGCTTCTAAGTTACGAGAGTAGTTCCAAAACGTTTTGCGAGTCTGTTATGATCAGAGAAATCAAAATACAGTGACAATAGAAAAAGACATCTTTCGTTTAATTTTCAGCTCTCTCTTCAATACGGGGAACAAGTGGAAGTTACTGGGCTCAAGATCGGGATTGTAGGGAGGATGATTTATGCTTTAACAAACGAATCTCAACAGAAGAGCTGCTGTTGTTGCCGCTTTGTGGGATCTTTTGTTGTCATGAAGAAGCACAACACCCGACTACAGCAGTCTTGGAGTCTCTTCGTCAAATGGCTACTTTTAACCAGTTCTAAATATCGCAGTATCGCTGGGGATTCACCGCCCCTTCACGAAGGAAGTCAAGCAAAAGAACTACTGTAGCTTCCCAAAGTGCAACCAGTAGGACCTACCTGGCAGACGGGGTCACTTTGAACTACTTCTTGAGCGGGGATCTTGGATGCTTCAATTCCATGGAGGCACACTTTGTCTCCCGGATGTAGTAGTGAACCCAATTCTCGTTCCTCGTCGCAATGCATAACAAAAATTTGTCTTCCTGTTCGTAACAAAGGGGTGTTGCAAACTGATGTCCATTCTTTGAAACATGCGATGGACTTTGAGTCAACTGTTGAGGCATCCATGGAGCTGCCACTGTGACATACCTAGGACGTCTCTAATAATGTGGTGCACTCGAGCACGTCCGATATTCAGTGTTGAGGCAACATCACCCACAGTGGCCTGCCAGTCGGCCATACTATGGCACACCACATTTGATGTTATTCTCTCTAGTCCATGTCGCTAGAAAGTCCATGCTAGATGCAGGTATTTCAGAAGGGGAGATTAAGCGGGCAACCAAAAGTGGTTAAGCCTCTGGATAGGCTGGATTACCACCGGAAATATTTAAAGCCGCGGCAAGCGTTAGAAGCTCAGTTTGTGATGCTCCAAATCTTTAAATAAATCGTTTAATGATAGCAATTATGCACATGTTGGGGCAAGTAAATCGTTCATCCCATTTATAAAGGAAAGGGAACAATGGGAGCAATACAGGCTATCAGCTGGGAATGGACGGGAACAAGACAAATTAAAAAAGGGACTAGAAACAATAGGGCTGGGCTCTATTTGGATGATGGATCAGGGAATAGAAGTAGCGCATGAAGGATGGTTAGGAACCGGTTGAGGGAAATGGATAGCAACATACAATTGCGCAAATCAGAGATATGATTTCGGTGGAAGTACATTTGGGGTAAAAATTGGAATAGGGGATGGAACAGAACATCAAAAGAGGGATTTAAACTCAATAACAATCACTCGCATGGCTCAGACTAGGGTCATGGCGGAGAATTAAGATCGCTGTCGAATATTAGCGGAAAATTTGTATCATCTGTGAGGAGGGGGAACCATGGACACATATTCTGATTGAATGTAAAGGTACGGAACAATGGAGGGAAAAGTATCTTCCGTATGCCTTTAAAGGATCAAACAGAGAGATATGTTCATGTGAGCCTTGCTAGGATGAAAGTGAGACAGCTCAGGTTTGAAAAAGCTGAATACCGGATACCGGTGGGGGGGATGTTGAGGGCAAACATTGAATCCAGCAGCTGTGTGTCATCCATAATTGTATGCATTTATTTTATATTTATTTTAATATTATTCTTCTGGCATTTTATATTATTTATTTATTTTTGTTGAGTATATATGTTTTATATCTTATTGTAATATCTTGTTCTAAATCGAACATACCTAGTGTATCATATCTCCATATTCACTTCCACATGGCGGAATAGACTTAAATCATTGCATTGTACTTTCTCTCTAGTGTATGTACTGTTTATTTGGAATGCGAGTCAGAACACGCAGTAACTCGTTTAGTTGACCTCGTGCTTCATAATTAATAACAGATATGTGCTTATTCCATTTCCCACACATATTAAAGGTTGCTCCAAAATAACAAAAAAAAAAAAATGAATTTTTTTTTTTTTATTTCTTGTATAGTACCATTTTCCATCTCTGCAATACACGTGGGCATTTTTAAACATTTACCACCATATCCTAATTCAGGCAATGTGAATGTGAATGCCTTCTGCAACTCTTTCTCTACATTATATAAAAATGTACTTTACAATTAATAGTGTACATTGATGTTAGGATATGTTTTTCCGGTGTTATGACATATTTACGCATATTTTTGGGTCATAAATGCATATTTTTAAAATTTCTATGCGTAAACATCGTAGCTCTACTTATTACAATTTCATTTTTAATAACACACAAAATATGTTATATTCATCATGTTATGAAATATTTGCTTAACGCGGTTACTAAGTGCCTCATATTAAGTTTTTTTTACCATTAAACCGTTAGTAAACGTTAAATTATTTATTTCCTTCCTTTTAGTTATACGTTTTATCTACGTACCCATTCATAGAACGATATGCTCCTATAAGTGGATCAAATACTTTACATGGATCGCTAATAAAAGTCGTTATAAGATACGGTTGCTTTAAAAAACTTCCGTGCGTTTTGTATAGTGGAGTAAAATACAACAACAAAAAATGAAAGAAACTAAAAGCTCTGTCTATAATAATAATTTAACTAAAGGTCAATATTTGGAAATTAGAAAGACTGCATCATTAATATTAGTAAACAAATAACTATGCCAAAGGAATATGAATAGCTTTTCTTTGGTTATATCAGGGCTGAAAGACTGAAGCAATAACAAAGAATTAAGATGGAAAATATTAAAAGAACAAAGTTGTTTTTAAAGGATTGAAGACAAGTGTTATGTTCTGCGAAACTCAGAGGAAAGAGCATAGAAAGAGGAAAGGCAGCTCACAGTATAATCAAGAATGCTTCAGAGCGTCAGGAAGGGAGGCAGAGAGAAAGAGGGAATACGCACATCTCTTTACTCCTATAGCATAGTTCTGGATTATCAGGGTGATGTTTTAGTGATCATAAGCAATGCATTTTCATTTTTTTTAACTCTGTAAGTCTAGTGGTCACAGCCACTAATGCAGTACTCTGCATTGAGGAAAAACACACCGATTGTGATTAGAAGCGCTAATCAGTACTGTTACAATTGTAGCTAACTTGAAGTTTAGACGTTTTCCATTATGCAATTAACGTAGATATCAATATTTAGTTGGATGATGATTTATAGTACAATAGTAGAATATTTCATTTACAATTTAAAAAAGTCTTCCTTTGTTTATCCCCATGTTACCAAATGTATTTATACATTCTTGTTACATATTTGAAATAATATACCCATTTCAAATTTATTACATAAAACTGGTAGCATCGTGAATCAGGAAATATTGTCACAAAATTTTCTATTTAATTATAATTGCTTCTGACGCCTACTGTAATAATAATTGTATCTTGTTTTAGATAATCAAGGGTATCAATATTACAATTAGAAGGAGGACCCTAATATTATATGTATTAGTGTATGTATGTAGATATGTATTTTTTATTAGTAAGGATCGCCTGTGGTGCCTCTGTAGCAAAAGCGGGCGTTAAACACTATACATACATATATATATATATATATATATTATTAGTAAGCGATATATGCACTTGTGTGATGCAATAATATTCTAGATGGAATCAAATTCAATAATATTTAAAGGAATTAAATTTTCGCGAGAGAGGAGCGAGTTCGCATAAGAGATTTAATATTAACTATAAGGAAGTTAAATTTTTAAGTATTCGCGAGAGGAAGCAGTCCTAGTAACAGTAAGAGTCGTGACAGCAGTAACGGTAGTTGCAAGAGTGGCAAGTAGTCTGTATCTGCATTATCCAGTGTCATAGTAGAACGGTTAAACCGTCGCGAAGAGTCAAAGTAAATCGTCCAATCAGAGAGAGTCAGTCAGGCAGTGCAAGCGTAATAGTAAGAATAGTCACAATTGTGTTAAATTGAATAAATACGCGAGTGTGCACAGCGAATTATAAACCGACGAATCACAACATCTTCCAGAACCTTCTAAGTTGTCAAATAAATTAAATGTCCAACCGGTGCCGAACTTCATTATTACAGTGAACAATCCCCTTCCTCCCTAATAACATTAGGTCATTAAAAACAGTCCAAAATTCCCCTGAGATCCCTATTCTCTGCATTGGAACCAGAGAGTTAGGAAGCATCGAACTCATGATTCCAAGAGCCGAGGCAAGACAAGACATCTAATTATTCGATTACAATAAATAATAATAATAATAATAATAATTGCCCACCAATATAAAAAATAACCCACCCACTTTAATTACGGTTCCAATCGTTTTTCGTTTTCTTTCTTTTCTTTTTTTTTTTTTTTGCTCCTTCTAGACTCATCCCACGTTTATACTTAAGGACTGCCTTTGATATCAATATTTGTACTCTGTATCAATATTATTCCTTCAATTTATTTCTTGACAGTAATAAGGTTAAAATCTCTGAAATACTAGGGTCAGTTTGTTACGCTGGCCTTCAGATCAGTGTTTATATTGCAAATACCTATCGAGAATCTGCTTGCTATAATTGAATTGGATCTTCTCCAGCAATTGTACCTTTACAAGAAAATGTATTTAAAACCTACAGTAGAGAGACAACAAAAAAAAATGTACTGCAGAAAATGAATTAACATAATAATTCTTGCATGTTTTTTGAGGCAACCAATGCAAGTTTAGCAACGCTCTGCATTATTTCTCTTGAAAGAATGAGAAGAAAATATTACAGCTACCGCCTTTAAAATTTAGTAGGGCTGTTTGAAAAGTCTCGCCCTAACATGGAAGATAATAGTTTTTAACTTAAATACAGGGTGTCCCTAAAATCCGGTAACACTTTCTTAATTTATTACACAAAAACTATAAATAATACAGCTTTCATACACACATTAAAGAGGAACTCAAATGGTTTTGTTTCGACTTTACCGCCAATGATCATAGTTCCCGCATTTGCTGCAGTTGGCGTTTTGTAAAGATGGTGACTTCTAGCAAAGAGCTTGCTATGTGTGTGTTGAAATTCTACACATGTAAGAGTGCTACAGATGTGCAACGGAAGCTCGGGACTAAGTCCGTAAAGAAGCACCAAGCAAGAAGTCTATTTACGTCTGGTACGACAAATTTGAGTACAGATTGCTTGTGTCCTAAGAAAAGAAGTGACTGTCCGACAGTGAGCGAAGAGACCGTTAACCATGTGAGAGAGGTCAGGCAAAAGAAAAATTACAGAGAAATATTTTAAAGTAGGTTTAAGTAATAATAAATAGCATAAAATACGAGGAATGTTCAATTTTTTTTTACCTAAAATTTAACTTCAGACTATTTTGTTAGTTTAACGAGTAATGTACACATAGTATTAGTTTCATTGTTTCATTTCCAGTTCCCACCTATGAGAGGTGTGCAAGTTGAAACATGTTCAGTTCCGCCTTTAGAAAATTGGAGGGGACACGAGAGGAACAACATTCGGCTCCAGAATTCTGTTTTCGTGCCAACAAATCTTTCGCTGAGGCCTATGCAATATTACAGGAGTTCTATGGAGAGTTTGCTCTTTCCTATAGCACAGTTCGAAGATGATTTAAAGACTGGAGGCAATCAATTTCAAAATAAATTGGATCCTACACTTCAATTTGTGCTCTAACGGAAGAAAACATTAACACTACTGCCGCCATTTTGAGAGAGGATCGTCGTAAAACACTTCCCTAGGTGTCACCCACACATTGGTAACTGAAACGACGTGTATGTGCACTGTGGGTTCCAAGACTGCTGATTACTGAACAAAAGGACTTTCGTGTGCAGGTTTGCATGCAGTTGAAGGTGATATTACAGAAAGTGCGGAGTTTCTTTCAATGGTAGTCACTTTTGATAGAGTTTAGCTCCTTTATTTGGATATCCTGATAGCAAAGCTCTTTGTTATCATCAACATCAAAAAAATCAAAAGTGGATGCTGAGCAATGCTACACAGAGGCCCAGAAAAGTCTGCAAGGCCATTACATGTCCGTGCAACAAGCTGGATGCTGCACCACGACATGCACGGCGGCACATTTCATGTTATTACTGAATATTTCACAAAAAGCAATGTTAAGTATGTCCCTCATCTTCCCTACAGTCCAGATTTAGCCCCATGTGACATTTTGCATTTCCTCATATAGAAGAAACTCCTTCTTAGGAGGCTTTTTCCATCATCAGAAGCAGTGGTGAAGGTCGCGGAGGCGATTCTCAAGGACTTGTCAAAAATGGTTTATAGCATGTCTTAAGACGGGTGAAAATGTTGGGTCAGGTGCATTGCATTCAAAGGAAACTACTTTGAGAAAGATTATCAAAATTATGAGAATGACGGTATGTTTTAAAAAAAGTGCGATCATTATTTATTGGACAGCTCTCGTACAACCAGAAACCATAATAGTAGATCTCTGATATTAAATCACCACATAGCGGTACCAAGTTTTGAATTTTAAAGGTACTGTAACGGGACATCCAGATTTTATCCCGTATAATTAATTAATGCTATCATAGAGTATTTCCATAGATTAATATAATTCATTATGCTTTTATATAGAATGATGTAGATTCGTCAAGAAACAGAAATCTCTGTGTAAATATAAAAACATTCATGTAATAAAAGAAGCGACTTCCTGGTGCCATCTCCAAGACCAGCCACTCAATAGCGAGGGAACCTTCCTTTTCATCTACCTGAAATAAGTGCTTGGAAAAACCTTGGACCACCGCCCCATAAGAAGAGAATTTTTCGCTCCTGTACATCTCTAGCTAACAAATAAGTCTAACCAATCGGTTCTCGAATTTTAAAAGGTTTCTTCGAGAAACTTCCAGCGGCAAGAGATTAAGCCAATCAAAAAGAAAATCTGTAACGCATCTGGAATGCTCAAAAATGTGAATTCTCGTGCAGATGCGTAGAAAATTCATTAAAGCATTTTGAAGGGTTTTTCGACACAGTTCGCTTGGGGAAATAATACAGGACATATTGCTACGGAATGCTGGGAAACAATTCACTTCGGGGGGGAGGGGAAGATATGTCAGTTCAATTTAGATTGTGAGAAATATAACTTGTGAAGTGGAACAGTAAAGCTCCATTTGCTTGGAAGATATCAACGGTGTAATTGTTTGGTGTACGATGGAACAAGCATAATTTTGTGTAGACAAAGCGATCGCGAGAAATTTGGTTAAAGGCGCCTCGAAAATAATATTTGTTAGTGCAAGTAGCAGACAACAATCATTTCAAACCTAGCTAGATTTTACGTATATGCGAACGACTAGAGAATTAGTGAGTTACGGCGTCAGGAAATGTTTAACAATTTCACAGCTCCGTGCAAATGGTATGGAAGTGCTGCTAAAGGAAAGTGACTAATAAAATTAACAGTGAAGTGTGAAGTACTTTCATTTGTGAAACCTTAATTCGTATCGTTTCCTCCCCTGGAAACTTTCCAGAAAAAGCCTTGAAGTAATTTCAGCTACTCCGGGATTTCTTCAATTTCAGCAGGAGGAGTGTTCCATGCACACTTTCAAGTCGTGGCAGCGACATCCTACATCGCCAGTCAACATCACATCTACTCCAGTTTAAATCAAAATTAATATTGCAACCCAATTAATAAACAACTCTTTTTATTACCGCTGCAAATTGGTACTTTAACGTGGGGCTTAATTAATCATTCCCCATTCTTATTAACTATCGCCGCAGTACCTATTAGTTCTTATATTTCTACTAATGATGCACATGTACTAAGGAAGACACATTTCTATTCATATAATGTACAGTGTTATCCACCCAGTGTGTGTTTTTCACTCACAACTTAATGAAGTAATGTAATCTCTGCAGAATTCAGAAAGAGGGAAGAGTCTTCGTCTGTTCTAAGACTCTTTTGGAGAGCAGAATAAAATACATCGCCTTTTTCTAGATGCATTGGATAGTTCATGGAAAGAAGAGGTTGGAGTAAATCCTGAATGTTTCGAGATCCAGTTATAATAAATTTGATAAAAACATGGTTCTGGTAAATCAAAAGGACTTTGTGGAAGTCCTAGTTAAATAGAACGGAGACATAAGCAGTGCAATTAGAAATCCATGGTTAGGTTTAACAAAATTCTGAGCATAATTGGACATTAAACTTGAAAACGTGCCCCTTTCAGAGTTCCCAGTGACGGAAATCGACATCTCTCAAGAGTAACCAGGAATTGTAGAATTGTAGAATACTGTGTATGGGGGAGGTGAGTTTGGGAGTTTTACAAATAGCATAACACGCTCTTATGTAGAGAGTTCAATACATTCAAAATATCAATATTGGAGAAACCCCAATTTGAAAGTTTGCAAACTAAATTTTAATTCTGAAGTGAATCTATCGAAATCTTAATTATACATTATAAATACGACTTTTCTGAAAGGGTTCAGACACATGATTCCTTTTTTGTTATGAAATTTCTTTCAGTAGTAAGCATTGGTACTAACAAATTCGGGTTATACGTTATTAACTTAACCTACTTTATATTAATAATGCTTTTCTTAGCCTCTCTTATATTTAACTTAAGATATATTCTTCACATGAAAGCATTAAAATATTTTTAAAATGCAAATTTTAGCAGGAGATGCACATTCAAACTGTATATCCTCAAAGTAACTTGTGATTTTTAGATTTTCGATAAATTACCGATTCTGTTTTTAGTCACTTGAAATCGTGGTATTTAGGAGAGAATCTTCATGTTATAATTAATTTACATTTAGTATGCTTTAAACCACTATTTCCCTCTAGTTTTCCTTGTTATCCTCATTATTTTCGTCTAACAGCATCGAAAGAATGTTCCGAGTTTTCAGCTGTATGTAGACTCCTAAATGAACGACAGAGAATAAAAGTTTATTATTTTTTTCAATGAAATCAGTTTGGTCCAATCCATCTGCAGTCATTTTCTCCTGATTAACCACCGTTAATGGTTCATATTTTTCCATGCTAGTTTTGAAACTAAAATTTCATGAGTTCCTGGATGTTTGTCCAGAAAATATTTATCCCTTTTGTGTTATTTTTTTCGTAGAATGAGATGATGCTTTAGAAGTAACGAAAAGTCCAAGAAGTCTATAGTTATTTCCTTAACAAGGAACAAGAGTTTTCACTCTCATTGCTTCGGGCGTAAAAATCCTAAGTATGGCTTCCTTCGGAAGGGAAGTAAAGCCGTGGGTCCCGTGTCGTACATTTACGGCACGAAAAAGAACCTCAAGCCTGAAAGAGAGGCCTCTGAGCAAAATTTGTCGGCCGTTTCACGCGCTGAGTTGAATGGGACGCTGATGACCTGAAATATTAAAGAGCGTCCATAAATAAATAAATCAATCAATCAAATCAATCAAACTCTCATTGCATGGAAGTTATATAGATGATGTGGTGGGGCACACTTTCGCTCTTTCTTTTTAATTAAACTGTGGTCACGTCTCTTTCCGTGTGATTTAATCGGACATTAAAATCTAAACTGGAGTTGACCTGAAAAGCAATGGAGCACAGCACCACCATGTTGCTATTTTTGTTTTGAACCTGGCAGCTATAAATGCACATCGTTATGTGCTTTGTGTTGGGTTTGAGATTCATCAAGTATTTGTAAAGGCAGGATGCTATCTTGTTTGCCCTTTTAGCTGCCAGTTCCTCATTCTACATGAAACGCTTGTTGTGACACGAAGTCGTGAATTGTGAAATTATTTCTAGTAGAATGCAACAGAGCAGGCTTGGTATTGACAGGCATTGCTGTAAGGTAGACGTAATTATTTGCATTTCAGAATATAGAATGATAATCAATAATATTATTTTATTAGAGTATAAAAATATTTCATTTGGGATGAGTCTTGTGATATATATAAATAATACTAGTATTCCTCCTAAGAAGATAAGAATTAAAATATATGAAAATCAAAAACTAGTTTATTAGACCTTTTTGTTAATTTTTTGGTCGTATGACAAGTTCTGTTTATTGGTATGTACCTCCCGTTCTTCTTATACTCTTATTTTCTCTTCTCCCTACAAAACCTGTACCCTCATCTAAATATTGTAGCATGTTGCGCATGCGTCTACTTTGAGTTACTTAATGACAATGATAAGATCATGAAACAATGACTGTATACCCTCCAACTCACGTGGACATGTAGTATTTAACTTCTTTACAAATCTGATAAAGTAATATGAAATGGCAAATATGTCTTGTTACACCTTTTTCTGCATAGTGACTTCTACACGATGTAGAAAGCCAATGCGGTTTCAAGCCGCTTCCATTTTATGATCAGATTTTTATTCACAGAAATGGCGGAAACTTGCGATCTATTCTTCCGAATCACTGTTTCTGTTCGCATGAAGACCGAACGTCTTCTAAAACAGATTTACAAGCTATTTCAAACTTCCCATTTATATATACATACTTGATAGGGGTTTTTTTCCCATACATCGTGAAATTCAGCCAAGCTTGAAATATGCAGAACTCTTATGTCAACTACTACAATAGTCGCTAAGAATTTCTTTTCTAAATTCTTTCGGTAATCTCTCTACGCTTCATTCTGTACACTGCGAGTGATTCCACAACTTTCTCCTTAACTTTTTCTTACTTTTTCTTATTTTTCCGCATTGCTTACCTTCCCCCCCCCTTTTCTCGTGCTATCCTTGTATTGTCTTTCATTGTACATCTTGCATCTCCCATGAAGATTGTTTTTACAAATATTCTCCAGCACTTCATCATCCTACTTACCTCAGCTTCCTTATTGTCAAAGGCATTTTCTTCTACGGCTTCTGTTGTATCCATCTGCACTGCTACAGCATTTTCAGTTTTCTCACTTCCCTTTCTAGCACAGCTTTCAAATCAGTTCTCTTTGTAGTGCTTCCATCTATTATTCGATACCTCTTTATTCATTCTTCCATTTTTTTTGAAATGTTCTGTACCATTCGGGATAGAAACAGATGGAAAACTTCATGGTACGACTGGAACTGAAACCATAGACTTTTGGCTTATTGCTCGATGTCTTACCACTTGAGGTACCGTGCCCATCACTGAGTCTGTGTCCTGAAAAACCTCTAAGTCTGTATCAAAGCAGAACTCAAATGGTAAGATCTTTGCCACAGTAAGTCGAAGATAGTGAAGCAAATAAGGGAAGAGTGAGATACGGGAAGGGCTTAGATTAAATTGGGTTGGGGTAATAAGGGGACAGGACATTACACGAAATAATTGGAAAATAGTTAACAGACGTTTGAGAGATATAGATAGACAAGATATTGAGACTCAATGCGCAGAAAAAGTATCGCTGAACCTGCAGGTTCAAATATATCTGGTGTGGGGGAGGGGGACTATCTAGATATCTGTGGCAGGGAAGAAAGAAGTGGTCTCGCATGGTTTAGATTAAGGGTCTGAAAGGAAACAAAACAGTTAATGCTTTGGGGGAAAGACTTTGCCTTTGTGCAGAGAAATCGATACCTGGAGGCATATTTTGGCAGAATGCAGGGAAACGGAAATTTCAAGAAATAAGCATTTATCACCGCAATTTCTGAATTCCAATAGAAATTTGAACATATGCCGGGAAGTGTTGGTGCATGCCAGATACGCAGTTTGAGAATATTTCTAAAGAAGACCCGACAAAAGAGGTTAATGACCATAATGAAGAGGGGGGAGATGGAGAGGCGGTGTGAGTAAAGGGAAAGGGGGGCTCAAGAGTAAGGATTCCATTCATGTTTATGTATTTTTATATACATTATTAATATAAAACTTAAATATATCGAAGTATTTGTATGTATGTGGGCATGTGTGCATATATATACATATATATACATATATATGGATGTATATGTGTATATATGTATATATACGTATGTATGCGTTTTGCTTTTTTGATTGCTATAAGAACGACATTAGCATGTATGGACGTAAGGTCCATGCGACAGTTGTATTTATTTGAGTGTATCTTAAAACGTACAATAAAACGTCCGTTACTACTATTACTCAGATGTTATTAGGATCAATATCATTATCAGAGCATTCTAATTTGTCTTAAACTCACCTTTAGCTAAACTTTGGGATATTATTTATTTATTTTGAGTTAAATAAATCAGTAACATTCATTGTGCTGTATTTAGCATTCAAGAATCTAAATGAAAATACTGTCATTAAGCCTGGACCAAGTCAGTGAATTGCAAACAATAATATCTAAACTTATATAGCAGATGACTACAATCTGATATTGGCGGTATAGTTAACATTCAAATCATTGTACATTTTAATGAATTAATTGCCTTTACACACTAATGTAATAGTGCAAAAGTGACAAGTCTTTGGTCTCCCACTTCATCACCTTTTTACGCACTCAAGCTTCTAATTTCTATAGAGTCCAAGAATACACAATTCCATATATATTAAAAATAAATACATGACTTTTCTTTTGTACACAAATACAGAATAATGTTAGTTAGGAATACAATATGGTTATAATTCAATTTAACTAATGTACTAAACTTTTATATAAATGAGCATCAAATATCAGCCTGAAGTTTTGTATGTAGTTCTTGATTCAAGCTCCAAAGGCTTTTAAGTTCTACAGTGAGGTTTATTGAGCTACGGGCTGGTAGAGTGTGGTTGCATATTGAGAGAAGCCTGTCATCAAGGCCGTCTAATATATGTGCAGGTAGTACAATGTAGTTAGTTTGTCGGCGAATGTACATGCACTTATGTTTGTTAATGCTTGCGTATTATTCGCATTGTTCTTCGTTAATTATTCCACATAAACATAGACATGAAAATACGTACGATTCACGTGTAAAAACTGGATTCCGAGAAGTTTCACAAGAAAATATCTATGGCAAACGTGTTACAGGTATACAAACTGTTCGCAAACTTATTAAAAAATTAGAGAGACATAATCTCTCAATGACAAGAAATGTTTTTCGAGCCTCCGTGTTCTTATGGAAGAAAATTTAGATAAAATACACAAATTTCTTATGCAGATGCCAGTAATGTATAACCACTGCGGATTATCGTTTTCAACATCTCTTATAACACAGATTAGTGCTTACTATTATCAATTTGAAATACAGCAAGATTTTACTCTTTCGATAAAAATATAAAAGCTAAAATAAAAATACTAACTTTACTCTCTGCGACACTATCTCCTTTTTCCGGTTGAGGAGGGGCTGCCCTACCCGCGCTCAGGTGATACATAATCTCAAATAATGAAAATGTACAAATAATTATACTGATAATGAAAAAAATATTCTCTCGTATAATGCGAGTTAATTTTAATTTTTTGTCCCCTTTCAATACATCAGTATCGTATATTAATTTTTAAACAATATACACATTGATCATTAAAAGAACATTATGTAACACTCAACTATTTCCATAATATTTTATACATTTATATATTTTTAGCTCAAAAATACATTTAATGCCTCTCTGCTTTTGTGTAAAAGATTCAAAATAAAAAATGTTTATGAAAATATGACTTTGGTCGTTTTCTCTCTGGATCCTTCAATAATAGCTGCTACACTTTCTTCTCTTTTTTTATAAACAGATATTACTAAGGCTAAGTTTCTACTATTATCGGGACATGTCCATTGTTCCAGTTAACAGTTATAGCATCTAACAATCGGTCTACATATCCATATAGAGGGTATGTATTATGTTCAATTCATGTATTATAGAAACATTTTGAATATTTTTACTCTTGAAAAGCTTGCAGTACCTCGTTCATTGTTAAGTGAGGCACATTTACATCAATTATAGTTTATTTTCAATTTGTTCTATTCCATTAGATAGTTGAATTGAATTAAATTGAATTGAATTAAGCCACTTATGTCCCATCCAGGGCTAGGGCCTCCGCAAAGGAGGCTAATTTATTTCTCATATGGTGAGCTAGTCCATATGAGCTATTGTCTCTATGAGTTTGTTAAGTCTATAATGTTTCTTATTTTATAAGTTTAACACAATTTAACTAGAAGGTTCAAGTGCTGAGTCAATTAAGTTTTTGTATTTTAAGTTTGGTATCACTGTCAGTGTAGGCGATTGTTCTCTTCTTTCTGCAGCTGTCCCTAGGCTCTTCCAGATACTGCGGTTCCATCCAGTATGCCTTGAATACTTTCCTGAAGGAATTTGCCCACCTTGTTCTCGGTCTCCCTCTTCCTCTCCTACCGATACGTGGATGTGGTAGCTATGTCCCCATCTACTACTTGGTAGACTTGCTACATGGCCGCCCCATTTCCACTTCAGACTGTTTGCACATTGAACCACGTCGTTTAGTCCCGACATCTTTCTTAATTCCATAGATGACGTTTTATTCATGAGGAATATCCCGAGTTCTTTCCGCTTCATTTTACATTGGCAGATGCTAATATTACTTTTTTCATGCCAAAACTAGATAGTACATTATTCATAGTAATTAATATATTCATATTTATTTTAAATAATATTTAGTTTCAGATTATCTTTATTATCTTCATGTATTTTAGTATCAATATTTAGTGTATACTTTTTCTTGAGAACATATATTCCATAGTGCAGTACACTAATTAATTTCTCCTGAATTTTATGCCGTGTGTATCTTAAAGTCTGAATATGTCCTAAGTCCACTTCGACATAGCTCCATGTTCGCATACGAGAAAACAATCAACCGTTCTATATCCAGTAAGCTAGGTTTGCGTACATTTAGTTGTCCCAGCAGTATCGTGGAAACCATTGGTGCAAGAAGTGGCAAGTTTGAGCCTCTCCTGGTCTCTTTACTTATCTTTACCCCTCCTTTTTATGAATACGTAAATCTCTTCTATATCCAGTTTTGTTTCCAATGTTTGTCAGATTTTTATTTTTTCGTCTACAGAAAATCAGTTGCTCATAGAAGAGGAGATTGGAGTTGAGGTGATTTTGTAGAATTTTTCTTTTACGATTACAATACATTACAACCAGGGACGCGTACTGCACTCATTGGAAAAGTAACGAACTAAAACTGAATGCAGCTTTACCGAGTCACATGTACTTTACCCGAAGTCGGGGACCACTTTTTTGGTCTGCATGGGATGACTCAACTGTCGCAATGGTTTGCATTTGCAGGGACTTCACGGTGGGCAAATTTAGAATTAATTACCTATATATAGTATAGGCGCGCGTGTGTGTGTTTGTTTTAGGTACTGTTTTCAACAAAGGTACCTTCAATTTGACTGTGCCAATATGTCACGTAGCAGGTATAATCGCCGCGTTTATCATGTACTCAACTGGCTTACTTGGATTCCTCATAGCCTTTGAGATCAATTATTGTTTAGCGATAGAATTTCATGTCTTGTAGCACCAACAATTAGCCACTAACAGTCTAGGATATAACAGCAAACAAGCGTACAGCTGCGGTTGAGCTTATCACATATAATATCACGAGAGGGTCCGAGATTACCGATAAATTCACGAACGTAGCGAGTGATCAGATCTATACTGATATTTATTAGAACTATTTCACGAATAAAATAAGAATTTAAATATAATTTATCTAAACACCCTTTGGTGATTTCCTTTGTAATAGTCTGGTTTGCACCTTTAACATTTACTCTCTGTTTTTTCAATAATCTGTTAACGAATTATAAATGCAGTTTTGGATATTTCTTTTCCCTTAAAATGTGAAATGACCCTATGCCTATATTTTGCGCATATGGGCATAGGAACATTTTATGTACACATAAAACAAATTTAGAAAACTTCTGAAACGCTTTTTAAAATGGCTGTAGAGACTTAAAGAGGCCGTTAAATAGTACAACCTTTACAATACAGTAAGAAATAAATTGTGAGTTTTATATTGGAATTAATAATTAACAATTTTTATGCGCTGTTTTTCAGTGTTCAAAATTAATAAGCTTGGGTTGCATTTATGATACTCTTTAGCACTCCAAAATTCTCTCCCTCCTTCCCAGAAAGGATCAAATAATGCGCTACTACGCAGTATGCTCGTAACATTTATAATTTAGAAAAAGCCGGAACATGGAGGGAAGGGGTACTGCGATGTCGTAGCTTCCTGTCCTCGCCGGACGCTATTTGCTCCGTTCACGTGACTCGGGAAGTACTTCACAGCAATCTTCCCTTCAAGTCAACAACCACTAATTTGCTACCATCATAAAAAATATACTAAATGAAACCTATGGATTAAAGGTCTTATCTAAGAAGAGACTCTGTGTACATGCTTTATAGACTGCAATTATGCTCCAAAATTACGTAAAATGCCTCTTGCAAAGAATCAGTAATAATCGTGTCGTCATATCACACGCACGTGACAATTGAAGGGCTAGCAGGACAGTGAAGTTGCCTCCACTTGTTTGCTATTTGAATTTCTTCAAGAATCCACTCTTGTCACCTTGCCTTTTCCTTGACCTTTTAATTCTTCAAAATACTCTAGGCCGATATTGTAAAATATTTTTTCGGCATGAGATGCGCTCTAGTAGGGATTTCAACAATTTAATTTCAGCCACCTGTTTCTAGTTTTTATTAGATAGTTAAAGTTCATCATAAAACTTTGGTACTACCAAAATATATAAACTTTCAAAAAGGTTCCTTTCCTATTTTCATTTTTATGTCCATTGAACGGCGACTTTAAATAGTTTCATTATATGTATTTTAAGACTTGTACGTTACAATCAAGGCAGTTACATTTTTTATTTGTTCTAAAAGATAATTAAAATGATCAGTTTTGCTCTCTAATCTTATTCCCCTGTAAAAGTCATTGATTAAGTCTCTATAGCAGATATTTCAAGATATACTGACGGACAAACTTTCAAAAGTTCAGAGATATTTTCTGGGTGTTTTGATGTAAGGAACGTTACCTTATTACCGAGTAATTTTATGTTTATTTGTTACATATGTATAGAAAGCACGTGCCTTAACTTAAAACATATATGGTTGCTAATCAGTCTGCAGAAACACTGAGAGCATGGCTATTACATTGCAGTACGGGTGTACAGTAAAGTGAGAGATTTGGATCTTTATCCTGTGATTAAATGTCTCACAAAGGAAAGGAAGAAGCCCCAAAATACAAGTGAGGATAAATGCTGTTGTATATGTTAATGATACACTTTGCAACTACCAAGTAATCTTTTAGAGAAACCGGGGGTGGGGGACATCGAAGAAGACAGTTGCACATTCAGTGAAAGATAAGAAATGTGCCAAAAAGTATAAGGTTGATTATGCAATGTAGTCGTATCAAGGATAATATAAATAATCGTGAACTGGGACACCTTCAACTGACAATTATTCATACCCAGGAGATGATGTCAAAGGTCAGTGCTTGATAGTTATCCCGAATACTGACACCAGAACAGCGAGCATATAGGAATCGAGTGCTTGTTTTAAATCGACAAAAGTGCAATTTTTCCCGTTTGTTTCAACGTTAATGTGTTCAGAATAATAGTACTGTATCTCTCGCTGAATTCCGACTGAAATTTGGAAATTTTGCGCAATTCCGTCCCCAGATTTCTAACAAAGTTCTGCCATAAATTTTCCCCATAATCGGAAGCAGCGTGATTCCCTATAGTTGTCCGGAGCTCCAATTCACCCTTATATTTCGGGTGAATAATTACAAACAACTCGGGTGGTAGTCCATCCACCTATGAATTTTGCCCTACTTTAGGTATCTTAATTACCTTTGTTACTTTCTCTCTATAGATCAGTGTCTAGCATTGGTATTTCTTGCACTGCTGTCCCCCGATGTCCCTCCCTGCCCCATTGGTCTCCCAACCATCATCTTCTAACGCTGATCTGAAATGTTCCATCCAAGTCTCCCCCGAAATTTCGTTCCATGCTGAGTCCTTTCCTCAAAATGTTGATCACCTGCCAGATTTGTTTTATTCACCCGCCCCATCGCCTGCAGAATTTCTTCCGTTAATCCCTCCTTTTGCTTTTGCTCCAGAATGTAGATATATATATAAAACACAGGGAAAGAGTCACACTTGAAATATAGCAATTTCAAGTGTGACTCTTTCTCTGTGTTTTATCTTTATCTACTTTTATTATTAGTGTTAATTTATTACATTGTTAATAGTGTTTCTTTATTTTTATTTTTCATTAATATTATATATATATATTGCTTCTGAGTAAAAGCTCTGCGCTTTTCATCCCCACCTATCCTTCGTAACATTCTTAGAATACTTTCCGCTTGTTTCTTGGCATTTCTGCGTTCCTGATGATTTTTGTCCTTACTTCTATTTCTGCATTTCGTGCTCACAGTTGATTCACTTAATAATTTCGCCAGCTGCTCACAACGAGCGTTTTGCTGCATCACCACAAATTTAAAAAAGAAACAGCTGTTTCAAGGACTGTGGACACTTGGAGCATAACCATCCATTCTATAGTTCAGTGATTATTATCTTTTAGAAATCTAAGTAAATTCCTTCGTCGACGGAGAAGTTCCAGCGATGATAAAGCAGGGGTTGTAGGGTGTTGGAGGACAAGGCATATCCTTATGTTCCAAAGGGATTAAATTTCTGGAAGCAAAGTGAACTACAGAGAAACATAATGTGATAAGTTTCACCATCAGGTTCTGTTTTCATATTCAGGTAGCTAATTAAACGAACACCCCTCGTACTTACTGTAAAAGCTATCAAGTAGAAGTTATCAAGTAATCTGAACTAATAAAGTACAAACCTTGTAAATGATATTTATAAAAAATGTTACCCTTTTTGTTAAAAATCAGTCATCTTTTATTCTAAACATTATTTATGAAAATAAACAATTTTATTACATTTGTTCATCAATCCTAGAGGCTTTAACTGTAAATAATAAAGGTTTCCACGTTAAATAGTAGCTGGTTATTATTTTTGCTAATATCTGTAGCAATAATTTATTAGCTTATTTTATTTTTTAATTCTTGTTACATTCTATAAGATATTCTTAGGTATATATTATTACAGCACTTTTTAATTCTTTTGAAATAGTTCGTCCCCCTGGCAAATATTTACAAAATTTGAATAAAAACATTTATTTCTGTTAAATTTTGCCACTCCTTGAAAACAAAGTAAATATTGAAAGAAGAGAATGAACAAATCATACAAAGAATGACAAGCTAATTGTGAAGCCTGAATTTATTTATCTTCCATCATTTTCAACAAGCTGTATATACTCACATATAATATTAGCAGTGTTACATACTTGAAAAAGCAGCTCAAAACCCTAAATTAGTGAGTTTATGACCCCTCGAACCTCTAAAGCAAAGATTTGAGCTACCTCGTTGGATGTATTCAAAAATAATGTTAGCACTGGAGGAAAGTAGCAACGATAACGGTGATGCTGTCAGGCTGCACATATTTAACTGCCGGAAGCTACTCAAATGAAGATATGAAAACTGACAGACTGCTGGAGGGGATACAACCAACATTTAGGATTTGGTTATGAACAAAAGGAACGAGCCGTTTCTGATCAGGTTAGAGAAAAACTGCTGGGCAACTAACAGATGAGAATGCTATGAAAAATTAATCATTTGTTAGAATGGGGAAAAAAGGGGGGGGGGAAAAACTCTCTCTCTCTCTCTCTCTCTCTCTCTCTACAGTTGTAAATCAGTTTTACATGTAGATGACAGATGACTCACAACTGGGAAAATTCTCATGAACTGATCTATAAATATGACATCATACACAAATCTACACAATTATGTATGTGTTAATACATACTTTAAACATTAAAAGTTTTTTTATTTATTTTTGCATTGACGAAATTTACGAGAATGTAAAGTTATATCTAGTAGTGTTACTCATTTAACAAACTATGTATTATATTAATTGCAGATGATTATATTATAATTTCTGGAAATGAAAGCATATTACAAAGCGTATCATTTGAATTGGGAAAAATTATAAAATAATATATTTAAGTAATAACCTCTCAAAAGACAAAATGTGCCTCCTGGGGTTCTTATATAAAAAGAAGTAAAACTTCTATTGAGAATAAACTAATTGGTAGTTACTTGCTTTAATTCTCTTGTCTGTAAAGCGTTTTATAATTTTGATAATGGCATACATACAAATATTCATAAAAGTAACCAAATTAATGATACTATGAGTACAAAATTAAAAAAGAAATTTAGAAAATAAAAATAATTATATGAAACTATTGTTTCATCCTTGTTATTTGAAACAGAGATTTTTATTCTTAATACAGAAGATAAAAGAGTGTCCGAACAACAGAAATGTAGAAGGAATACGCAGAACTGAACGATTTAGAAATTGAGATATAAGAAGAAATTTAAATGTTGAGAACATAAACCCTATAATAGAAAAACGAGGAAGTTAATGGATATTCCATGTGGATAAAATGTATAATATTAAAATATCAAAAAATTAAATATTAACCACCTGGATGGAAGAACTTTATCGGTGGTCGGTCTTTGTTGTACTCATAACTGGCCAATACAACAAAAAAGAAAGCAGGAGAGAGTTATTGTTATTATTATTATTATTATTATTATTATTATATTGCAACGCTTTACAATGACCACAAACACAGCCATGATTATCACAACTTCTTATATTAGAAAAGCTCTTTACTTTTACAATTATATATTATATTTCCTCTTTTTCTCTCTCAAATAAAGCGTTACATCTATTCTTATTGTATTTTGTTTCTTACATGTGTTTTCTACTGATTTTGCACTTGAGCAACTAATAATATTAACAGATAAAATACTTAGGTGTAAAAGTGTTTTAAAAATTAAATTTTATTATCCAAAATAGAAAAATCATAGAAGCTTTAGAAATTGCTAAAAATCTGCACTTTTATGTTCTATATAACCAAAAAGGTTCACAAGTAAAATAGTATAATCATCAATTTTATGACTCATCTATTTCTGTTTAACTAGTTTCTGTTCGGTGGCCAAAGTCGTCAAGGCACGGACTCATGAGCAGGAGGTCTGGGTTTCGGTTCCCACCAGGATGGTCCTCCATGACTGGAGTTTTCTTTCAGGCGTTCAGGTGCAGGCAAATACAGGAGAGGTACTCTAAATTTAGGCCTGAAATGCTTCCTTCTTTAAAAAAAAGAAATCCTTTCCAAATGTATGTCATTTTATGTATCACCTGTGGTGCCTCAGTAGTAAAAAAGGGTATTTAACACATTAAAAAGGTTCCCTCCAAAATATTTAAACTTGCGGTGCACAATAAATACAATCTCCTAAATGTCCATTGCACATCTCTTGTCAATTGTCACGAAATAAGTCCCGATACAAGGAAAGGGACCGTTCAACGCCACACAAGTCAGTATTTCAATATTTTTCAAACATAAAAGTGAATTTCTTTAATAAGAATGTCATACTGAGCCCGAAGAGATGTATAACAGATGCATGACAGATCAATATCTGTTCATTTGTGTCAATCGGTTTGTTATGCCTTCCAGTATCCGATGACAGACTTCATTCCTTTTGTCCTATGTCTGTGTCAAGTTCCGTAGAACCTAATATACGCATATGCAAATCGTCGTGAACAATTGCGTGCAGTGTTGCATGGCCGATGCCTGTTTGACATTCCAGTTCATGTCAGTTGTGCGCCTATCAACCATAAGCAATTAAGATACAATCTCAATATTCCAGGGAGACAGCGAAGTTGACGGACGACCAGTACTCAAATTCTTGTGTACAGATTCCGTGTCTCTGGCGAACCCATTGACCCAGTAGTTAACGGTTTTCTGTGCAGGAGCTTCTTGATCACATACCACAGTATGGTATGGTCTATGGATTTCTGGAAGTTTTAGCGTCCTCCTTCTACAAAAACCATACAGCCCGTCTTTGTCGATGATAGTCGCCTTCCGGCTTGTCCACGCCTTTCTCTACTTGACAACAAACGAACACTGTCCTTTCGCTACACACTCTGCTTACAACCACCATATAGCGTCCTAGTATCGCCATGTGAATGGACTCGAGGCATTTGTAAAACACCGCTATTGTAAATCATATTGTACATTGCACCTGACTAAATTGAATTGAATTAGCTACAAGATAACACGCACAATGCTGCAAATTCCTTAGGATTTATATGGGAAATCACTTGAGGTTATATCATATGAGACAACTCTTATAGTATATGTAGTTTATTTCTTGCTCATTTTTTCTTTCCTCCGTTGATCTCCAATGTATACACAAATTAAAATTAAATACTCATTGCATTGTATCAAAAAGTAAAAATTATATGCCAGAAACCAATTTGTAAATATTTTAGTCGTATATTGTGTTCTAAATCATTTATATTACATTTAATTATTTTTTTACATTTTCACCGGTGATACTATCTCCAAATATTTTACCTAAATTACTGATTTATAATTAAGAGCTGGCTTTTTTTTTTTATTTTAAAATAAAACAGTTATGTAGTTTGTAACAAAGCAAAGAAAAAGTTCTATGAAGGGAACAAGCAAATGAAATAAACATATTCTCAGGTATAGTTAATTTTTAATATACTACCACTCCCCCAGAGAGTTTTACGTTCTCGTCTACCTAAGCACAGTTTATTTCCTGAATAACAGTCTCTTCCTTTGTAAAAGGGTTGCATTTCCAACCAGAGGGTGAAATAGTCTGGCCTGAATTATAAAACAGCACTAACTTTTTTTTTAATAATGTTCTTCATGAAAGGTAAGAAAGAAATCTGTTGTAAACAAATGACGTCAGGTTTCAACTTGTGATTTATTGAAGCGCGCAGCACACAGTCAAATAGAGTTCCGTAAATATTTATAGTGATTTATGTTAACTGAAATCAAAACGATTATTTATTATTGCTATAACAAAAAACATACGATTAGGTGAACTTTTGGATGCTTTTTGTTACTCTGTTAGTAAGCCGTCAAATATTGTCTTCTACTTGTGCAAACATGATTACAGATAGGTGAAAAATAGAAGCGTTCTAAAGGTAAACATAAAAATATATCTGAAAGTTTGCAAAAATATAATTGAAGAATATCGAACTCTTCCTCATAATGACATAGAAAAATTAGCTATACAGAAGTATATTAACGTATTTTAGATGTTGCGAGTGCTTTGAAAGAGATGACGGTAAACGAAGTTACGAACAGTTAAACCTTCTACTAGTGGTACATATATTGGATTTACAATGGCAATTTTTCAATGTTTCTCAAGATGTCCTTTGTAACAGAATATTCTTTCATAAATATATATAATATTAAAATAAATACATATGTTCAAAGTCTTTTTGATAATTGACGTTAAAATGCACGACTTATGAAATGCACGTATTTTTTGAAAGTGAAAAAAATGAAACATAAATTGGAAGAATAAGTAAAGACAAATTAGGAAAAATGAACGAAGAGGTACATTAAAAGAAAAAGTAAAGAAGTGACTGACAAAAACAGACCAAAGACTGAAGAAAGAAAAATGGATCGAATCTTTGGCATCAGCTGATAAAATGTGATAACGTGTTTTCTTTGCAAGGTCGGTAGATCAATAAGAACTACGTATGGAATCCTTTTTATCCCTTCTTCCTGTCTTTTATTCTCTCTATCTACTTTCCTTTTCCATGTTCAAATGGTTCCCTTCTCTGAGCTAATTTCAAAAGTAGTGAAAATGTTACCCATTTACCAGAAACTTTTTTTCGTACAATCCGAAAGATCCTCAGAACTAAAAGTAAAGTCTATTCAGCCTTAAAAGGGAACCTTATGTAAACAATGATTAAATTGGTTGCTGGGGCTGTAGAACAATACTCACCCTGTTCGTATGGTGCAATGGAAAAAAAGGATTTTACCATGAATGTTAAAATTGTCATGGTTCAGTGGTCACAATACTTTTTAAACAAATTCAATGAAGTATATATAACGTATATACATTTTGTGACCTCTAGACCACAGTCTTAAAGCCCGTAAATATAATATTTTAACGTTCTGAATTCCAGTCGCGAAGGTTTATGAAATGTTAAGGCTACGTATGTTTTAAATCGCCACTTAATACGTTAAAACTGAAATTAATAATAGAATTATAAAATCATATTTAGCTATTAACACCATTATGGTTACCCTATTATAATAAATTTAGGGAGGGGATAGGCTTTATTTTTTGAACTGTAGCGAGAGTACATGTTTTCCGGATGAGGAAAGATAGCGAGTGTGAAATATAAAAAAGGAATATGTCTAACAAGTAGTAAGAATAATGTTATATTAAATGTCAGGAATTTTGAAATACTGAAACTACAAGAGACAATTGAATGTCTCAAGAATGGCAAAAGCCCTGGTTCTAATAATATCCATCCAGAATTTGTAAAGCGCCTCGGCAACAATATTTTTTGGCCTTATTTGATATTTCAAATCTAAACTGGAATAGTGCGGTCCCAGCAGTATGGAAGAAAGCATATAATAACTCCAATTCTGAAAAAAGATTATCCACCAAATTCTATAAAAAATTATCGTCCGATTGCACTAACAAGTGAGCTATCAAAATTAATGGAAAGGATGGTTGTTTTTAGAATGGTTTGGTTTCTTGAGAGCGGTAATCTATTACAGTCCTATACGGTAGGCTTTAGACGGCATCATTAAACATACAACAGGTGGTTTTTTCGACCGAGAACATTAAATAATCCCTAGACGGTCATATGTCTGATCTTGCTGCATTTGTGGATTTCGGGTTGGCATAAGATAGAGTATGGAGCCATAGAGTTCTGAAAAATCTACACAACTTGAGTATACACGTCAATATGTTTGTCTGAATTAAGAACTTTATGTCTCAAAGGTTTTCGGCTGTCCGATACAGAGAGGCTATTTCGAAATTTAGACAAACTGAAACTGAAACAGTAATAAGCCCAGTGCTTTTTAATATTTTTACCAATGATCTACCAAAATTTTCGGGTGCCAGGTGTTGACTCAGCTTGTAATGTGGAATAGTGCAGTGCATGGAGGAAACTGGACCTCCGGTGCCTCGAAAATAGGGTGAGAGTTAATAAGAGTAAAACTTATGTCGGTATTTTACTCTGAATAGACAACCTTTTATACCCAACCTCAAGTTTCAAGGAGAGATTTTGCAACTTAGTGAAGCCACCACCTATCTCGGATGTGTAGTTGATTCCCTTTTGAACTACAGGAAACATGCAGAACATGTGAAGGCAAAGGCCGAGACTCCTAATTCTGAAACGACTAGCTGGTTCTAGATGGGGATGCTAGGATGCAATAGGGAGACTCTAAATGCTATACAGCCAGTTATTGACTATTGCAATGAAGTAGTCGTCGTCGTAGTCGTAGTAGTAGTAGTAGTAGTGGTAGTAGTAATAGTAGTGGTAGTAGTAATAGTAGTGGTAGTAGTAATAGTAGTGGTAGTAGTAGTAGTAGTAATGGTAGTAGTAATAGTGTGGTAGTAGTAATAGTAGTGGTAGTAGTGGTAGTAGTAGTAGTAGTAGTAATGGTAGTAGTAATAGTGTGGTAGTAGTAATAGTAGTGGTAGTAGTGGTAGTAGTAGTAATAGTAGTAGTAGTAATAGTAGTGGTAGTAGTAGTAGTGGTGGTAGTAGTAGTAATAGTAGTAGTAATAGTAGTAGTAGTAGTAGTAGTAGTAGTAGTGGTGGTAGTAGTAGTGGTGGTACTGGTAGTAGTAGTAGTAGTAGTAGTAGTAGTAGTAGTAGCGGTAGTAGTAGCGGTAGCAGTAGCAGTAGTAGTAGTAGTAGTAGTAGTAGTAGTAGTAGTAGCAGTAGTAGTAGTAGTAGTAGCAGTAGTAATAGTAGTAGTAGTAGCAGTAGTAATAGTAGTAGTAGTAGTAGTAGCAGTAGTAATAGTAGTAGTAGTAGTAGTAGTAGCAGCAGCAGTAGTAGTAGTAGTAGTAGTAGTAGTAGTAGTAGTAGTAGTAGTAGTAGTAGTAGCAGCATCAGCAGTAGCAGTAGTAGCAGTAGCAGCAGCAGTAGTAGTATTAGTGGTAGTAGTAGTAGTAGTAGTAGTAGTAGTAGTAGTAGTAGTAGTAGTAGTAGTAGTAGCAGCATCAGCAGTAGCAGTAGTAGCAGTAGCAGCAGCAGTAGTAGTAGTAGTGGTAGTAGTAGTAGTAGTAGTAGTAGTAGTAGTAGTAGTAGTAGTAGTAGTAGTAGTAGCAGCAGCAGTAGCAGCAGCAGCAGCAGCAGCAGCAGTAGTAGTAGTAGTAGTAGTAGTGGTAGTAGTAGTAGTAGTAGTAGTAGTAGTAGTAGTAGCAGCAGTAGCAGCAGCAGCAGCAGCAGCAGTAGTAGTAGTAGTAGTAGTAGTAGTAGCAGTAGTAGCAGCAGCAGTAGTAGTAGTAGTAGCAGTAGTAGTAGTAGCAGCAGCAGCAGCAGCAGCAGTAGTAGTAGTAGTAGTAGTAGTAGTAGCAGCAGCAGCAGCAGTAGTAGTAGTAGTAGTAGTAGTAGTAGTAGCAGCAGCAGTAGTAGTAGTAGTAGTAGTAGTAGTAGTAGTAGTAGTAGTAGTAGCAGCATCAGTAGTAGCAGTAGTAGCAGTAGCAGCAGCAGTAGTAGTAGTAGTAGTGGTAGTAGTAGTAGTAGTAGTAGTAGTAGTAGTAGTAGTAGTAGTAGTAGTAGTAGTAGTAGTAGTAGTAACCTCTAGGAGGACCCTTAGTAGCGATACTGCTCGTAAAAGTTACCTCAGATGTTGTAATTTATTCCAAAAACTATTTTTTTCCCTCTATATAGCTTTTGTTACACCGCTTAGTTTTCTTGATTAAATCACTTTACTTGGGATGCCGATCGGTATGGGATCAGATAATGAGACAGTAGCTGCAGAGACACCAATGTTTTTTACTTCTGAGGATAAATGTTGAACAGGGAGCAATATTACCAACACATCCATGGAATTTACCAAATCCTCCAAGCGTGCCTTTTATGTTAATCTCTATTTTACTGTCTTATTATATGTAATTCCATTTATACGTAAGGTTTAAACATGCGGGGCTCACGTAAGTACAAATCGCTCTGGTGGCCTCAGTTAAGAGAGGTAAGCTCTATGCTTTCCACAGATTCGGGAGGGAAATCAGAGAGATTGCAATTTAATAGCCCAATTCTCTTGAGTACTGAAAAAGGGATGCTAACCCTCCCTTCTAATAGCTTATTGGATTAGTTTTAAGTGGCTTTTGTGCTTAATGTAAGAAAGACATTTGAGAATTTCACATAGTTCTTGAATAGCTATGGTAAATAAATTTATGGCGTGAACTCATTATCCTGGTCATCGTCTACTTTCTCTTCTTTTTAAATACCACTGTCGTTTTAAGTTAATAATGAAGAATTTTAAACTGTTTTATCGCTAAGTTCAGTTCTTGCAAGTTCTAGGCACGATTCACACTAATAAGTTAAACCTCACTAACTAGTTTTTCCATTTCTGAAAATTTTAAAATGGCGTTTCCTCTCGCCACTTTCCTTTTCGCCTGAGATCATTTAAGTTCTATAGCATTATATTAATCATGGTAAGAGTGAAATCTTGACACCATGAGGCCTCATTTCATTGGGCAATACATCGAATTCATAATTTTTTTTTCTTTTTCGGGTGTAAAAATCCTAAGTATGGCTTCCTTCGGAAGGGAAGTAAAGCCGTAGGTACCGTGTCGTACATTTACGGCACGAAAAAGAACCTCAATCCTGAGAAAAGAGGCCTCTGAGCAAAATTTTTCGGCCGTTTCACACCCTGAATAGAATGGGATGCTGATGGCCTGGTATGTTAAATAATGGTCCTTAAATAAACAACTCAAAAAATCATAACTTTTTTCAGAAGTTCTGAAAGGTTGCATTTTTATAAAAGTGCGGTTTTGGTTTCTAAGGGAGAGAGATTAATGCCCTTCTATTCTAGCCACATATTCAGGAAAATGAACTGGCATAATAATTTCGGAATAAATATATACGGCAGAGACTAACAAATCTAAGATTTACCGACGATGTGATCTTATTCGCCAAAACACCCATAGCACTACAAACAATGCTGAAACAACTATGTGAGCATAGAAAAAATGCAGGGTTGTTACTAAACGAACTGAAGACATGGTTAATTTCAAACGGACCTGAAACTCCAATAAAAATAGATGGAACACTCCTTCATATGTGAGCGAATATACATACCTAAGAAACAGATTTCCTTCCATTGATAAAATGGAAAAAGAAATACGAAGAAGGATGTGATTAACCTGGAGAGCATTTTGCACCCTTAAATTTATATTGTTAAACCAAACACTAATTAAGATCCTGGGAATAATTTTGAAGAACAAAATATCTACAGTATCAATAAATCAGTTATCTCAGACAACAGACATTGCACAAATAGTTACCAAGGGCAATGGGTCGGTCACGAAGCAAAAATGCAGGCCAATAGATGGACCTACAAGATCTCCATGTGGGACCCCCGGATAGGCAGACCCAGAA
Source organism: Metallyticus violacea (assembly GCA_030762175.1). NCBI lineage: Eukaryota > Metazoa > Arthropoda > Insecta > Mantodea > Metallyticidae > Metallyticus > Metallyticus violacea. The sequence continues at coordinate 96,730,491 of CM060832.1, read as the reverse complement.
GAAGATGGACAGACTTCAAGGAACATGCAGGTCAAGAGTAGCAAGAGGAAGAGAAACATGGAAATCTCTCGAAAAGCAACTAGTGCAATGAGAAATAGAGTAACCAAAGAACAAATCAGTCAGAGTGTCTTAAACAGCATACGAACAACTAGCGTGCAATAACTCACCACCTTAGGAAAAAGCGAGTTTTCCCTATTTTTAGGAGGTCTTTGTCCTTAAGGGATACAATAGGTTATCTTTATCTTTTATTCATCATATTTCTTGTATAAGTATTGGGTTGATTCGTTTTATTTAAGAACGCTCTTTAACATCTCGGGTCATCAGCGTCCCATTCAATTCCGGGCGTGAAACGGCCGACAAATTTTGCTCACAGGTCTCTTCCTTTCAGGCTTGAGGTTCTTTATCGTGCCGTAAATGTACACGGGATCCACGACTTTACTTCCCTTCCGAAGGAAGTCATACTTAGGATTTTTACGCCCGAAAAAATACATCGATCCTGACCGGGTTTGAACCGGCGACCTTGGATTTAGAAGGCAAGTATGGTTACCACTACACCACCAGGACCGACATTCGTTTTAATCAAAGAGAACGATATGAAACATTCCTAATAATAACAACTATCCTTCCCTCTTGCAAGGAATTTAGAACGCTTTAAAACAAAAATCGCTCTCAAATAAGCTGGACGTCATTTTTCCACAGTAATCATCACCATTTGCTATAAGAAAGAAAGCTGAATTGGCCAATACTAATTCTCTGTTGAAACTTAAAAGACCTGTGTTTCTAGACCAGTCCCGCAATATATTTTTTATCGTATGGTTTTGGTTTCTAGACCAGTCCCGCAATATATTTTTTATCGTATGGTTTTGGTGCACCACGTTTCGTAAAGGTGATATATAGCTTTCCGCTCTAATAATGTCCATTGTGCAAAAGAATTTAATTCTTGTCACAGCTAAATGATCCAATTTTATGAGAAATGTCCTCCGTAGAGGGTTTTCCTGCCGAACACTAAATGTTACAGTATTCCATTTATGCAGGATTCAGGGCCCTAATATGTTATTTTCAATGGGAACTCTCCTTTTATCACAAAATTAAAAACAGACTTGATATAACTTATTCATTTCCTAAACATACGCAACACCCTTAACATACTTACTGAACACGGCTCAGCCATTAGTTCTTGGCATTTAAAAAGTCGAAATATTCGCTCTTTTCTTCATTTGTGTAATGCTTAAAGAAATTATAGACACTAAATATTACCTTCCTAGAACACCTTCTTGATTTAGCTGGTGGCCGGGAGTTCCCGGTTAGGTCCTCGGTATGGGCTTAGAAAATATTCTAAGTAAGGGCTCACTCAATCTGGTGAGGAACGAATGGGGAACTGCCTGATGAAGAGGTAGCGCACGTTATACCCAGTGAACCGCGTGATACTGACCGACTGAATGTCAATATGCTGCTCGCATACCCTCTGCAGTACTGCCCTCTCTCAACTATGTTTCAATACAGAAGCAGAGGCAGAGGCTTCGGCCCTAACGGGCTGTCATGCCAAAGTATTCTTTTTCTTATTCTTATCATCATCTTCTTTCAAATGTTGCTGTTAAATCCACTCAAATGATCATTAGAATTGGTCTTGTAACATATTATTGTCACATGTACGAGCGCCTAGGGGGGTGTTTACATTATGTTGCAATATTCAGCAATTATGGTAAAACCAACGCCCTAGGTTCGAAGTATAGTTCCTAATGAAAACTTTCCCTAGTATTCGCGATCGTCCTAAGTTCAGGTTGATTCTGCTTGTTACTAAATGGAAGGTAGCTCCGAAGAAGTGATAAACCATTGTTGATTTGGTTTATTTACGGACGCTCTTTAACATCTCGGATCATAGCGTCCCATTCAGTTCAAGAGCTAAAACGGCCCATACATTTTGGTGAGAGGTTTTTCTTTCAAGTTTGAGGTTCTTTTACATGCCGTAAATCTAGGACATGAGATCCACGGCCTTACTTCCCTTCCGAAGGAAGCCATTATTAGAATTTTTACTCCCGAAAAACATTCATCGGTCCTGGCCGGAATTGAATCCGCGATCTTGGGTTTAGGAGGCAAAAAGTATTAAACCAAATGGATTATAATAAGTTAAAACTTTCTGATTCAACTAAACTATGCAAACGTTTAAAATATTGAAGCAAATAAAATTAACTTCTCATAATAAATATGACTATTAAATTAATGCGTCCCTCGGACATACATGTGACGTATCTATAGTTTTAAAAGAGTTTGCTAAAACAAAAATTTTCCATTTTTAACACTTTTTGGGAACTCTAAATCGAGTACATTGAAAGCAGCCACAAAACAAATTGATGTTCTTGTTTCAGGCACTTATACCATGTTATAAAAGGAATGTATGTTAAATCTAGCTGAATAGAAAGTTTTGGTTATCGTTTTTCAGCTGTAACAACACTATATCCCAACATTTTATGAGACAATAAACTGCGCTAAATTAAATTACAATGAGGTTATTTGAGTTACGGGTTGGCATAGCGCGGATGCGTACTGGAAGAAAACAGTTGTCAAGGTCGTAGTTAGTTTGAAAGAGGCTTAGTCAGCATGTGATTGTGCTTTTGTGTGATAGCCGGTGCTTTTGTTGTGTTTATATCGAGTATTCTTCATTAGTTCTGCCACTCCATAAATATAGTGCTGTGAGCTTGTTTTTAAGTACCATACATGTGTGAAAAAGAATTCTTCCAGAGAAGTGGTAAGGTGATTCGCAAAAATTATCCTGCAATCGTATTCCGTTATACAAACTGTTCGTTAATTGTTAAAATGTTACAAGAGATAGGATCTCTCAAACACAAGAAAGCTTTTTAGAAACGCCGTACTCATAAGAAGAAAAGTTTTTGAACTATAGGGATTTTCATCCGGCAGTGTATTGCCGCTGAGGTACATCATTTTCAACATCTCTTATTACATAGGTTAGTGCTTGTTATCAAATTTGCTTTTATGCTCTCAGTGAAGATATAAATACTATAATAAATATACTAACTTTACCTGCAGGAACCATCTTCATTTTCAGATTGCTGCGGCTACATTTCTCCAGTAAGCATCCGCGCTCAAGCAGAACTAACTCAAATATCCTCATTGTATATCAAACTTACAAATTGTATGTCAAATTTACTCTCGTGAAATTTATGGGTCATTCTTAGGGGTAAAAAGCAATGTTTATTTGCAGCTATATTGTGAAGCAGTTATTTTGTTTACGTAATAATGTTAATATTATTTATTCATCCTAAAGCATAACTCCAGGATAATGAGTTATATATATATATATATATATATAACTCTGCGGTACAACTCAACACTAAAAGGAAAGCATTTGAAGATAATGAAATGACGAAATGTAAATAAAAGTGAACGAGCAATGGCAAGCTTTATACCTTTTTAATGACTAAGCGTCAAGCGGGGGGTGGTTATGATTTGTACTTTGGATGCGTCAGGACGCTGGGTTTTAGCGCTCAATGATCTAATTTAGTTTTGAGCGAACCAATCCATTTCATATATTTTGAACTTTTAAAGCGTTGCGGGTGTAGTGAGATTACACTTGTGAATACCGTGGGCGTCTGTAAACCACGTGGAGTGATTTTTCATGGGAGTACACGAGGGCAGTCTGAAAAGTTCTCGTCCTCGGACAGAAATGGTAACACTAATGCAGTGATGTTTCTCCATTAAGGAAGTAGATCAGTTATAAGCGTTTCTGAAAAATGTCAAGCCTTTTAAATTGTTGCTTGTTGCATACAACTATCTGAAGTGAGATATTTGTTTATAGTTGTTAATATGCATAAAATTGAGTATCGTGCAGTTATGAAATTCTTCGTAAAAGAAGGTTTGACACAGAATGAAATTTATGCGAAGTTCATTAAAATGTATGGTGGAGCATGGGTTATATCTTTCATCAAGATTTGGGGATGAGAAAGCATAGCGCAAGATGAATGCCGCATTTTCTCACTGCGAATCAAAAGAGATCGAACGTGAGAATCTCTGAGCAGTGTTTAGAGAGACTGAACAGGAACAAAACTGACTTTATAAGTAGATTTGTTACTAGATGAAACTTGGATTCATCATCAGAATCCAAACAGTAATCAAAACAGTGACTATTCAGCCGGTTGTTCAGCGCCTAAGAAGGCAAAGCCAGTTCCATCAGTAGGAAAAATCATCCCATCAGTGTTTTGGGATGCCAAGGGCATTTTGCTAATTGATTATCTTAAAAAGGGTAAAACAATAAGCAGAGTGTATGACTCTGATTTTCTAATTAGGCTAGATGCCAACATTTTAAAGAAAAGGCCTCGTTTGCAGGGGGAAAAAGTGTCTTTCACCAGCACAACGCACCTGTCCATAAAATCGTTCTGGCAATTTCAAAAGTGAAGGATTTGCACTACGAATTGTTGAAACATCCACCCTACTCCCCGGATCTGGTTCCTCCGACTTCCTTCTCTTCCCGAAGCTCAAGGATTTCCTTGCATTTTTCTTCGAACTAGGAGGCGATTGCGGCTGTACATGTCTATTTTGCAGAACTTCCAGAAAACCTCTACAGGCATAGGATAACGATGCTAGAACATAGTTGGAATTAATGTATTGCACTTGTAGGAGATTATGTTGAAAATTGAAAATATCCCTAATACAATAATTTAGCTTTGTTATTGTTAGGCCGAGAACCTTTCAGTCAGTACTGTATAAGGGGGTAGTTCGCCTCGTTTACCATCACTTGTTCTCATTCGATCACTTCTTCAACACTCTTCATCAAGTCTTCGAACGCTCCGACGCAAGGGCCACGTGATCAGTGTTAAGACTTATGGCTCGTTTGCTTAGAAAAATCAATTCTTCTAGTGTAGTATGAATAACGGGATGTTTACATATAGTAATTAGAGGGCCGTAGACCCAAACGCGAGAATAGATACAGTCCTAAGATCAAAGTCAGATTATAATTACCATTATTGAGGCAAAATCATGTTACGAGGATCGGATGTAGGTCAAGGTCACCACACAGAACCTCGTGGTTTTCAGAAACACCTGCTAATGCAAATAAAGTGACGATAATAAATTGTGTAGTGTAAAATGTTACGTTATGTAATTATTGTAACGAAAAGCATCATCTCCCAGTCCAGCTACGAAAATTACTCTGAGATTTTGTTATCTTGAAGCGTAGGCAACAGGCAGAGGCAATCAATAATTCACTAAATAAATCGCTTCTAATTGTCACCCAACGTGGGCCCACTATACGACGTAAACGCTTCAAATTGGCTCCCAAAATGAGAGACCACAAAAACCACACTTCAGCATTTGAGACCACTTCAATTACTAATTTATTTGTTAATATATGCATTACTCTTATGATAAATAAATTACTGAGAAAAGTTTCTATTTGAGCATGTTGAAAGGACTGTTTCTTACAGCGTACATCCGTAAAATATATTTTTATAATAATAATCATTATGTGAACACATGGAAGATGAAAACCATTCAATCTTTCAAAACCTGACTAAGCCTAAGGTCAACGATGACAGGAAACCATCTTAATGGTTTATGCTTACTGAGTGTGTACCAAAAAGGTGTATCGAATAAAAGGGGAATTTGAGAAGGAAGTGCTGAAAAGGAATGTAGCAAATCCAAAATAAATGTATTAGTTTAGGATTAATTTTAGATATTTTTGTAATGCTTTTCTGCAATTTTCCAGCCAAGATAACTTGTTTAGGTATATTTTAAATAATACTTTATATAAAAGATGAGTTTTTTGTAATTTAGCAAAATATTTTCATGAATTATTTGAGCTGAAGATTTGAGCAGATTTTTTGAGCACTTGGGGTGAAAACCAATTATTTTTAACTGTTGAGACATTTCATTCCAAATAAAGGCAGGCAGAGGATAGGACAAGTAGGCGTCCTGTTTCCCCTCCTCCAACAAAATCTGGCTACTATGTAACAAACAAAAATCACTGCGATTGCTTTTATTTGACGTTAACATACTTATTTTTCTTTGAATTTGATCATTTTTACGTTTTTGTTGAACCTACTTACTTTTATTCCATGTATTGTGTTCTTCGATTTATCTAAATCTCACTCCATAAGCTTTTTAATACTCCTTATTTAAGTCCTTTCTCCTTATTGTCCAAGCCAAAATATCATGATTTAAGCTGCATATTTCTTCCCAAATTATTTTTATAATCTATAATATGAATGACGTTAAGATTATTTTTCCGTTTCGTGATATTTGGAGTAGAATTAGCCTAGTAATGTTACTAAAATGGGGTGCCTTTCTGAACGTCTAAGTAAAAAATTCGATTGTTTGGTTTTAAAGTAATTTTAGGCGCTATATGTGTGTGTGTGCGTGCGCGTGCGCGCGTATGGCATCCACATATACACCAAAGTCCAACATATGTACATATGTACGAAAAAAAATATGCATTAATCGTCTTAATTAAACATGAAACTATATTAAGCTTCATTACTATATACAGTTCCGATAAAACATATATTTGCATATATTTCTCATCAATAGAAATCACCAATCTTCACCAGATGATCGCTAAGTAAAATCTATTTACCTGTTATCCTAACCTAAGAATTCTAAACGCAATTGTTTTTAAAGTTCCAATTAATTCGTATAATTTCTTTTTAAAATTAAAGTCATGCATAAAAATATTAAACATTTGCTTCTCCCCACTGTTAACAAAAGGAGGTTACCAATAATTTAGGTCTCAATAGCCTCAAAGATTGTAAAGATAACCATCATTTCTGACCTGCAACATAAAATTATAATGTACTGATCATTAATTGTCCAGAATGTTTTGAATGCATTTTACTCTCGGAGGTTGTTTAAAAGAAAAATAGAATCCCTTTAGCCAACTAGAGTTGGTAGCAGTTCTGGGTTTAAACACCTTTCTCTACAAAGACACCTTTCTCAGGAAAGCAGTAGTTTTCCTTCAGTATTCCAGACCTTTGTAATAACGTGTCTGGTTCGTGGTCCTTCTCTTGTGTTTGCATGTGATTGAACTGACGCTCGCATATTCCAAATTCTCCCCTTGCTCTCTCTTTCACTCAGCTATCCCTTATTTCTTTCTTCTTTAGTTCCTTGGTATCTAAAGACGATTCCTTGGCCAAAGGATTTGTGCAGAGACAGACTCCTTCTTTGCTACTGGTGCAAGCATCCATTGAGTGATTTATCGGAATAGCTGTGGTTCCTGGACGGAGAGGAACCTGGACCCTAAGTCAGAGATCAGAGGGTGTTCTCTCCCCCGAGTAAAAGAGGGATAGTGATCTAGCACAAGGAGCTTGCCTTTATGGCTTTCTTCTATTGATTGTTTTGTAGATTTTCACTGAACTTCTAAATCTTCTCCACTAAGGATGTTTACAAGCAAGAAAGAAGAAAAGAAAGAAATAATTGTATACAATAAAAGATGATTATTATTTTTCTGTTTTATCCAAAAGTACTAAAATGACAGTTATAACAGTTCTGTCTTAAATGAACTACGTTTCAGCCCTCTGCTGCGCCAGAAAGCAACTTCAATGTCTAGTCGACAAGTGAGTTGGCATTAGCATCACTCGTTCTTCTTTGATTTTTCACATATTGCAGAAAGTAATATATTAACTTGCTTAGAAAATTGCAAAACTTCAATCTCGAATGAAAAATATCACAGTATATAATATTCTATTACTTCTCTAATTATGCAGATTTTCTCAACATGCTAGATGATGAAGATGAAGATCAAAATGGCAGGGGAGTCCGGAGGACCCGGAGAAAATCTTCCTAGACACCGCTTCGTCCATAACAAACCCCACTTCCGACAGCTGGGATCGATCCATGGTCACCTTGATGAGAGGTGAACAGTATGAACACTGGCTACGAATTGAAGAAAAGCTTAAAAAATCAAACTTATATTTCTATGTTGCAAAAGTTTGATGATTTCATGGAAAATTCGTTTGCTTTGGTTTGTCAAGCAGCATATGACATGGTTGCTAGGTTGTTTGCTAATGACTCAGAATTCAACCTGCGAGCAGACAGTATGTTGAAAGGTCAAGTGTGATAGCGATACAATATAAAACTGTAGATGTATGAATAAAAAGGATTAAACTTGGAGTACTATCGAAGATAATGCAGTGTTCTTATGCGTCTCTTTTACTCGAAAAATCGAAGGAAACATTTTAAACATTTTAATTGTCTATTTAGAAAGTTGTGCAAAGCCTATAAGATCCATACTAGTGTGATGGCTTTACTGAAATCGAAAAAAACATAGGTAATAGATCTCCAGCAAGTTTATAGTGTGAATATTAATATTTACAGTACTGTAGTTCTGATTAAAGTGGAAGTATTTTCCAAAAAGTAGCAAGATTGAAGGAAAACCCTGCTGGATTTATACTACCTTATTTCCATATCATTTCGTGTAAAATGAAGAGTAAATATTTCCAATATAGAAACATGTTTTGGGCAACAGCTGTTAGGTTTAGTGCAAATCTGATGAGTGAACATCAACTTAAGAGTTCAAATTTAACAGGCTGTTGGTATGTTGCTGGAACCGGCACCAAATTTTGCTTGTTCAGCAAAAGATTTAGAGAATGTGTGACAATCTTAGTAAGTTTGTTCCACACGAAAGGTATCAAAAAATGAATGAACGGACAGTGGACAAAGCACATTGACACAGTGAAACACAAAGCGGGAATGAAGGCCACGGATACTTTTTCGGATACGCAGCAGAATTCCAGATCTGCCAGTTGGTTTACTGGAAACCGTTTACGGTGCTCTGGTCAGATCCACGATGACATATGGGAACGGGACCAAAAGGGGGATGTAGACCAGGTAAGACCCAGTTTTTGAAAGGGTTTTTGTGGGTAAGGAGAGAAACGGCACACTGCAGAATTAAAAGGGAGTTTGGGTCTCATAGTGAGAAAATAGGATGTAAAATTAGAGCGATGAAATATTGGCTGCGAATTATTATGGAAGATCAATCTTTAATTAGAGCAATCTGATTCACGGAACAGCTTAGATTGAAAGGCAATAAGACATGGGTCTTCAAAGTGAGAAAGGGATTAGAAACTATCGTGTTGTGCAATAGTTGGATAGCAGGCCAAGGTAACAGGAAAACTCCATGGAGGAAGGTCAGGAACTGCCTGAAGGATATAGACAGGCAGCGCAATGTGGGGGAAAGATCTAATTAGAAGTACAAACGGGGTTAAAATCTGGGTGGGGAATGGAGCACTAGATCAAAACAGGGGTCAGACTCATTAAACAGGGACACGCGTGGTTTAGGCTTGGAAAATGGCGGCAGCTCAGAATCTCAGGTGAAAGTGAACTGAGAATTTGCCTTTTATGTGGAGAGGAAGAGTCATAGTCACACATCCTAGCGAACTGTAGCAGCACTGAGATATTGAGACAAAAGTGTCCGCCGCCTTCCTTTACTGACTTTAACAGAGGGCAAGGGGCGTGCTGGGTTCTGCTGGCAGGCAAAGATGGGGAGCGGTAGGCAAATTCATGTCGAAGGTGAGGTCTGAAAAGGCTGAAAACTGGATGAGGGGCGGGGGAACTAAACTGAATTAATAATGTATGTATAGACGATATTATATTCACTTACTCTGCTGACAAGGGGGGAGGTGTTCTATTTTCTCTATTGAGATTATGTTTATTATTATTATTATCATCATCATCATTTTAACTACGTTAAGCAATGGACGTATGACTTATTACCATTATATATAAGTAATGTACTTTTTAAGCATTATGAAAGGCACGTGCGAAGATTGCAAAGTTAATATCATGTATGTTAATTTAAACAAATACACTCACTCATTCATTCTCCCACTCTCTAACTCTTCACATGCATATATAACTCGACTGGACTAGACTGTGGGGCGGAGGATACTTTGGCATTTTAGCCTTGCTCAAGGCTGTGCGTTTGTGTCTATGACCCTAATGGGAGGCCTCCTGGAGGAAGGAATGTGTGAGGAAGACACGAGGACTGCACGGACGCAGATGGGGGTTCATAACATGTCCATAACATGTTTTCAGAAAGTACATCCCGACGCCGGCGGAGCTCCCCGCCCAAGAAGTATGATTCTTTCAGAAGGTTCGCTTCCTACCAGACGCCGGACAAGAAATCTTTTCAAAGCGCAAGCCTCCAACACCCGCGCAGCTCCCATCTTCGCACTGGCATTTTCGCTTATGTAATAAGGACCAGTGAATAAAACTATATGAAAATGAGGAACGGGAATTCTTGTAACGTAAATATTCCTCCCATTATTCACGTAAATGACTACGGGAAGCCAAGGGGAAAAAAGTCATGAAGATCGGACCAACGGGAAATTAACCCGGAACCTTCAGAATGCAAGTTTCAAACGTTATCGCCTGAACTACCTAAGTCGGTGCATATAATGATATAACATCTGAATGAAATTTACTGAATATTATCTTTAATTTTATTTTAAGCTTCAGCTTCATGACTCACTTTAATATGGCTTAATTTTACGTCATGTTGAATAGACGCCAAATGCTAGACAGAGTTTTCGAATACATTACGTTTGGAATACGGCAACCGTTTTGCTGTTTCTTTCAATGTGTTTTGATATCATTCTTCAAACACTATTTTTATTACACTCTATACTTTTCCTTACCAATAAAGTAGATTTCTCTAGCAGAGGTAGTTACTCATTTAGTGCCTCGAAGTCTAATGCCACCACGCCTTCTACTAGTGTTGGCAACATCTTAAATGTATGCTCTGACTTCATGTATAATAATTTTAGAAGAAGTAGTATAATGTATCAAATTCTATATAAATATTGCATGCTTAAGTATGGTACACAATTAGAAAGGGGAACAAATAATAATACAAAACAATAAAACAATATTAATAATAAATAAGAATTAAAATGGGAAGGACGATATTTACAGATATATGAATGGAGACATGTTACATAATTTATAACTACACTAGTTATTGCGTTCTAACCAGTAAGTGAATTGCTTTTAGCTTTACGCACTTTGGCTAGGAAAATTGCCCATATTCAATCAATTAGTGTGGTTCGCAAACAGATTCGAGCATGCCAATCGTCCTCTAAAGTGTTCTGCCTTAAAATGTGTTCAGGAAACAGCCTTCCTAATGAATACATTCTACCACAATATGTACCCATTCCTCATCCCCTCCATAAAAGAGCAGATTTTCCTACCAGAACTATCATTTTTTGAGCCTTCCAATTTTCCAGTCTAAACCAGTTCATTCCTGATCTTGCCTTTCACCCTAGAACGAGCATGTATGCCTCTTTACCCCAGGGTAGTTCAGTTTCATTAGATAGGCTCAAGGAAACTTTCGTGTTACATTGTGCCTCATATCCTGCCTGTTGATATGAGGATAGCTTTGTTCTCACCTTTTAGCATACATTTTTATTTGTACAGCCTCGTTGCCATATTGAACCCAAGTCAATTCCACCGAGTCCTCTTTCCATCTTTGCAGCCCAAAACGCTGATGTTATATTTTGTATCTGGTGTCTATAGCATTTAGCGAAGAGTTGAAATTAGCCTAAGCCAATATTTCACCACCTTTGTTTTTACTGTTAACCATATCTTCATAGCAACCCACCTCTCTCATACTCCAAAGTTGACGTTCATTTGGAAAACCCGAAAACCCTTTTCAAAAATCCACTTGAATTTTACTTACATTTCAGCTCTCCCCCATCTCCATATTTCACTATAGCAGAATAAACTTAATCATAGCAATGTACTTGTACATCCTCTCTAGTGTATTCACTGGTATATCTGGAACGCGAGTCAAAACAGTAGTAACTCATTTAATTGACCTCGTGCTTTATAATTAATAACAGATTAGTGTTTATTTCATTCTCCACACATATTAAAAGTTACAAAAAGTTTAACATTTTTGTATTTCTTGTCCACTGTAATACCATATACACTTAGCCATTTTTAAAACTCATTGTTTTGTTTTTGTTCATATTTACAACCAATGCTCTTCTAGGGTGTGAATACCGTTCTGCAAACCATCTCTTGTTAGAGATAAAAGAATTAGATAGTCAGCATACAAAAGGACAGTAATGCAATATATGTAATATATATAATTTATACCTATGGTCATCTAAGACACAAGCAAAACATTTGGTTGGGCAAAACCATGGTGATGGGAGGTGGTGGATTGGATGGGACGCTACATGATGGACTGACCTGCTCCATAAAACAATGTCGGACAGACTCAAACTTAGTTTTAGCGGTGGATGATTAGCAGTATTCTTGAAACTTTAAGTTATATTATTATAATTGTAAAGCCTTATAACACTATACGTGCATTGCTACTTTCCCACCTTTTCCCTCCCTATCAGCTGAGTTACCATCTCCACTTGATTGGCTCATGTCTAAACTGCCCACTAATATAGCTTTAACCCTGCTGTTCAATTTGAATACAATGGCACCAAGGCAAAATACCATTAAGTGAGCTGAGATAGAAGTCAATCAAACAGTGAAAATGTTTCTAAATATGAAGACCACATGCTACTGCTTCTCAAAGCTAACGATTCCTACAGTGAAAAACTTACTAACCATTTTTGTGCCGAATTTTTCGCACAGTTTATGAGGCGGGGTATTTATATATCCTGACGGATTTAAATGACAGGTTGTGTGTTTGTTTGTGTGGTTTCAGCAAAATTGTTTTAATTAGAGCAATTTCTAAGTTATCGCCTTTTAACAAAAAGTATCTACTTCAATTTTTGTGCGTGTGTTGAGGATATTCTAAAACTTTAAATATCCTTAAGGCTGGCCGATCAAGTCATGCAACAAACGTTATCGATTGTGCAACATGTCGCAAAGAACTTCAGCTCAATTAAAAGCGATGCAAATACAATATTCGCCCCACACCGTCTTGTCGATGACGTCATGAAAATATCGCGGAGACATTTCACATGATTCAGCATGCTGCATTCGGTGCGTCTTTTATTTTAAATCTGGCAATTTGCATATCATGTCCGATTTCTGCAAGCATTTGTTGGCAATTTATTTATTTTCCAACTAAATTTGATCTTTTTGAAAGACCAAAATTTGGAAAATTAATGATTTACTTGGTAGGGAAAATCCAGTTTTTAAAAATATTGTCTAGTTAAAATCCCAGACCAAATACTAAAAAGAATATTTTTAGTATTTGGTCTAAAGTGATTACTTTTAAGAGTAATGTGAGAATTCTGGCTGATGTTTGTTCTAAATAAGAAAGAGAGACAAGGTCATGGTGCTACTTTCTACAATGAATCACACATCAGTTGTCAATGTTTAAAATGCATAATATGGCTTGATATTCATAATCACATACGATAAATAGTACTATTTGTATATGAAATTGACTAGCTCCGATTATTTCACTTCGATTATTCCCCATGTAATGACCCTGAATTGTGATAACGTATGCTGTTATTTCATGTGCTCTGTGAATAAGGAAGTGGGGTGGCGGAAAATGTTTATCTTTCAAAGCCGGACACTTGACATAGAAAATAAATTAATAACATCTGATTCAGCATCCAAAGAGATCCCTGACGCCAATTTCCTCAGATTAGCTGCGTGGTATACAGATATCGAAATTATGAATCCAATTTTTTTTCTCTTGTTGCGAAATTTCAGCAATCTGTTCACTTGAAGAGGCCATATCTTCCACTGGATTTAGAAGATTGACAAGTGTTGGAATTACTAAACAGACAAGAAAGGATCAAATTTATCTGACTTGGCGCTGACTTGATGCTTGCCAGTGTGTGGCCTCCCTAAGAATTATAACACGCTTGTAAATTAACAATAGATTTGCTTTTTTCAATGGCAACATCATCTTATTTCAGTCTGAATAAACGACATGTCCTTTCAAGAAAAAGTGGTGACGTACTATTCTGATATGTAGACAAGATTTGAGAAGTATTCTATTCATTGCAGTACAATGGCACTGTGATGACTAAGAACACGTTTATATCTTACTAGCTAGCTCAGCATACGCAGAAATAAACAGAAGATACTGCTGACAGTACGGATACCTTCAAGAATAACAGTGCGCAACCACTGAGATCTACATAAAGAAGCTCCAGTTGTACAGAACACAAGAACTTTTATATATGTCTAATGCCTTTTCTTGAACAGTTGACGTTCAGATTTTGTTTTAGATACGACCCTCATAATGGTACTTTGATCTTGGGATTTCGTTCTTATTAGAGCAAACTCTCCAATAACGAGCACCTCACTTCATTTAAATTGTTTACTTCAAGGCATGAAATCTGAGCTGCAGATGTTTAAGGCTTTCCAAGGTGAGAAGTTTAAGGTGCTGTGTTGAAATTCTATGCATTTTGTATAAGGTTTCTTATCAGCCATTCTGAAAATTCTTAAGAGACCGGTTTTCTTCACATGAAGTACGAATAATGTATGCAGTTGTTACAATAATAGTCAGCAAGAGAAAAAATGTCCGGTATGTCATTTATCGGTTCCCTGTTACTGTTGCTGTGGACATCCCGAGGTTCGAGCACACGCATGTCTGCATTCATATTTTCATCAGAATTGGCATCCATGACCAGTTGGGACCAATATTCATCTGTAAGTGCGAAACAAGCGAGTGGTAGGTCATGCGATGATGAGTGTTTAGGAATAGCCCATTAATACTCTGTCAGGTATGCTTTCGAATTTGAGAACTACCAGATAAAATTAAACGTTAGTCATTTAACTAATCCATGATATGTTAGACGCAAAATGTAGCAATATAACAATTTCCCTTGGGGAATAGAAAAGCAGCGCTTTCCGCGGTTAATATATCGACCAGCTGTCCAATTGAGCATGGAAAAGCCGGGTTAATAATGAACACAAAATGCTTTCAAAAAATAAAGCTACAAATTGGAGTTTGCATCTACCTTTGCAACATAGCCATCTTTGCCTTAAATGGCATCAAGAATTCACCGGAAGTAACAAGCTATGAAGTCACCAGAATAACTGCCACAAAACTTTAATTTAAGCGATATTTGGTGTGACATTTAAAAATGAAATAATAGAGAAAATACATATATAATCTGAAATTTACTCAGAAATAGAGAAATGGCAGCTATATTTTTGCATAAAGCGCTTATACCACCGGGTTTAAATCTTACGTATTAATTCCCTCCCCCCTCTCACTCACATTTCCATGCATAAATTTCCTTCGATAATCAATATTTATTTTCACCACTTTCACTTGTCTTCTTGCTATAGAAGAACTCAAGCAGTTCGAAATACAGCGATTAATCTGTGACTTTTCTTAGTGTATTATCCTGCTTTTCTAATTATTGTTATTTTAGTTACATTGTTAATAATAATAATAATAATAATAATAATAATGTCATTTTTATTAATATTATATATAATAGTTTTATGCAAACTGCAATATATAGTTCAACATGGAAACATCGGTCCCTATGATATGCAAATACCACTACATGGATATCTCGTTTGTACACTTAACAAAAGGACTAATACTAAAGCAGATATTATAGTGTCGTTCATTGATGTAAAGAACCAATTACCACAAATGAAACGTTTGCACAAGAGAAAATGTGTCCTGCGACCATATATATACCTTCATCAGTAAATTTTTTATCAGTCTATCGTATAGCTTAGTTGGAACGAGCACATGCATACTGAAATAACCATAGAGGATGAAGGGCAGTACGCGCTAAGCGGGCTGTTCTTTTGTGTGGTTCAATATTAATAAATTATCATGATTTAAAACGTTTCATGTTAAACATTGTGCATATGTTTTCAATTTTAAATTACTTTCTTTTTATTTATATTTTATTTTTACTTTGCATTAAATTTTGTATTCTTTTTAGCGTTTCTTTATTGTTGCAAAATTACAAGTAGATAAAGATTTTAAGGCAAGACAGATACAATTGTTAAAACGGGGATAAACAACCCCTTCTCATCTTATTCTGGTAATTGGAACACCGGTATAGAGAGCTTAAGTTTGACGGTTAGCGAATTCAGAAGGAACGAAGCTATTGCAGCCGTACTCGTGAAACATCTATTTAATTTCTTTTAGCGAATTCTTAAGGAATGCAATTTATTGCGATTGTACAATAGTTTCTTTTGAATAATCTTTGCAAATTTCCATCCATCGTACCTACTAGGCACAGAAAAAGACAAATATATACAGAATGAATCCGAACTCTACCGACAAACTTTCACAAGTTGTTTAGGGATCTTTTCTGAGTGTTTTGATGTAAGGAACCCATGGTCTCCGGTGGCTAATTATCGCATAGTATCTTTCTTTTTCATGGAATTACATACAACACAAATTACAATTTTAATGTTTTTGAACACCAAGAACATACTGTGTAAGTCTTCAGGTCTGTTTTAGATATATTATAACCCACTGTTTGAATATTACAATATTAGAACTCAATTGTGTGTGTGCATAGTGTTTTTTAAACAATATTTCGTTTAACTTGATCTTCAAACTCAATTAAAACTGTCCAATTTTTCCGCAACACTACCATTCGTTGAGCTACTGAGGAACAACTAAATACTGGAAATGTCAAATGTTGGGGTTCAAATTATTTCTCTGAGACATCCAGGATCTGGAGGATCTTGACCTGCAGGTTTTATTCAGTTCTCATAGCTGGTAAATGCCGGGGAGGTACCCTAAACTTAGGCCTGGAACGCTTCCTTCTTTAAAAAAAAAAATCCTTTCCCAAATTATCATTTCATTGCATGTATCATCAGTGTCCGCCGCCTGTGGTGCCTCAGTAGTAAAAACGGGTGTTAAACACTACACAAAAAAAGACCATATGAGGGAGAGAACGCAGGTAGCGCAATGGAATTAAGGTATTCATAATAATCAGAGAGCTCTGTTGGACACATATCTACAGTGCTAAAGATCTCGAACAACACAAATGAATGCGATCTAGTCGTGTTCCCGAGAAATTGCGCTGAAATGTGTAAAGAGGATGGTCGCGATTCAAGGCTTCCCATGTATCGCGTAGCTAATGTCGATGAACTAAATCTACTAATGCAGGCAAGGCAAGCAAATTTCGGTGCAATCTTTAGGAGATAAATCAGTATTAAAATTGTCAGCTAATAACACATGTGGGGAATTAGAGAACAAAGAAGCTACTTCTTCAGCAAAAAAATGTCTGTCTTTTCTTCCGCATATGGGTGCCAGAATCTCGATAATATTGAGATCCCCTTGGATAAGGCTAATGCCTCTAACATTTGCAGTCATGCGCACGTCCGTATATTGTAAGTGATCTTTAAGCAATTTGGCAGTACCACGGGTAACAAAACCAGTATTAATTTCAGCATTATATCTATATAAGCGAGTTATAAACGAATAATTTACCTCTTGAGGAAGAGCAATATCAACATCCGGGAATGAAAAGTTTTTGGGAGAAGATGGAGTTTTCCCGGAGTTTGGATATTACTAATATTCAATGTAAGTATTTTATATGTGTGTGACATAAAGAGAAACAAGTGAATCCAATAACAATTAAAAAGAAATAAACAACTAGAGGAGAGTAATAAGAAATTATTCTCCAATCGTGAGCTCCAAGGTTTCATGAGACCTGTCTTCCGACATAGGTTCAGTAAGACTTTCAGATAACGTCAGAGATCGCTGATTTGTCACTGTTAACAGGACGTTTAGAACACGAGCCACCTTGTAATCGCGGATCTCTGGGTTAAATCCCTGGTTTATTATTTAGTGCAGTCTGAGCATCAAAGTCATTCAAAGGTGTCACCTTAGGTTGGGATCTTTCGCGTACTTTTTGGTTTCTTAGCATTTGGTCTTCATGCGATGGTGCATGAGCTACCTTGTCAGTGTTACCAGTCGGTGGGGATAAGGCAGGTATGTCACGTCATTGCGACAACAGCAAGGATTCATAGGTTCCAATGGAGAAGCGGGCTGTTGAGAGGGTTCGGTGGGGGGGGGGGGGGGAGAGCGTCTGCCTGCTGATCAAGTTGAATGGGGTTGGAAGCAGAAGTTTCCTGAGGAGTAATAATATTGTACTCAGAAAATAGATGACTCATAAATGTTGGACGAGGTACTTGTGGGATCTTAGAGGTAACTTTTTTGAAAGGACAACTATCACGGAAATGAGTGGTTTCACCATATGTATTGCACATGGGTGATTGGCCAGTGTATCTAATGTAAGCCTCGTGACCAGAAATCATCAAATTGGAATAGGTTTTTTCAAATCAATTTTAATAGAACCAATACCATTTTGCATTCGATACTTATAGCTGAGAGACCAACTTTTATTTTCAATTTTAATTACATATACCAGTAAACCTTGGCGTATTTTATCATTTGATAATTCTGGGGGTAAATTAAACACACGAGCATGGGTGTATTCCGCACTGCCATTACTAATCGTTGCGGAAGTCACAGATCCGTCTTCAGTTACAAAGGGAGTTGTGCCCTGAAGTGCATTTAACATCTGTTCGAAAACCACTCTACTGTGTTACTTGATAAATACTACATTTTGCTTACCAATTAATTGAAGGGTGTCCAATTGTTCGTCGGCTATACGTAGGGTAGTATCCAACCAGAGATGTATATATAATGGCGTAGGCTGAGGCTTACTTTTGTCGAAGGTAGCGAGTGTTTAATCGCGTGATCTTGTTCATGATTACAACGTACTGGATAACTATGAAATGGTCCCCAAAAGGAAGGTAAAGAAAATGACAAGTAAGAAAAAAAAAACTGACAGGAACCGAATAGCACCAAACGAAGCGCAGTCAACTGGAACATGTATCTGCACTCCACGCTACTCTGTAGCGCACTACTAAACTCGTATGCTAACAGTGCAGTTTCTCGCACTCGCCTGTGCAGTTCTGCATAGCTTCGTTGTGACGCTCTTCCATTGCGTTGAGTGAAACCGTAGACGAGGTGATATCAGCTAATTCTGCATGAGTAAAGTTATCCATGCCATATCACTAATAATGTACTAAAAAGTAATGTGCTGCAGAGGGGAAAAAAAAGCTGAGACAGAATTGAACTAAAAACACGCACTACTACAGCTGTGAAAGGTCTTTTTTTTTTTTTTTTTTCAAACAACCACATTGCGAGTAAACAGATACCAGATAAAGTAGTTGAGTTAAACAAAACGAAAGCAATTGCCCAATAATCAGCCACTCGAGACCATGCGTTCCTTATATCAATACGCTCAGAAAACATCCCTGAACAATTTGTAAAAGTTTGTCGGTGGAGTTCGAATTCACCCTGCATGTATTAGGGGTAAAGAGATCTATATAATGGAGCTTAAAACATGGGTATGGAATAGCATGGCTTAAAATGGGAGGCTGAAAGACACGTAAGGTTGTTGGACGAGGAGGAAAACAGGAAAATTTGCCCATTATGCTCGAAACCGTAAGACTGAGTGCACATTGTGGTTAAGTGCGCATAGACAGAAGATGCTGGGATAAAATTTCTACCGGATTTATTTTTGATTTCCAGTGGGGGGAGGCTGGCATGTTAGGATTTAGCTGTTAATAGACTAACTGGCTAAACCTGGGCATTTCCTTAAATGAAATGCGCAGTTTAGGAATAAGAAATTTCTATAAACATTGTACATAAATAATACGAAAATTTATATGAATATAAAAATTATTGTATGTACGTTTGTTTCAAGTGTATGTGTGTGTGAGTGCGTTCTTGTTAATGTAGTTGATTTTTTTTTTTTTTTTTTTTTTTTAGAATTAATTTCAGAAATAAAGTATTTTACAAGAGCATGAACGATCTTACGGCCCATGCGACTGTGATGTGCAGTATCATCTAGTTTAACTGGAATAACAAATACTACTACTACTACTACTACTACTACTACTACTACTACTACTACTACTACTACTACTACTACTACTACTACTATTACTACTACTACTACTATTACTACTACTATTACTACTACTACTACTACTACTACTACTATTACTACTACTACTACTACTACTACTATTACTAGTACTACTACTACTACTACTACTACTACTACTACTACTACTACCACTACCACTACCACTACCACTACCACTACCACTACCACTACTACTACTACTATTACTACTACTACTACTACTACTACTACTACTGCTACTACTACTACTACTACTACTACTATTACTACTACTACTACTACTACTACTACTACTATTACTACTACTACTACTACTACTACTATTACTACTACTACTACTACTACTACTACTACTACTACCACTACTACTACCACTACTACTACTACTACTACTATTACTACTACTACTACTACTACTATTACTACTACTACTACTACTATTACTACTACTACTACTACTATTACTACTACTACTACTACTACTATTACTACTACTACTACTACTACTACTGCTACTACTACTATTACTACTACTATTACTACTACTACTACTACTACTACTACTACTATTACTACTACTACTACTACTACTATTACTACTACTACTACTACTACTGCTACTACTACTATTACTACTACTATTACTACTACTACTACTACTACTACTACTACTATTACTACTACTACTACTACTACTGCTGCTACTACTACTATTACTACTACTACTACTACTACTACTACTACTACTACTACTACTACTACTACGACTACGACTACTATATGTGTACGTGTGTGTGTCTGTTAACGCTTTAGCGATCGGAATTTTTTATTTTTCTCAACGAAACTCGGTATATAACCATTAATTAACAAACGATTTGTCCAGTTCGTTAACCAGCAAAATTGGACAATTGGGGGTGGTGGTTAACTTAAAAAAAGTTTTAAAAATATTTAAAAAAAAACGCTCTAACGGCCTAAATTTTACTTTATCTCAATGAAACTCTGTAATTTCTTTAAAATAAATTGATAAAAGTTGTTTCTAAAAATCAGTCTAATAGAACTATTAGGAGTAGGGTATACCTAAAAAACTAGTGGGGGTTAAAGCAACATTTAAAATCGCTCTAACGGCCGAAATGTTATTAAATGTAATTCGGAGTATGCCATTGTCATAAAATAAGAAAAATAGTTTTTAAAAAAGTGACATCAAACTGTTAGGAAGGGGAAGCCTAAAACTTAAAAATCGCTCTAGCAACATTAATATTTGTTTTTCCACAATGAAACTCCGTATATACAATATACACAAAATAAATCATGTAATTTCTGAAAGTCAGGGAAATCGGCCCATTAGGAATGGGGATTTATTTAAAAATCGTTCTAATGACACCCATATATTTATTTCTTCACAAAAAATTGGTGTATACCATTTAATAAAATAATAAAAATAGTCTCCGAAAATTTGGGAAAATTGACTACTAGGAGTAGGGGTACACGTGAAAACCAAAATTTAAAATATGATCTTGCGTTTCATTTTCTACAATTATTATTTTAAAATAAAAATACAAATTAATTGAGCATATAAGGTTTATTTATAATGATGCATTCGTTTTATATTTAACAAAAGCATCGAAATATTAATCTAATATGAAATATAATCTAATAAGTGTGTGAGAATTATATCTGTATGTAATGGCGCTCTACAATAACCTTCAGAAAACGTTTTTGTTATATATATTTTACTACAATAACATTTAAATTAAATTTCAAACTCAATGAAAATCGAACTATATTGTTATTTTCCTTGTAAATTGTACATTTTTTTTGTTTTATTGAAACATACGAACACCTTAAATACACAATGTAACTGGAAAATTTCTGTTATTTCTCTTTATTTTAGTGAATATAAAAATGATACCAAGGACTCAGTGCATAAACATAGTTACATTTAAAAATATTTAAAAATACTCATACAGTGTAGCTTTGTCTACCAGTGGGCATATATGTCATTTAATTAATAGTATACTGTTAATTTTTGTGGTTTAATCTCAACAACAACAACAACAACAATAATAATAATAATAATAATAATAATAATAATAATAATAATAATAATAATAACTGTAAAGATGCAGTTCCTTTTTTGGAATACTTATATATTGCAAGAATTCTAATTTTGTTTCCCTAATACCACATTATACCCCATATTACTATTTGGATGCCAAATATGGTCACTAAGCTAAAAACAAAAGAACAAAATTCAATATGCCAAAGAAAAATGCAATGCAAGATCCTGGGAATATAACTCTGAAGGACAAAATGCCTGTAGTATTAATAAATCAGCTATCTCAGACAACAGATGTCGCACAAATAGCTACCAGAAGCAAATGTCAATGGGAAAGTTACGTTGCAAGAATGCAGGACAATAGATAGACCTACAAGATCTCCATGTGGGATCCCCGGATAGGAAAAAGGATACAAGGATACAAGGCAGACCCAGAAGAAGATGGACAGACCTCTTCAAGAAACATGCAGATCCACATTTGTCAAGAGTAGCAAGAGGAGGCGGTGCCTCAGTAGTAAAAACGGGTGTTAAACACTATTAAAAAAAGGCTATCAGTTAGCTCTCTAAGATTTTCATATGCAGGAAGAATGATGGGAGATTCTGTGATGCCGGAGAAGGAAGTAGAAAAAATTAAACAAGTAAATAAATAACATTAAAAAGGTATAATGATCTACCCTTACTTCCTTAAGTTCATGTTAAGCTGGAGACCTTCTTGCTTATGTAGCTTAATGTAGAAGGTAACATCTTGTATCCTGTATAGGGGCAATGGGGCACTTCCTCTCACCCCAGCCATTGCTTCAGCCCCTCTTAATGTATGTTAGCACCAAGTATTAGTAGAGACTGTCTCGGGGTTTGGAAGTCCAACCCACGACGATGTCGTCCTTTTCCTTCCTTCCAAGAAGCAGGAGGAAGAGATGCACAACATCTGTTCCTAATTGCATTCCTGGATGCTAATACAAGCAGCCTTGTCCAGCCTTGCGCAAGAAAGGAGAGCACCCATCGTAGGGGAGAGGAGAGGAGAGATGGCTTTTCCCGGATTATATATAAGGGTATAATTACCCAAAATTCCACTCCTTTCCTAGCACCCACATCTACAGAACATCTTTGCGGAAGCCTCCTTTAAGACATAATAGAGAAAGCTTGGGCGACTATTCCTTTTATTGTGGTTTCCTTGCCCTGACAAGAGACTAAGATCATAAGCTGTAATTTCGTAGGTAGTACGTTTCATGTATCTTTGTGCAAAAGCTCAGTAGTTACTTCATGAAGGCGTCCAGCTGAGCCAATCCTTTGCAATTGCTGAAAGTATTCAGATTCGGGTTCGATCAATGCATATTTTACCATGACTGGACAGAGAATAAAGTATCCAAATGAATGCAAAATAATATATCGTCTAATCATTGCAAAATTAATATCATCCAGTAAAATAAAACCAGTATAAACATTGTCATATTTTGACTTAATATTAAATGGTGAATGTATCTCTTTCTGAAGTATGTTTATCAATAAAACAGACGAGAAGCATTAAGAAATTACTAATGATGCAGGAACTATTTAAAATATACAATTTGATATAAAAAAGTGCACTGGTGCTTATTGGTAAAAATGCAAAATCATTTACTGACAATAGCCCATTCAATTCAAAAAGTATGAAATTGGTGGATCTATAGGCATTATTGCATAGTGGCGACAATAAATCGATATTCGATCAATTCATTAATATCAACTCTAGAAAAAAGACTGGGTATATATGGTAGTTTAATTATGTTTAGCCTAACAAGTTGAAAAGTTTGAGAATTATTACCCAATTATTATCCGCTTACAGACTTCAAATAGATTACTGCCAGTGTTCTGTGATCATGTAAGAGACTTAGCACTAAAATAAGAACTTATAGAGGAATGTCTGACTACCATAACTTCTTATGAAATATTTTTAAAAAGTATAGAATACGCAGAAGAAATTTGAAAAACGATCTCGTTTTATAATGTGATAAAGCAATATATTACACTTTCTCTACCGCTATACATACGAGCGCTGGAAAGAAAGTAATGGAAGCATATTCATAAGTAGCAAACCATATACTGTGTATTCTTTACTAAGCGCTCTCACACTTCTGAAAAATGCTGGGCATCTGTAATTAAGCCGTTTTGCCGACGTCTGAGAAGGGGCGTCTTACTGCAACACTGTAGCATGGCTTGTTCCGACTTCTACGTCCATCATCTCTAGCAATGATTGAAAAAAACTATCGTAATACATTCGAGGACAGGATGGCTTATCTTCCTCACTGTAACGTCCTTGTCGAAAGAATGATTCCCAGCGGATACTTCGATATGCTAGCTTTCAATACCATAGGGCTTCTCAAACACCCGCATAATGTAGCACCTTAACTTTATCCATCTATGCTGCCCACTTTAAGAAAACTTTGCTCTGGGGCATTCGAAACAGCACACCATCGCTTGATAGCTTCGCATTCGTAGGACTAGTGACTGAGTGTTCTGAACAGTCGTATTCTTTCTCTAGGTGTACTGAGAACAACAATGACTTTACATGTTCATTAGCAGTAAAACGACAGTGTTGTCAGCAATTCTTTCCAGCCCCCCTAATTAGTTGAAATTGCCTTAACCTTAATTAAACTAAATTTGCATAAGCAAGCATTAATAATGGTTGTTTTAAGCATTTCATTACTTGGACCATAACATCTTTTTGGATATGTGTCTTGTTTTAAACTTCATTCTGCAAATGACCGCAGAATTCACATCAAACTGTTGTACTGCCGGGTGAGTTTTATACTACAGTTGATAAGAGTAGCGTTATATTCCGATGTTAATCTAACAGTACACATTCATAGTTATCCATTTAAGCAAATGAATAATATTTACATTAATCCCCTGAGGGAAATACATTCCCATCACCCCCATTTGAAATTTTAAATGACAACCCTAGCTTTTGATATTTAAAATTTAAAGAGGATGCAATTTTCATTACAGCTTTTGCTTTTCATTGTTACCTGATACCAAAATAGTAAGCATTACTATCGAGGATCTCCTGCTAATGTGGAGGAAGACAACGAATTCCAATGTGATAGAACTTCTTAAGAAGGGAAGCAAAAAATTCATCCAGTGCAGTTCCCATATCGGCAAAGGTTGGAATGTTATATTTGTAGGTGATTATCCAAAACAAGGAAACAATTATAATCTTGTGGTGTAATGTCTAGAGAATATGGTGAGTGCACTAGCATCTCGTAACCAAGAGAAATAATGGTTTCATGAGCTATATAACTTGTATATGGTTTTGCATTATCATGCGATATCTTTGCCAAAAAGGTGCAGGCTCATTAGTTTTCAGCTTTTCGTGCTTAGAACAATGGGGTTGATTGTTTGGCTAGCTGGCAGCAGTGCATGATGTACTGACATCCAAATAGAGCGCATACCCTTCCTTTGGTTCAGTGGTGGAATATGGTTCGGTAATAGATGCATACTGTCAACCACCGATGCCAGGTGTTGGAGTGTCGTACAGCGTCAGCAGTCTGTCAAGAAAGAGATCCCTCTGCTGACGTAACAACAATGCAAATATGCGTTATTTTGTGCCGCTTCTCAGCCATTGTCAACTCGTGTGAGACCTAACAACCGAGTTTATGTCTTCTTCCTAGCTGATGGAGATTAGAGCCTTAGGTTTATGCACTGGCGTTAAATTGCTGTACCACGTTCCCACAAGCGTGGCTGATCACCTCAGAGAAGCTACAAGAGCCTCGTTATCCTTTGTTGTTGGTCTTCCTGTCATGATCCACCTTCGAAGGCTTGTCCGTTCATTCACAACATCAAAGGCCCAGCACAGTTGCTGCAGTTGCGTTAATCTCTAGTTTAAATACACAGAGCATACAAGAGCGTAATCATATACGTATTGTTTATATCCACCCTCGCTTCTCGGATTACTGGCTAACACTAGAAAAAATCGAACCCACCAGCTTAACAGTCAACTTTTAGTAACAATTTCTGCTCTAACTTTATTTGTTGCCAATGCTTGAACGTTGACCATCGCTAAAAAAAAAAAAAAAAAGTTAGGAAAAATTTGATCAACTGTATAGCTGTATAATACTGTTACCAACTCTCCTTGATTCACACATTGAATAAACTGAATAATATTCACATTTGTAACTGGATACCTTATGGACTTATTCATATTCTTTGAAATACTATAGCAAAAAATGTACTGCATAAAAATGGTAAATATCTTAATACTTTATATACTGTTCATAGCTTAAGCAAGTTCAATGTGTACATCAACACAGTATTGCAGCTCGAATGTATGGCAATCTTTGCAGTGATTAGAATGTATACCACCCTATCTCTAAGTCCAAGGCTTTAACCCTTCTCTCTTAGTAATGTTGTCTAATAGGTTAGGTTAAGGCACACACGACCTGCAGCGGTTGCCGACTTGAAAGGGTTTTCCCATTAAAGGCAAATGCAACTTACATTAGTGCGAAGGAGGGAGGTTGCAAGATATGTGGTCAGTATTTGGGATGACACGGCTTCTGTGTTCTGATATATAAGGGTGAAGGTGTAGCGCCGGCTTGCAAGAGGGTGGTACTATAAAGTAGCATTGCCTACACACAACACGACATTCGCTCCCCCCACTCACACCCTTTAACATCTTTAACCTTCCCCTTGGACCCTGTAAGTCTCTGGTCTAGTATCCCTAGAATGGTGAGGGGCTTTAAAATCGGTACACTCAATTTGTAAAGGAAGTGGAGACCGAGTGAGCCAATGCAGGAAAAATCTTCGAACTAATTGCCTATATATATTTTTTACAGGAATTGTTGAAGAAATAGGGAATAAATTGTACGTTTAGAATCATCTAACGTATTTCTTCGTAAGACTTTTGACAAGTTTTTTGTTTGTTTTTTATGATTAATAGTGTTGATATCATAAAAATTATGAATGAATCGCTTTTTTCTTTTCTTTAATCTTAGAAACAGTGTTTGAGAAAAGGGATTGATGTGATATAATGAATAAAACCCTGAATAATCTCCCTAGAATATTTTTAAACTTCACACATTCTCTGGGCAAACAGAATATGTTCAATCATAGACATTATATAGAAAATGAGAGTGCAAGATTTGACTTATACAAATTGCTAGCTTATTTACATAGGTAAATCAGCCCATAAACTAAGAAAGGATTTAGTGTATAAATAACGGATAAACGAATCTTATGAGAAAAATTCAGGGGTACTATTTCTATCATTACCCTTAATGAGATGTGATAAGTTAGAGTGACCATAGTATCTCTTTATTTCATATTGTTTGTATTGGTCAAAGATTTAAGTATTACTAGCATCAATTGAAAAACGAAAAAGATTGCGTGAAAGTAGAATTCTGGTAGTGCCTCAGTAATCTATTACGGGGTTCCCTTAAGACCTCTACCAATTTTATAACACCATTATTTCTGAAAACTGAGAGAATTTCAGGCAGGAATGAAAATACTAGTGATTTAGTGAGACTGGCATCTTCTTGTTTACTTATATGATTCAATATTCCACCCCATGGCCGATGTATAAGAGCAAACTTGCCAAATAACGGTCGGAGGCCCATTTTTCGATTAATAAAAACTATATTTTTGAAAATTGTCAATTTGTCTTTTAAAAGAACCATTAAGCCAAGCAACTTTAGGTGCGAGGACGTCAAATTTATTATTTTATTTTGTCCATCAACCTTCAGTAGGCAGCATATGATGATATTGTTCATACTCAACATATTTATCATTGCGGAATGCGCATATTTTGGTTGTAATTCTTTAATAATATATTAGTGACTTTTGAATTAAAACATAAAACTGATAGTGAACCTCAAAAAAGGCAAATTAATAAATTTCTGTTAATGCACCGATATAAGTGCAGAAACGCGCCACTGCTTATGATGTGATGATTTTCATATGGGATGTCAGGCATGAAATAAGGTATAAGTATATAAAATTAATGAAGAATGTGCACATGCCTAATAGCAATGTTTATAACTAGCAATTTCTAAACCAGCAATAAATCCATCTGAAAACTGTAACAAAACATAATCGAACGCTTTCGAACCAACTTGCCTTGCGATTTACTCTTCTATTACACTAGAACTGATTTAATGGAGCTTAATGAATTATGGTTGTCACGATAATTGTGTCCAGTCATAAAACATGAATTTAAAAGCTAAAATAAATTATCTTAGAGAGTTATCAGATTTTATGAACTGTGTTCGGAAAGATTATACCACAAGAGTGACCTTGTTCTTTAATTTGTAAATATACAACTAAACATTTAAGATTATTATAATAAGTAGCACAAGATAATTGAACATTTGAGGTTATATTAATAAGTTAGAATAAAAAAAACCCGAATCGAAATAACAAGAATGGAAAGCTCCTTGGAATAAAAACCACTGCTTATTTGAGATTATATGAACAGTTTAATTTGAACCATTTATCATTTGAGCTCATAATAACAAATGATACCAATTGAATAAATTAGTATTTTAGCGCCATGTTGTTTACTAACAATGTAATTTGATTTTCATTGCTCCGTCGAATATTAACGAGTCTGTTCATAGGCTGAAATTATCGACATTACATTATGTCCTCCCTTTCAGGCAAATGTTTGCATGGACGCTTTTCTTTGTCACCAAAGTATTACTTTGGGAGTATTACTCAATGAGCCTGCACAACATTATTAAAAATCTCTAGACAAAGTATAACAAGCAACTACTGCTCATCTTTAGACATAGTATTTATTGCAGACATTATTTAACAAAGTATATAATCAGTACTAACTACTGCACGATATTATGAACATTTCCTTGTTGATCTTTAATATTTTTCACGTTAGAATACAACTATTATAATTCTCAATAGCCTTATAAAGTTCGCCCAATAATATTGTACTGAACACAAAGATAGTATAATAATAATAATAATAATAATGGATTTTTATATTTGTAATATATAATTATGTCTATAGTTTTCATAGGAAAGAATGTTTTGAATCACGTGATATTAGAGATATAATTATTTTACATTCTTATCACACACATTTAGTGCAATAAATATTCTACTAACACAAGTTTTTTTTATTTGATTTATTCATTACTATGCAACAATGGAGTGCACTTTGGATTTTTCTTTGCACACAAAAGTATTTTAATTTCTGGCAAATATTTTTTACTTTTATTTTCTCTTCTTTGTCCAGTATGGATAGATTTTTCATTTGTTGTTGACATCACTTCCTTATCCTTGGGGACACTTTTTAAATACCGTAGCTGTGATCTTTAGTAAAGTGGTTTAAAATACCGTGTTTGGTTCAAACTCTGTCACTTCAAGTACCTCTTCTGCCCTTTATCTATCTCTGGGGTTGCAGCATGAACTGTAGAATCTTCTTCAATGAGTGGTGGGAACTCTTGAAGTCTCAGATCAGTCAATTTTAACCAGACATAACAAATCAACTCCGAGTCTTGCGTTGAAGCTGCAGATTTATACTTACGGGTAACACCAGTTGAAGTAATGCCAAAATCCATTTCCTTTTCAAACTGTTTTGTCTTTTTCAATGATATGTAAAACTTGTTACATTTCGTCTTCTTTTGTTATTTTTAGTGTTTCTTGGGGCAAGGACATTTACTTTGCAGCCGAACAGCACCTCATATGGGGATATCTCGGTACGTGAAAGATAATCGATGTTCATCATTAATATACCTTCACTCCAAGGTGAATTATTTTATTCTGCATCTACGTTGTTAATGTTCACTCTATAACTTGATTTACTCTTTTGAAAATTCCTTAGTTTCGACTCTAACAGGGCTTTCCGTGCACAATTTTAATCTGAGACTAACAATTTTACAATCTGCAGACTGATTTTTTCATAAATTCGCTTCCATTATCTAATGGTCCATCAAGAAGAAGAAGAAGAAGAAGAAGAAGAAGAGTAAATGTGTTAAGCAAATGACAGAATGAATAGTGTTTAACGCCCGTTTTGCTACAGAGGCACCACAGGCGATGGACACTAATGATAAATGAGATGAAATGATATATTGGGAAAGGATTTATTTTTAAGGAAGGAATCGTTCCAGGCCTAAATTTTAGGGTACCTCCCCGGCATTTGCCATTTATGAGGACTGAGGAAAATCTGGAAAAAAACCTCAGTCAGGGAGGACGGTCCTGGCGGTATTCGAACCCAGATCTCCCGCTCACGAGTCCGTGCTTTAACGACCCCGGCCACCCGTGGCAAAAATGACAGAATAAATATTTACCCATCACTAGGATGTGTTTGAAAATCTATTAGCTTATTCGATATCGAGAATAAATTTTTATCGAAAGAGCTGTAGAAAGAGTTTCATATCAATTCTGGTTATGCTAGCATATCTACTTGACAGCACCTACACCATGCGGCGTCGTCTTCTATAGCCAACAGAAGTAGAGTCCTCAAAGGAATACGAAACAGTTCTCCTTTTGAAACGTAAAGTTTACTATACTGTGATGCTGTGATATTTACTTCCCTCACAAATATTTCGTACTTAATGTCGTGAAATTTGTTTTTTTGTTTTTTTTTTTTTTTATCATAAAACGTTTTTTAATTTTTTCCCCAGCATTTTGCTCCAAATGCATGTTTACTTACACCCTACTGAATTTCTACGATCACAAATTGACCAGTCAGGTACGATAGTGAAAATAGTAATGGTTCAAATGGCACTCATATAAGACGAACAGTTCACACTTACGTGCAATAGAGAAAGCTGATGATTCTGTGGTACATTTTATAATATGTGCACAATCTGATATTGAGTTACATAATTTTCACTCTTTAATCAATTACTACGCTTTGTGTTTGTGTGTGTTACCGCCTTCGTGGACTAGTAGTAGCATTGTGACCACTAATCCTGAGGTCCTGGGTTCGATTCCCGATCAGGTCAAGCTTTCTGGGTAAAGTACATTTCAGAGTTTTTTCTTACCAGATGGATTTAAGGGGTCAAGGGACGCGAACTCATTTTCACCAACATTAATTCAATCACTGCTCCATACAGACTACATTTAGGTACTCATTGGATAAGGGCTCCTCCGCCCCCCGCCTTCACCATTTTGCCACTGAGACAACGTCGATCCTGATGGTTTAGAGTTACCATACTTTCCTCGTAGATCCAAGACCAGTGGATTTTTTCAGGCGTAAAAATCATATGTTTGAATAGGATAGGAATAACTATTAATAAATAATTATTTTTATGATACCACTATCAAGGCCTTAGCGACGAAACCAATACATTTCATAGATGAAGCACCATAAGCAAAGGCTATATAATTAATATACTTAATTCAAAGATGGGCGTACTTACATTAGCGACATTTACGCAAAGATCGATCTGATACAGAAACCAGCGACAGAAATATCCAACTGTGCTCAAATTATGAAAGAAAGTAATCAAATCATCTCTACTGAGATTTGGGTATATTGGAGCATATTGGAGGTATTTACCAAATAAGACGTGCAAAATGTGAAAAAGTCTATATTCGAAAAACAAAGAGAAATATAGGCACATAGTTAAAAGAACATTTCAGGAACATAAAATACAAACAAATGGAGAATCAGCAGTAGCATCTGGTTTCTGGACAGAAAACCACCATGCAACAGAAGAAGCAACATTATTAAAATCAGCATAGGGACCTACAGAGCTCTAGCAAAGTGGGAGAAAATCCACATTCATAAGTACAGAGACAGATTAATGAACTTCGACACTATCAGGATGAAAACAAAAACTTTAAGTTCATCACACCTCCACTAGAGCAGGATATGTAACCCCAAAGCAGCATGGTGAATTATTTAGCAGCCAAGAGTTAGCTGAGGATGCAGACAATGGTCAGTGACACATGTTCTACATTTAAACAAGTAAGTAGAGCCAATAAGAATATGTAGATTGAATCAATCATATAATTATATTAATTACATTATTTACATTCATATCCACAATGTGTAACTTCATTTGTAAATAATAGTGAATATCTTATGATAATTGTTTAGTACTAGTATTAGTAATTAACAATAGCATGGCAGTATTTTACAAATTGAACAATGGGTGCAAGGGCGTGCTGACATTTACAAGGAGTAAGGTTTTTCTGATATGTTATCAAACTCTCTAGCTTTCCTAGAATTTTAGTCATGATCCACAACTGAGCTATTCTTATATATTTCAATTATTCTTTTAATCCCCTAGTCTTGCCTTGACAGCTTGTTTTATGTGGCCTGTCACTAGCACAAGAAACAACCTTCTTCTTTTAAACCCAAATTTGTTATGTATTTTGTCTGCAAATTACAAATATAGTCAGCTGTTATAGACAAACATCTGTAATTTAATTTTATTAAATGTATATCTGGATCAGAAAGTTTCAATTAGAGTTGTCATCCTTTAAATAAGCTTATTTATCATAGCTGTTTAAATTGTCATTTCTTTTAGGTTTTAAAATGTGTAGTAATGGCTAAAGAAGGAGAAAATATTTTAGTTGCATTTGATAAGTTTTGGTGCACATTAGTTATATAGTTGTACCAATAGTAGTAAAAGAAGAAACTGTCGTGAACTATTGAATATATGCTTTATACAGAAAACTGCAGTCCATACAGTGGCAATATTTTTCTCATGTGCTATTTATATTGAGTCTAATTTTTAAGGCTGAGAACATTTCTTGAATTGATTTTAGAATTCTTCTCAGCAAAGTAAACATTTTATTTTATTTTATTTTTTAAAAGCATACTTAAAATGAACTAACTTTTCTACTAACTATATCTGTCTTCAAAAGCAACACTTTTTTGATATAATTATGGAAGATATGTAGGCTTCAGAAATAATAGTTAGCTTTCCTTAATATTTTTCCTAAAGATGAGATTAAAATTTCAAAATATGCATGGAATCGTGCACATACAGTTACTACATATGCAAAATGAAGCAGAAAAAATAAAAACCCTTACCTGTCTTCACAGTATAATTTACCTACTTTGGGCCCATAACATCTCTAAATCATGTTTAAACAGAGTGCAGCACTCATGCATATACAGCCACTACATATGCAAAATGAAGCAGAAAAAATAAAAACCCTTACTTGTCTTCACAGTATAATTTACCTACTTTGGGCCCATAACATCTCTAAATCATGTTTAAACAGAGTGCAGCACTTTTCAGTTAATATATATTTGTAAATATAGAATGATATCTCTGTGGGTGCATTATTGAATGAGGAAATCTGTGGTAGGTCAAAGTCATCATTTAAGTTTTCACAGCATATACTTTTCTTTGTTAAGCAAAGGAATTTGTAATCTGGATTTGTTTAATCATTTTATTTAGTTTATTCTTAGCTGCTAAACCCACAAACCCCTGGACAGAACACATGGTTCTTCGAAACTCCTCAATAATGCACCAGTGGTAGCCTGCACCTTCCAATTCCATTACAGACTTACAAGTGCGTTTTTATATAAATGAAATTTTGCAGCACATTTTTATTCTAGAAAGCTACTTGTGCCTTTCCTGATATACACTGCATCATCAGTCTGAAAGGTGTTTACCACCTAAAAGCAATATAATGTTTTACACTATTAATTAAAGAGTATCAATTTTTTTTACTAGAAAAAAAAATACATACCGATTTCTCAGCATCAAAATTATGCAGCATTTAACTGAGTATCCCATCTGGAAAGGAGCTCTGGCAGCAATGGTAAATTTGGTACTCTCAGTAGGGGCTCATCTCTTAAGGAGCTCTGATGGTAATGTTAAATTTGGTAGATACTCTCAGTAGGGGCATTCAGAAACACCTGTCATATAAAATAAAAGGACAATATGTATTTCTTAAAGAAATGATGTGCTTTTCTTCTTCTTTGAGGGTGTATGTGTATTTTGTTTTTAAATTTATTATTTTAAGTAAGAAACAGATAATTGTTTTCAGTTTTGGAAATTGTGCAAATATTTTGTAGATAATCTAACTTAGGAAACTGTTAAGAGAATTCCTTTTTGAACTATGTTGAGAATATCAGAATATTCACATCATATTTGGAGTGTATTGTTTCAGCAATACAGTGGAGCCCATGGGCAAGGTAAGTAACAGGTTTTAGTAGTTCTGAATTTGCGGAATTTTCACAGTGAAATACAGTATAATATAACCAATTATTATTGAGGAAATCACTCAAATTTCACTAATTTTGTTCCACTTACTCGAACTTGTTTCAAAGGCAGTTGTGTTCATCTTCAGCATCTTTGATTTTCCCAAATAAACTGACATTTTATAAGTAGTTTTGAATAAAGGAAATTTTTACAGTGAAATATTGTATAATATAACAAATTATTATTGAGGAAATCACTTAAATTTCACTAATTTTGTTCCACTTATTTGGAAGAAGATGCTGAAGATGAGGCAATAATAATTTGTTACATGTTTTAGATTTGGATAGAAAATCTTATCTGCCTTCTAAATTTTCAACATACTTGGGGCACCATGAGTTAGGAGCAATAGAACTCTTGTCTATTTATATGTTTACATTATTTGGCCATAATATAGGTACCTAAAATATAGCCAGTAATATAAAAAATAAAGGTAAAGATAGCCTATTGTGTCACTTAAGGGCAAAGGCCCCCTTACAAGTAGGGAAAGCTCATTTTTTCCTAATGTTGTGAGCTATTCCATGCTAGTTGTTCATATATTGTTTAAAACACTGATTGATTTGTTCTTTGGTTACTCCATTTCTCACCGCACAGTTGCTTCTCAAGAGATTTCCATTTTTCTCTTCCTCTTGCTACTCTTGACCAATCTGGACCTGCATGTTCCTTGAACAGATCCATCTTCTGGGTCTGCTTTGTGTCCTTTTCCTATCTGGGAGTTCCCAGGAGATCTTATAGGTTCACCTTATCCTGCATACTTGCCTCATGACCGCCCCATTGCCAATTGCTTCTGGTGGCTATTTGTGCGATGTCTGTTGTATGAGATAACTGATTTACTAATACTATAGGTATTTTATCCATCAAAGCTATTGCCAGGATCTTGCATTGCATTTTGCTTTATCATATTTGAACTTTGTTCTTTGGATGTTGAAATATTTATAAATGGTAAATTATGTATGTAATCTAATTTATAATTTATTAAAATTCAATTATAATTTCAGAATTTTATTATTGTATTTGTTTTAATTTACACAATTCCTCAGAAAAAAGTTTGCAACATTTTTGCTGAGGTGATTTACTTTCAGCCTAAATTTACTGCATGCCAATGAGAGTCACCTCATTCAATTTGCCAGTAATTAGGTTTGCAACACATTGTGGCATGGAATCATGGCTTCATCAATAGAGGCCATATGTTTGAATTTGCCAACTTGTAGTGAATTTGATCTAATACTCACTTCTCAAATTAATAAATAAGTAAAATATTATTGTTGTTTAATTACTTTAATGCTACAGTCTCTTTCAGAGTTTAAAAAAGACTATTTTTTAATTTATTTGCAAAATGATATAAAAATAATTTTTGTGTACATTACTTGTAATGAAAAAATTGTTAGTGCTGTGAGGAAAGCATGGAGGGAATTACACTTTGTTACGAGAATTCTAAAAATTCTAATCCAAAATCAACGAAATAGCTTATTTATCATTGGAGTATGGAGCAGCTTGTTGGGATTACAGAATATATCAAATAAGAATCCTAGAAAAATCTAGTGCCGAGCAGCAAAATTCCTAGAAGATAAAAAGAGCACGGAATCAAACAGTTAAAGCATTAGGTTAGGAATCGCTAGCAGAGAGATGTAAAAAAGTGAGGTAGCAGCAATATATAAAATGCATGGATGAATATCACAACTAAATTAGAAACTAACAAGATTCTATGGTAGGAATGATTTAGTTTTAAAATTAACAGGCAAGAGAGAATGGGTGTAGGTAAATTTTCTTTCTCAAATAAAATCATAAATGAATGGAATTAATTACTTGCAATTGTCTTTGAAGTTTGTCCTTCTTTCAAAAGATTTAAAATTAACCTACATGTATAGAAATATTTCATTGATATAAGTAGTCATGAATGTAATTAGAATTCAAATTTAAGGTTTTCCTGAACTACCGGAAATATATTATTGTATTTAATTGGTTAATTTTATTTAACTTGTTTATTTTATTATTCAAGTTGATAAGTGTTTAGGCCTAAATATGCTGAATTATGTTTGATAAAGCTAATAATTTTATAAATATATTTAATTAAGGTAATATGGTAAAATTAAGTTGATGTATATTTAACTAATCTGACATATTTAACTAGGTTGATGGTTAATTATTGTAATTAGGTTAAATGTATTTAATTAAGTTAACTAGTTTCTTTTTAAAGTATTTTGGTGTAAGTAATCACTGTATTTTCATTATTCTTCACTGCTACTGAGTGTAGTCCCAATTGCAATTAATAAATACATATTAATAAATACATAGACCTACCTTAGTGCACATTATTAATTAATTTTATTTAACTTGTTTATTTTATTATTCAAGTTCATAAGTGTTTAGGCCTAAATATGCTGAATTATGTTTGATAAAGCTAATAATTTTATAAATATATTTAATTAAGGTAATATGGTAAAATTAAGTTGATGTATATTTAACTAATCTGACATATTTAACTAGGTTGATGGTTAATTATTGTAATTAGGTTAAATGTATTTAATTAAGTTAACTAGTTTCTTTTTAAAGTATTTTGGTGTAAGTAATCACTGTATTTTCATTATTCTTCACTGCTACTGAGTGTAGTCCCAATTGCAATTAATAAATACATATTAATAAATACATAGACCTACCTTAGTGCACATTATTAATTAATTTTATTTAACTTGTTTATTTTATTATTCAAGTTCATAAGTGTTTAGGCCTAAATATGCTGAATTATGTTTGATAAAGCTAATAATTTTATAAATATATTTAATTAAGGTAATATGGTAAAATTAAGTTGATGTATATTTAACTAATCGGACATATTTAACTAGATTGATGATTAATTATTGTAATTAGGTTAAATGTGTATAATTAAGTTAAATGGTTTCTTTTTAAAGTGTTTTGGTGTAAATAATCACTGTATTTTCATTATTCTTCACTGCTACTGAGTGTAGTCCCAATTGCAATTAATAAATACATAGACCTACCTTAGTGCACATTCTCAGAACATACTTCTTTTGCAATGTTGAGGGATGTGAACATAATTTTTTTGCGTATTTCTCCAGAAAAGACATTAATGTTGGATTTTATCAATTTTTCCTGCAGTATAATAGCCCCTACTAAAGCATCATGTAAATCCATGTAAAATTCATTGGCAAGAGTAGCATTGAAAGAGCGAATTTGCTGGATTATAGTTAATTTCTGTTTTTGCATTTTTACAGTTTGCAGTGCAGAAGCAACATACAGGTCTACATTAAATTTTTTTAGAACATTTAATCTGAAAACATGCATTATTTACATTAATATGGTCTGTATTAAATTATTAAAAAATGAGATTTAATGTTACAATATAAAATATTTTTCTTATCTCTTTTGAGCTTACCTCATTATTGCAACAATTACAGTACCCAGTCTCTCCATTTGACCTTCAATTTACTGTGCTATCACTGCACTGTATGTGACTTTTACTGGAGCCATAAATACATATACTAACAAGCCTAAACCATTCACAATAATTTTAAAATTGCTCACGATTTTTCCTTTGTTCACTATCTAAATTATCAGCTGCAAAAAAATATTTGAGAGAGGAAAGCATTGTTGTCACCAGGGCAATCAGTGTTATCAATGAGAAAGTTGAAATACCTCAATAGTTCTGTAAAAATTCCCTTTAATATGCGTAAAAATTAAAAATAAAGTGTATATATGCACTGATAAAGGCAAAAAAATTTCCCATATTATTATGCATAATTTTCTCTCAATAAAACTGTAACTATGCCCCGTGTATTGAAATGACTATGTTTATGCATTGTAACATGTATTAATAAAAATATTTGCACGATATTCTAGACTGTACTTGTAATATTAAAACATGCTTATAACATAGGGGCAGCCATTTATAAGAAAAAGTGTGTTTTATTATTTCTGTTTCCATAAAGTAAAAAAGGGATATTTTCTTTTAAATGTATAGAGGAAATCAAGAAAGAGACCATGATAAAACAATTATTTTATCTTACTGCTTTATTTTAGGTTAAATTAATCCCAGTTTAGTAAGAAAAAAGAAGGGGACCCAAAAGATAATGCAAATGCTTTCATTTTAAGAACCCTATTTCCCAAACTTTGTCACTCGGTGCATAAAAGATGGGTTAAAAATTTAAATACAGATCAAAAATTCTAAAATTATTTATGAAAGGCGTCTAAAATGTTTGGAATAGGCAGAATTCTAAACTTAGATGGAAGGTTCAATAAATCTTAAAATATTGAAACTACAAACAATATTATACTTATTTTAGATTTAAAACATTAAACCTGAAATTAAATAGGTACTCAAGTTGATAACGCAATAGCATATTTTTCTAATAGCATATTTTTCTACCTTTAAAGGCATTTTTTATTTTACATACATGACCCTATGAATTACATTTTTGACATTACTGAAATAGTAATGACAGAATTCCATCCAGGCTTAAGTTGTACAGTTATAGAGAATTTTCAATGTTTTAAACTTCTCTTTTAACCTACTAGTTTTCATTACAGATTTACTCACCATTTCATTTGAAATTCAGTGATAAAAATGTTCTTGCTTTGAATAAAACAACGCTTTGAAGTCAGGGACAACAGAAGTTAAATAAGGTCTCATATCATTTTCAGCATAAAGAATATTTCTGGATTATAACTAAAAGTTTTTTTCAAGCTTAGAAGCAGGTCAGCTGCAACTTACATATCCAAAAGTTTCGTCCCCGCCTAAGTGGCGAAGTTTAAGTCTTCCAGGTGAATGTTCAAACATGACTGGATCGCTGGCTGAAAGTGTCGTATTTATACAAGAACTGCTCATAGCGGACTGGCTCGGCTTGAGCGAGGGGAGTGTGCTCGGTGAGCAGGGCAGCTCCGCTTCAATAACTCATTGGTTCGCGTGTTTTGGGTTTGCTTTATATCCCAAGTATCGGATACCAGGTTTTACGCCAGCGCCAAAAATGCCTTACGGAAGCTATGGCAGAGATTCCGCCACCCCAGGATAGGAGAAATCCACCGACGGTTCAAAATCCTTGTGAAATGGCTCCTAATGGCACAGAGAGCTGAAACCTGGGAAAACACGCTTTGGCAATACCACCTCCAGGAGAGGAAACTATTACGGATCGTCCGAGGGCTTCGGAGAGATAAGGCTGAACATAAATGCCCACTGCACAGTCAATTTCTTGGACGCTTGGTGTTCGAGGCCCAAGAAAAGGCAGAGGCCTTCACAGAATATCTGAAGTCTCAATTCCAACCTCAGGAGGAGCCCCAGAATGACGATTACAATGATCTCATGGAAGAAACCGTCTCCGCCTTCTTAGAAGATGGGCGGTTCCAACACGAGAATTTTCATATCCCGATTGCCACACCTAAAGAGATGGCCACCCAATTCCAACGCCCTAAATCCCATAAAGCCCCTGGGCAGGACCGTGTAACATGTGGAAATGCTCCAGCACCTTCCCAAATGGGCCATAATCCAGACTTTACGTGACCCACCAACTACTACGAGTGGCCGAAAAGGTCTTGGCTTCTAATCGAAAGTCATGTCGGTAGTGTGTTGCTGGACGTCGAAAAAGCCTTCTCGACCACGTGGCACACGGGTATTATCTACAAACTCCTAGTCGGTCCTGGTGGTGTAGTGGTTACCATACTTGCCTCCTAAACCCAAGATCGCGGGTTCGAACCTGGCTAGGATCGATGGATTTTTTCGGGAGTAAAAATCCTGAGTATGGCTTCCTTCGGAAGGGAAGTAAAGCCGTGGGTCCCGTGTCGTACATTTACGGCACGAAAAAGAACCTCAAGCCTGAAAGAAAAGGCCTCTGAGCAAAATTTGTTGGCCGTTTCACGCCCTGAATTGAATGGGACGCTGATGACCTGAGATGTTAAAGAGCGTCCGTAAATAAAACAATCATCGATCATACAAACTTCTAGAGCACGACATTCCTGCCCCCTACATTTCCCTGGTGACCAGCTTCTTCGGCGAACGCAGCTTCCGGGTAAAAGTAGACTGCAAGCTCTCAGCATCCGGCCCATTGGCGCGGGAGTGTCGGAAGGCAGCATGCTGTCTCCGACGCTCTTTTGCGCTTACATGGCCGACTTCCTAACTCATAGAAGAACCACTACCTGTCAATACGCAGACGATCCACTAATCTTGGTACAAAATAATATTCAAAATTATGCAATATGCCCAATTCAGAACCAATTCCGAGAAGTGAAGACCTGGAGCGAAAAATGGCGAATGGCCATTTGTCCGGAAAAGAGCTCTGGGTTCTCCTGGCTAAGGGCAGACGTTCTCGGCTCCTGCTGGACCTCGTGTTGCATCGCCTGCGGATCCCTTGAGTCCGTAGCGCGAGTATCTCGGGGTAACGCTGGACCGCTCGCTGATCTTTAGGGAGCATATACTCATTAAGGTCCAGCAGGGCCATGCAGCCCTCCGGAAGTTGTATCCAATCCTGAGCTCTCGTTCCATGATCCTGAACCAAAAGCTGCTTGTGTACCGTGCCATAATACCGGCGATCGTTCTGTACGGTTGCGAAATTTGGGAGCCATGACTTCAGCTCCTGCAGAACCTTGCGCTAAGGATTGTATACGGCACCGACGGCCGCTTCCCAGCCCACATCCTGCATGTCCATTCCAATGTACCATATATAATAGACGTCATACGGGAGAGAGCCCGAAACACCCAGATGAAGTGGTCAGAGCACTATAAAGGGATCCCTCCCATTACCATGGGATGTTGTGGTGTTCAATCTTTTCACAGAGGGCTGCGCATCCCGTGGGTTTTTGCATTAGGACGTCACTTAGAAGCTATTCCGACCCGCCGTTCGGCTGCAGACGTTTGCGACGCCCAGACGCGCCAAGTGAACTTAGCTTCGTGTCGAGTGCACCTAGCTGCCAGTATTTCACTGGTGGATAGGTCATACTAGCTTGACCTACTCTCTTAAGGGGTGAGTTACCCCAGCATTAAGCTAACCACCACCCTCCCCACGAACGACACCAATTCAGGCGGACCTGCCCCCAGGGTACACGCCTTCGGCACTCCCCTGGGACACGCTGCCGTCGTGAATACGCAATTTCCGTGAGTTCCGGGACCACTGCCACGCCGAGCCCAACCCAATCCGGACAACCCTTGCGGGAGGGGCTCGTTTCAAGTTCGGTCCGGCTCCTTCTAGTAACGTCAGAAGTACTCAGGGTCCGCAGAGCCCGCACCAGGAGCATCTGAAGAGCAACGACCGAAGCCGCGCTCCCCCCTTATATGTGATTTCGAGCACTACCAGATTCTAGGACCAGGGGTCGTAACACAGAGGTCTGTGCCACCCAGTGGTTTTATGCATTGGGACGATACCTAGTTTCCAAAAACGACCCGCCTTTCGGCTGCAGGCGATTGCGTCGCCCAAGCGCACCGAGTGAACTGCAGCTACAAAAGCCGAGCGCACCCAGTTACCAGAGTTTGACTGGCTGATAGGTCGTACTAGCTTAGACCTACTCCTTTATAGGGGTGAGTGACCCCAGCATTAAGGAAGCCACCACCGCCTCACAAAAACGGAGATTCCGGCGTACGCTTGCGCACCGGCCCCCAGGGTACACGCCTGAGGCACTCCCCTGGGACACTCCGCTCTTGCGAGTACTCAATTACCCTCAAGTTCGGTCCGGCTCCTTCTAGTAACATCAGAAGTACTCAGGGTCTCCAGAGCCCGCGCCAGGAGCATCTGAAGAGCAACGACCGAAGCCGCGCTCCCCCCTTACAGGGGACTACGATCACAAGGCCCCTAGAAGATGTAAATCTTATTGGCTTCCTAAGGACGTCATGGGGCCCCTTGGATGAAAAGACGCCAATCACACATTCACCCATAAGCAAATCTAGTCTCTGAATCTTGTGTTGACCAGCTCCTCTTTCAAACTCTATCCTGTTAACCAGCCAAGGTTAACTGTACTGAAAATACCGGTTGACCACCGGGGTTAAGCAGCATTGGGTGTGGTCAATACATGGATGGGTGACCGTCCAAGCACTGCACGTTCCACGGGGTTAAGCAGCAACGGACGCGGTCAGGACTTGAATGGGTGACAGTCTGAATACACCACGTGCCGTTGGCAACACTCTATCACAATCCTTCTTCCTTCTTTATTTTCAATCTCCTACGTCCATTGAGCAGGTAAAGCCGCGCGCGGCTAAGTACTGCTAACTGGACACCCAGCTGGGAAAGTTTCTCAGGTGACGTGAACTGGCTCCTGGCTATTCAGTTAGAGATTCTCTCTCCCTTTCTGTTAAAGTTATAAGGGTCTTTATAGATTTCTATTGCTTCACGTTCTAGTCTTGCATGATAGTAAGGTATCGAAGAAAGAACAGTTGTCTCATTGTACTGGATAATGTTCACCATCAGCCCACATTGCATCTTCTGCGACTGCGAACTTGTACGGCTGACCCAGGCGGCAGCATCTCTTGCGTTCTGAAAGCCGGGTGTTAACACTTCGTTGAGTGGTGCCTATATATACCGCACCACAGGAACAAGGAGTCCTATAGACGCCGACAGCAACAAGTGGGTCCCTAGGATCTTTGGCCGAGGTCTGTCTATTGGTCTGTCTAGTTGGCTTGAAGATGGTTTTAACGTTATGCCGCTCCAATTCTGTCCGTAACATTTTTAAAGTATGGCAGGAAAGCAATGTCATTGTTCTTGGGCGAATCCTGTTTAGGGTTAGCAGGTTGATGTGTAGAAGACTTAGAAGACTTAAACTTCGCCACTGATGATGTCCTACGTAGGCGGGGACGAAACTTTTGGATATCTAAGTTCCAACGGACCACGACTTCTAAGCCCGGAAGAAACTTTTAGTTATAATTCTGACTCCGGCCGTGAAAGCTTATATTTCTGGATTCTTTATTTGAGTAGACATATGAAAGAAGAGATTTCTTGCACAATAAGTGGATAAAATGGTAATAAGATTGTTACAGCTTTATTTGCTAATACTTGGAACTCCTTTAAACTTGGCCAAAAAACATTTAATGACAAAGATTGATAGTTTATGTGTAGTTGAAACTCAGTGTAAATTCCCAGAAGCTACTCTGTTTTATATGTTACAGATTAAGGAAACTACTCTCTGTCACTAAATATCCAAACATATGTTCCATTTCAAAGAACTGAAAATATGTCTAATCTGCAGTGGCAACGGTATACCAGGTGTAAATTGCAACAACAATAACAACAACAACAACAACAACAATAATAATAATAATAATAATAATAATAATAATAATAATAATAATAATAATAATAATAATAATAATAATACCACCATTACATTAAAAATGCAAAATTACAGAAAAGTTTCACAAACCACTTGC
Organism: Metallyticus violacea; assembly: GCA_030762175.1. Lineage (NCBI taxonomy): Eukaryota > Metazoa > Arthropoda > Insecta > Mantodea > Metallyticidae > Metallyticus > Metallyticus violacea. Next base: position 96,687,048 of record CM060832.1, on the reverse strand, counting down.
AAGATTTCAAGAAGCCCCCAAGGGGCTTATGGACTTGGTTTGGGAAACACTACAGTTGCCAATGCAGTATTGTTCCTCAGAATGGCTTACCTGTAGTACATATCCTAGTTACATTTATTTCCATCTAATTATAATTGACAGTTTGTATATATTATTATTATTATTATTATTATTATTGTTGTTGTTGTTGTTGTTCTATTAACGTATCTACGCGAATAATTCCCACATATAATTTAACAGCGAAAAGTTGTAGTGCGGTTATTTTCGCGTTAGGTATGTACCACATTTCTGACACACAAAAATCCGAAAGTTGGAATTCTTAGTCACAACCGAGGATCGCATACACAGACAGCGTCATATGTCATTTCGTAGCCTCAGCTGAAGTTAAAGCACATGTTAGAACGGCTTGTATGAAACATTGTTATATGTCTTTCATCATTGAAGAGGCAGAATAAATTGGCATTCGTGCTGCTGGACGAAAATACGACTTGGATGAGAGGTGTATTCAGGATTGGCGAAAAAAGAAAGCTCCTCTTGAGCAGACGAACAGTAACCGGCGGGCATTTCGCAGAAAAACAAAGTTTCCAGAAGTGGAAAACGGATTATTTGACTGAAAAGGGATAGTTTGGATGTACGTTATGAGTGAAATGTGCCAATTGAAAGCTATAGCAATAGCAAGAGAACTAAATATAATCGGTACTTGTTTTAAGGTTAGTCGAGGATGGCTCACCCGTGTTTTTTAAAGTAATGGCTTCAGTTTTCGTAGAAAAATGGGCTTCGCCCAACGTATCGTTCGATTACGAAGAGAAGATATTTCAGTTCCACATCATATTGCGCCAAGAAATCAATATTTACTATCACAAATTGATAATCGTACCAAACGTCTGTGCACTTTGAAATGCCGCAAGACTACACAATAAATAATTATGGTAAATCCAGCGTGGTAAATAGAACTTGCAGTAGTGAAAAACATAGATGCACTGTTATACTTTGTGTAACTGCAGATGGAAGGCTACTGCCATTTATCTTCAAGATAAATAATTTCTAAGGTAAATGTTAAGGTCGTTATCATACGAGTTCATCCTAAATAGTGGATGGCCATCGAGCTTGTGATCGACTCCCTTGACTGGGTGACTCGATTTTTTAGCAACGTCGCACAGGAGCGCTACTCAACTTAATTCTGAATAGTTACCGCAGCCATGCTACAGACAAATTATATAAAGTTTGAACAAGCAAAGAACCTTCTTGGCTATCATTCCTGAAGGTCTTACATAGATTGACCAAACACTGGAATCTGAATCAATCGGAAGAGCACCAACTCACTTGGAGCGGTAAATCAAGTTCCCGGAAGTGATCCAAGTCTGCAAATGGATGAAAAGGGCACGAGACTCGATTTCTCTACATTAGTGGAAAGAAGCTTCAAGAAATGCGAAATTTCAAATTCCCTCGATGGAACAGAAGACGTTATGCTGTGGGAGAAAAGAGACTGTGACGACGACGACGACGACGACGACGACGACGACAACTCTCTTTGCAGTGATGATGAATAGAGGTAAGGCAGCACATAATTATAAAACTAACGATGTTTTATCGTATCTATTTATGCTAAATAGAACAAAAACGTTAAAGATGGTGACTTAGTTGTATACATTTCTGGTATATCCATTTTCTTCTTGCAGAATAATTATGGTAGGTTCCGCATTCCCGACATGATTTTGAAGATTACAGCGCAATGATGCAATAATATTTTAAGTTATAATTTAAGTAATTAATGTTTTCAGAGTAAATATTTAATACAGCTGTACAACTTTTTTTTCTTCTTCCAAATTAACCTTCCTAAAATACGGGTGCGGTGATTATTCCTGTGTATACTCTAGTAGTGGCAGTGGAACTAGTAGTAAAGACAAAGCTTTAACCCCAATTCCCAGAGCATACAATCTCTTCATCTATATGAAAAGGAGTTGATATTCAGATAGCTTAATTTGATTACCTGTATTAATACATGATATTTTACAAAATATCTTTTGAGAAAAGGAATATTTTAAACAGGAAAAGTCAATTACAAATTAAATAAGCTTTTCCTTCAGTAATGTATGAAAATATGAATGTTGACTCTCAGTCCCTGTCATTCTATATGTCAGCATGTCATTTTCAACAATGAATGACCTGGAATCAACATTTATTGTTTTACAAAGGAAAAACTATTTGTTGAAAATAAAGAGGGCCTTAACAAAATGTTTAGAACAGAAATAACTTTTGTAAAAATGCTAATTTTTTATTTCTGAAATTAGACAAATTTTGAAGTAAATTCTCAGAACACTAAAAGATCCTAAATGTCATATCTAGAGTTCTTAATTTAAACCATACTTACATTATATGATAAAGCCCCTTTTTGTCAACAATTACATATAGATAGGGTAATTATAGCAAAAACAAGGCATATAAAATGAAATGTTACATTCTCTATTTATTGAAAAATTTTGGGTGATTTACAAAAATATTGTACATTTTTGATTCCATACAAAAAAGGGCAGTGTGTTTAATGTCAGTTAATTTAACAAATCAGCTATAGTTGATTATGAAGAGCAGATGCTATTAAGTTATTCATTAATTCCATTCTTCTGATTTGTTAAATTAGGATACATTATGTAAAGAAATGTAGTGGTATATATGTTATATGTAATGAAATATGGATGGAATTGAGCACAACTTAAGAATATTTGTCATTTTTACTTGATTTGCAAATACAATTTTCATAAAGAAATTAAATAAACTTTATATAGAAAATACATAATTTTCATGAAAATAATTATTGCTATGATAAAACAATTATCATTCAAATATTACTGCAACAAACTATCCCAAAATATATAGCTTTCATGTTGATAAGCTGGAACTTCAACCTCAAGCTAATATTTATGGTATGATTTGTGAACTTAAAGCAAAAAAATAAAAAAGGATGAAAAAAAAAACACTGCAGTTTTCATTTTATGAATAATTATTTTTCCAAGGAATATTGCGTATTATGTGGTGAAATGATTTGGGGGAACCAGTAATTACAAATATGACATTTTATATTCCTATTTAAATATGTAAAACTTGTATAGTCCTTATTTTTATCTTGGAAGGCACGGATCAATTAATTACAAGATCCAATTAATATGGCATTATCATTCTCATAATTACATAAAGACATTTAGCACACTTCTGACAAAGTTTCAAAAAGTTCAGAACTTTTCAGTTGGAACAGTCCATAAATCAGTTTTGTTTTTAAAATTCAAAAAGCAGATTTAACAAGCTAGATATCTTCTGCAACACTGTCAAGAATATAAAACACAAGTCACTCTTCAAGAGCTTATGAAATCCATCAAGCTAACAGATGCAGTTATAAGCACAAAAGCAGAAATTTACTTGTCTTTTTCAATCACAATTAGAGACCTGATTTATAATGTTCATTAAAATATTCTTAGTGTGTACTTCAGTTTATATTTATGTTAATTGGTAACTTCTCATTGCCAAAGCAAGCATATTTTTAAAAAACTTAATACACAAAATTTTGCAAGCCAAAAATCTTTAACCCTTTCACAAAATGTATGAACTATAAATGCAAAGTACTTAAAACAAATTAATTCTAGGAAAGTGTGTTTGCTCTGTATCCCTTTCTTAATATATTATTCAGCATTGACCAATACACAATTTCATTATTCCAACAGACTTCATATTTTACATTTCATCACATCTTTAATTATTTTCCATCTTTGTAATTCTTAGTGCACAGCCACAAAATAATTGCACATCCCTTTTTCTTTACCATGAGTTAATAACAATAACAAGCAAATAAGTGTCCTACACATAAACATATAGGCACACAAGGCATGATGGATGAAATCACACTCGGCCAACACTACTACTTATACAAGAGGAATTCAATGGCTAACTATACTTTTGCCGCCTGTATACCAAAAATATCTGTCATTACTCATTTATATATATGACTGAATGATTCCCAGAGGTATGGAATTTATTTTGAAGAAGAAATAAAAAATCAATACTTAATTATGATATAACTAATCTATCCATCTGCTTTTTGATGAGGTATTAATGTTTGCAAAAAAGTACAAATGGACCATATTTTATTTCAACCTTCTCAAATCTGCCAGCAAATGAGGATGATGAAAATGTTTATAAAACTCAAATGTTGAAGAAATTCATAATTTTTGATAATGCTTTTGAAATTGAACTATTATTTATTGCAAGGCTAGTCATTTATTTACTTCAAATGGCAGAATTTGACATCATTTTCTTCTGGCTTCCAGCATATAATTGCTGTTTTTGGTTTTTCAGCTTTTTGGTAAGTTACTATGTATCAATGTACTGTTTAATTTATTGCTTGTAATTATGTTATATTAAAAAATTATTAATTGCCTTTGCATTGTGCTGGAACAAAATTCTTATACATAAGAACTTTAAGACATGACGTATCCTGAACTAATACGAAATAATCTATGCATTAGAATTTTATATACATAAACATTTATTTCTAATAACTGAGACAACACACGCTGAAGAAAATTCTCAAAACTTGTGGAAAATTTAGTATCACATAGCCAAGAGTTGAAAAAGTATTGTATTTTGAAGTTGCAATGCCAATTAATCTTCATTTCTGTCCAACTACAAGCACTACATCTTTTAGCTGAATCCACTTACATAGATGATTAAGTAATTTACACAAGGTCATTTTTCCAATTGATGATTGGTCAACAGCAATTCATTCATAGCTGGAAAAGCATTACAATGGATAATATTTTAAAATGAAATATCCTTCTATTTAAAAATTTAAAAAAAATTACAACTGTATTTATTTAGTTCTGAGTGGCTACTCTATTTGTTTCTGCTTTCTTTCCTGAGAATATGTGCAAAATATTTGTATTTACATAAAATCCTTATGTGTTTATAACATATATGCAAATAATAAAATGGAAACTACTGCTGCAGGCACTAAAAGTTATAAATAAATTTTTAAAGATTCCCAATCAGTAATAAAATTAAGGTAAATAGAATAAACAGCTTTTTATATGAACTTATACTCTTGAAATTATTAAATTTACAGGAAAGATCAACACAGTTTACATTAGAAATTGAAAAAAATAGATAGATGCCCTTTTTAGATTTGAAGATTATAAGAGAAAATAACAGTTTGACCTTTAAAATATATAGAAAACCTACCCACTTCATAATTACATTAAAAATAATAGCTTTAATCCAAAACACACCAGCATGCCATACTTAATAGCCTGGCATAGAGATTAGTGAATGTTCCAATCAGTAAGAAAGAGTACAAAGAAGAATACCAATAAATCATTCACACATTACTATATAATGGAAACCATTATATAGTAATGTGTGAATGAAAGAGTACAAAGAAGAATACCAATAAATCATTCACACATTACTATATAATGGAAACCATTATATAGTAATGTGTGAATGATTTATTGGTATTCTTCTTTGTACTCTTTCTTACTGATTGGAACATTCACTAATCTCTATGCCAGGCTATTAAGTATGGCATGCTGGTGTGTTTTGGATGAAAGCTATTATTTTTAATGTAATTATGAACTGTGGGTAGGTTTTCTATATATTTTAAAGGTCAAACTGTTATTTTCTCTTATAATCTTCAAATCTAAAAAGGGCATCTATCTATTTTTTTCAATTTCTAATGTAAACTGTGTTGATCTTTCCTGTAAATTTAATAATTTCAAGAGTATAAGTAGATAAAATATTTAAACAGTTTTAAAGAAATGAAGACATCAAAGACACAAGTTTGCTATCACAAATAAAAGAAGTTAAGCAATTCAAAAAATTTGCATGTTGAATAAATTTAAAAAAAAATAATAAAACAAATAATAATGTTGGCTCATCAAAACCCCCACAGTGTTGACATTTATTACAATCTTTCTGTAAATTTCATATATCTACTGACAAAAAGTCTGGTAACTGCCACATTAATTGCAAAGACTGTAATCAGGTATATATATTGGAAAAATGAAAAGAAATTTGGAAACCGTACCAAAGAACATTTAAGAAATATGCTTCACAAACATGTATAGAAATCAGCACCATTTTTGATCAGAAAACCATGAAATTGATACAAAAAACAAAATTATTGAAATGCACTTGTAAACCATTGGAAAAATTTACAGCATCAAAAATAAAAACAGGTCATGAATTTCCAGGCACCATTATTGGATAAATTGCATAAATTTCTCTGACTGCCTACAGAGTATGCTTCTATCAATTGGTCTTCTGCTGATGATGGGAGTAAATGTTCCCAAAACATGTCCAACTAAAAGAAGTATAAGTGTCACCAAACCAACTCTATATCAATATTATAAATAGCTTTGTTTAATTTGCAATTAACTTTTAAATCAAAATAAATAAATTTACATTTTCATTTAATATAAAATCAAATAAACAGTGTAGCCTTAAACATATTTATTGTTTTCTCTATCCTTACCATATAGTCACCATCTCCCCTTGCTTTGGGCATCAGTGAGAAAACCCATAATTTAAAACCGCAGCATGTAACTTTTTGTTGTAGAGTATATTAGCATCTAGAACATGATCTCTGTAATTATCTTTGAATATGTATAATTCCATTTTCTATATGTTTATTTAAAAGAATGTGTTATATCAATAATTAAAGCAAGGAAGAATTCCATCTATACAGGGCTTTGTCTGCAATAAGATAAGCAAATATAAGACCAAGAATGAACCCAGCAGATTGAAGGCAAATGATCTTAACAATCCAGTCATAGAACCAGCTATTACTGGTAATTGCAATTCAAAATATAAATATGTGGATAGTAAGTGGAGTACTCCAAAATGAAACGATAATTCCTGCTGTAACCTCCTCAACACAAGTGCAACTGTTTTGCATTGTATATTATAAAACAGATAGGATACAGATGAAGTCAATGCTAATTTTAAGTTTTACTTTCCAGAAGAAAATGGTATCATAACAGAAAATTGAATGCAAGGAAATATATATATAAAATCTAATGCTCCTTAATAAAGTAGGTATCATATTTTTCATGAATAAGGCAGTTAATGGATGCAACACTGCTAATATTGTGTGATTAACTGAAGCAAGTGTGACATATCAGCTTTTACACTGCTTTCAGATGAACAAAATGCAAAGTACTATGAATACTGAGGCAAAAAAATGTAAATGTTTCACTTGATAGACAGCCTTGACCTTCAATACTGCTACAGAACAAAGAAATTATATTTTAGCTTTTCTACATTCTGCTTGATTAGCAATCATAATTAACAAAACTTAAAAAGCATTTCTTGCTTGCTTTGCATAAAAAAGAAAATATGAACTATTGAGTTCTCCTTTTAATGTCTTCCTTAAGTTAGGCCTGATGAAGCAATTTGTTACTGCTCTGAATAAGGATGGTGATTGTTTCACTTTCTTGTTACAAAATTCCAACAGGAAACTGAAGCTAAGATAGCAGGTATTTTCGTTAGATCCGAGATTTGTGAGCTTATGCAGGATGAGACCTTTGATTTTGATTTCTCATTAGAGAAATCAGTATGAATGGCATACAAAAAGTGACAGAAAACTATCTTGGCAAAAAGAAATCTCAAAACTATAAAGAAATTATGGAGGAAATGTTACAACATTTTAGAAATCTAGGGTGTAGAATGAGTGTTAAAGTGCATTTTCTCAACAGTCATATTGATTACTTCCCTGCAAATCTTGGTGCAATGAGTGTAGAACAAGGTGAGCAGTTACATAAAGACATTAAAACAATAGAAGCCTACTAACAAGGCCATTATGATATGTAAATGATAGCTGGTTACTTTTGGTGTTTGGAAAGAAACACTAGTGAAGAACATCAGAACTTTGAAAAAAATTAAGTTTTCTTCTCCCTAATAGTGAAAAAGTTTGGAAATTCATAATTATTAACAAAAAGTTCTCTTTTTTCAATATATTCTTTAATATAAACAGTGTAATACATTTAATTGAGAATATTTTTTAATGTTTAAGTTATAATGAAGACTACAAAAACAGTTTTGTCTTAACTATACATATTAAAATTTAATAATATTTAATCAAAAATATAAGTACATAATTATAGTTGATGTGATTTTGCTTAAAAACCTAGCTTGACGGAGTAAAACTGAAAAAATATTCTAATTCAGGGCATTCATATTACATATATTCAGGCAGAAAAATAAAAAAAACAAGAAAAAAATTTTTTGTAGACCAATAATAATTGTTTACTTAGTGCTATGAGTGAAATATGTAGTCAGGAGTTTGTAGTTTATGACTCAGATCTTGGATGCCCATTGATGTCAACTAAGCAATGTTCATGCAGTCAGAATTAATGAGATCATCCATGAAAATTGACAGCTCACTGTTCAAGAAATTGCTGAAGAACATGACATTTCTGTGGGATCATGTCATGAAATCTTTGTATGCATCATGTTGCAGCAAAGTTTGTACCTCAGTTGTTGACACATGAACAGAAAGACAACCACATTATGATCTGTCATGTGCTTTGGTTTGCATTGATGAGGATGCAACATTTATGAATAAAAAATCACTGGTGAAGAGGTTCTATAGTTATGATGTTGAGACCAAACTTCAGTCAACATAATGAATTAGAAAATCTTCATCAATACCAAAAAAGCTCATTAGACCAGATCAAACGTCACAGTACCTTTGATGGTTTTCTTTAACAATTATTTCTGCCAGAGGATCAAATTGTGACATCTCCAAAAAAACATGAAAAGGAAGAGACTCGGACTGTATACAGTCAATTCATGGATCCTGTAAAATGATAAAGCACTAGGGCATTAATCATTGCTTGTAACCTTTGCATGAAAAACAAGATAACTGTTCTTCCCCACCTTCCATATTTTTCGGACTTAGCATCTGCACACGTTTTTTAATTTCATAGCTTAAATATATGACAGATGGATGAAAACTCAACTTTGTTAAGGAAAATGAACAAAATTCATAACTTCATGCATTGTTAAAAAATGCATTTCAGGATTGCTTTCCAAAGTTCAAATATCATTGGAGAAGGTGCATTAATAAAGGGGGAAATTACTTCATGGGAAACAAAGCTGAGCAAGATACAAGTAAGCTCAAATTTTAAAAAAAATTTAAAAAGCTCTGTTATTTTTTGAACAGACTAAGTTATGTAAATTAATTAATCTGTTGTCTAACACACTCTTTACAAGCTTCACTGTGTAAGTTCCAACAGAATTTTTTAAAAATGTCTTATTTTTCAAAAGTTCTTAAATGAAAGACTAAGTTATGTTCTCTTTGTTGATATTCAAAGATGAAAGTAACCTTCATTCATGACAGTAAACAAGTTTTACTTGTGTCTGCATTGTTTAAAAATTGTAAATACAGTTTAAATTTTTTTTGCACTGAGTTATTTCTCATTCAAAAAAGCAATATCAAAGACAACCAGATATGGAACCAACACAAGTGTAACCCATATTAAGCCAGAATGCCAAAAGAAAATGAAATATAGGTACCCTATTTCAGCATTATGAAGTCATGAAATCTGCTGATAAACTTTTATCTTGAAGCATAACAATTTTGCATAATGATGGAGAACTGTTTCAATCATATACTCATTAGGAGGTAATTCATTTATGATTAATGTCATGACTTCTAAGACTAGCAGTTCATATTACTCTTAATTTTTTCATATACATAACATGATGAATAAAGCTTAAAATATTGTTGAATGTGCTAATATAGTCATTAGCACTATCGATGAAAATTAATTGTCCCATGTAACATGTTTGGTGATGGAAGGAGTCATAACAGAATTTTTGTTGAATGCCAATCTTAAATCTAATTCCTAGTATATGTAGTTTAAATAACTGATAATGTTTCAATACTCGGGTTGCTTAGCTTCTGTTATAAAGTAAACCACGTGTTTTATTTAAGATATTACAAAATATATTTTAGAAATAATGTTCCATTATTTAAACCTTTTTGCAGGTGTTTGGCATAAAATGAATTTGTTAAATATTTTTAATTACAGACTGGAATAATACTAAAGCTGTTTTTTTAAAATATGTGGAACAATTTGGTGTTTGCATAAGAATATTACGTTCAGAGATTAATTGCATCCTCTCAATGTTTCAGTAACTATCACCTTGGAACTAAGATTCTCTTTTCAATTTTACTGACTTTAATTTTACTCTCTGTTAATATGCAAGTGTAAATTTGCCATCAAGCATTCCTAAAACTTAAAACAGCAAACACGATAGTTCTGTTGTGTGCTCTGGACCCTTCATGCAATGCAACACCTAATGAGCATAGAGAGAAAAAAAGAGAAAAGAAGAAAGACAAATGTATGTGTTTTCAGCATATAAGCAAATATAAATATACATATTCCCAATGCTTTTAGTATCCAAATATTAATATTAATTCATAAATCAAAACACAAAAACACAAAGTGAAAGAAAAAGTTTCACAATATTTAATTAAAATAAAATGGATATTAAAACATCTGAAAAATCCTTTTCCATTTTTATCATTTAACATTCATGGTGCACATTTTTAGAATGTATGTTCTCAGAACATATTCTGTCAACTCAGAATACAGATGTGGATATGTACAAATTAAAGTTAATGGTATTGTTGAGGAACTTCGTTGAAGGTTTTCCTTCCTACCTTACTCTCTCTCTCTCTCTCTCTCTCTCTTTCTTACAGCAATATAAGCAACATTGATAGCTCTTGTGTATATGAAACATTAAAAGAAACTCTACTTTTATAACTGGAAGCATTAAAATCAATATATACTGCACCATTATAACTGAATAATGAGTTATAATGATAGCTAAAATAGGAACAAATATCTAAGTAAGGATTAAAATAAAAAGAAAAGCAGTGACTGAAATAGCTTTTGGTAATAAATTGCATAATGACATATAAATAATGATATCCTTCTTATTACCTATTCTGTATAACATAAAAGTTTCAAGGTTTTCATTATGTAACTCAACTTTTAAGAGTTTTCAATGCTGTCTGTTTCCACAGCAAGCCTTGTGACTTTCTTCCTATTAAACCATGCATTACATTCAAAGCTGATCTAATGCAGTGAATGTCTGTTTAGCATACGTTGCAGCTATTAGAGGAAAGACTAACTGAAGATTCTTGTTATTAAAGTAAAATTTAAAAATAAAATAAACGTGGAAGCACAAATCCCAATCTTTTATTATACCATAACTATTCAATGTTCATAAATTTAACATAAATACATTTTGCAAATATTTCACTCTCATAGCATTTTTTGTTACCTGATAGTCTAAAAAGAGTATTTCCAATAGTTTAGGTATATTTTTTAAACAATTATCTCAGAATCTTAAATTAATGCTAAATTGCTTATTTATATTATGATAAAACTCAAGGTCGTTGGTCACAGGCACATACTTTTTATTTGAATTCAATGCATAATTTTAATAAGGCCTAAATTGAACATTTATTTCATGAAATACAGGGTTATAGAAGTGAATTAAAATTCATGATTAGTTGATGTACCATATGTTCCAGACAGCCATCTGCTAGCCACGCAAGCAATGGCTGGCCAGCTGGCAAATGACTGAATGGGGTGTGAGGTATTGCATTGTTTAGTAACAAAAATGCAGAAGAACTTTTTTTTTTCCCCTTGTGCTCTGTTTTACAGTTCTTCACATATCCATCAATTGCTCATTTAGGAACATTTATTCCTAAGGTGTTTTTGGGGTGCAACATCAAATTAAAAAATTGCCAATTTGTGCTTTTCAATGAGATCAGCTTCCCTTAATATAAATTTTAGAAATTCTTATGGTTATGAAATGCACAGCCAACATTTTTATATAAAATATTTTACAGGAACTCAGAATATATATATTATATTTATTACTACACTACATGTTAACTTAAGGGGAATGAGAAGGACCATTAACAACTATTACTCTTAATTACACAGACAGCTCTTAATATGAAGATCATGTGCCTCCTATATTTTTGTAGCTTAAACCACAAGTAATTACTAGAACAGGTGTAAAAATGCTGTCTATCAGTTGTTTTATTTATATATATATATTTTTTTTTACTATAGAGATATTATGTTCTTTCATTCTTTTCATAGTTCTTTCAGGTACAAAAATATAATATATTAGAATTATTTTTTCAGTCAATTGTTTTATAATTGTCAGAGAAGTATTTTGGTTTCTGATAGTAGATTTCTGTATACCTCTAAAATGCTGAGGTTAAGATTTCCCTTGTCCACTACTCTCACTAGAAATTGTGGTGCCGATGTCTTCCTCTTCTTCCTCCTTTATCTGAGTACGGACAGTTGTACCTGGAGGCTTACTCATTTTTCTTGGAAAGGATGTTGGTGCTCCTAATGCTGCTCCATTGTTCTGCTGTGGCTTTCTGTTTAGCAAGTAGTCCAGATCATGTGATATTCGATCTAACATATCTTCCTCTGATGCAACTGCTGCTGTAATTGAGATAACTGGTTGTGATGGTTTCTCTCTACCCTCGGGTTGTTTTCTCTCTACCTCAACAAAAGAGTCATCAGCACCCTCACCAGCAACCATTCTCTGCTCACTTGGCAGTGGAATTTCTTGTCCATCTGGCTTATCTGAATTATCAGCACCAATTTTTTCAATTACTATTGTTTCCTTCACAACAGCACTATCCTTTTTATCCTCCATTACCCCATTAGCACAACATGGACTAGCTGTTTCCACCGCAGCAGTCACTTCTGCCATTTCAAGGACACTCCTGTGGCATGGTTCTACATCAACACTACAGAGAACTATAGCTGGGGCAGGTTCCATTGCACTACATCCAGGATCCTCAGATCCCTGCCTCTCGTGATGCTGCCGCGGTGCTGCTATTACACCTAACTCTACACAAACTCTAGTTGTCACAATTTCTTGTTGTGTTGTGGATACATTTTCATTCTGTTCACGAATGTAACACTGTCCTGGTTCAGGCCTTGGGATGCCATTATGATAAAAGCCTCTCACAAACCTCCACTGATCTCCTGACCCTGAGTGTGCTGGTTCATCAGGAGCTGCAGCTGTTGATATGCCTACATCCTTTTCTACATATTCTGAAAACATATCAACTGGGCCCTTGGAAGCATTAGTCTGGGATTTGTATTTGGTAGGACTAGTTCCATAGTTTTCCACATCCAACTCATCATCTTCCCTACTGTTACTGCTGCAGCCACTATGCCGTGGACCTTTACTATCTGAACTACTCCCACGGAATGTAACCCTAGAACCTGCTATACACTCTTCAGCTGAACCCTCCACACTATGCACAAATGTTTCTATGGTGCTTGGAGCACCTTCTGATGGCGGTGTTCGCTGGTAACTTCTGCTAGTGGTTTCCACCATTAACAAACCCTCAGTAGGATCTCCATCATCATCATCCTCACCTCCTGGGCACGTTGTCGAGCTTCCATGGAGATTGAGCGAACTATCAGCACGAGGTGGAGGTCCCTCACTCTCTGCATCACCTTCTTGCTTTGTAAAAACTGCAATATAATACATCACAGTATGTCAGACACAAATTATAGAAGGACAAAAATTATGTTAGAAAATCAATCACAATATTTTATTATGTATGGGCATTAAGTATTGCACAATTTTACATCTTGTTTTTCATTTTCAGAAATATCAACAACAAGCAGATAATGCACCCATATTTTCAAAAGTATATAATAGATTACATCTTAATTGTTTTCCTCCTTTGTCTACCATATCACACATCCCACAAGTTGTAACCATTGATGTGAATTTTTTAAAACTTTAAGTATATATTAATGAGATGAATTCCAAAAATGGTTATATTTAAACCATAGGAAGGATGCAACACCATGGCAGGTTTCTACTATTTTTGGATCTGCTATTATACAAGCAACGATTATGTGGACTACCCTGAATGGATTTGAAACAAATGGAATTTGGCCACCAAACAAAAATATCTTTAGTGAGTTTCACTTCTTGCCTGCAGACACAACAGACATCGGAGAACACCAATAACAATATCAGCTCAGCCATTGCATCCTGCTACTCTAGAAGTAGTCCTAAATAAATCTATATAAAGGGAGAAATCAGATTCCAATCTTGATATTATGCCTAAAGCAGGGAATTCAAAAAAATGCCTCAAATGACAATTCATAATTTTGAGCACAACCAGGATGGTCTTGAATGGCAGAAAAATCTGCTTTCAATGTGGCATCAACTCAGCTTGCATTACTACCCATCCCAAAGATTAAATATGTTGATTTGGCTTATTTACAGATGCTTTTTAACATCTCAGGTCATCAGCATCCCATTCAATTCACGGTATGAAACAATCAATTATTTGCTCCTACTTTCAGCTTGAAGTTCTTTTACATGTCGTAAATCTATAAACATGGGATCCACAGCTATACTGCTCTTATGAAGGAAGCCATACTTAGGATTTTTAAGCTTGAAAAGATCCATAGGTCCTGGTTGGGATTGAACCTGCTATCTTGGGTTTAAGAGGCAAGTGTGGTTATCATTACACCATCAGGACCAACATTAATTGTATAAAAAGATCTATATGGAGAATGGGAAAATCTGCAATTCTAATACCATCTCCCTAAAAAATTAACTGAGCTGAGAAGAAAACATAAGAGGAAGAAAAAATCCAAAGAGGATAGAGCAAAGAAGACAATGTTGAAGGCACTAGAATCAAAAAACAGAAATGGTGAGGCAAAGAAGAATCATAACAATCTAGAAAGTGTCTAGAAAATAAAAACCAAAAAATCAAAAGAAAGATGCAGAACTAGATTCTAATTTAAGAGATGATGTTGAAAATGAAGTTTAATGCTCGTATTTTGGGTTCTTTATATTCAAGTTCAGTTGAAGGTTGGATTTTCTGTATGAAATGCACAAAGTGGGCTCATAATTTTTGTGCATTTGTTGACAGTGAAGGCAATGACATAACTCATGTTTATGAACATTACTAGACTTTACTTCAACCTTAAGAGTGGGGCAAAACAGGGAACGGGGTACTATTTATTGTAAAAAAATCACGTTTTTTTAATTTTTTATATAATAACCAATTTTAATGGTGCAAAGTAAAGAGTAAATATGAAAGAATGTATTTCTGCCAAAGGTGTGTTATAATTTTCCATACATACCTCAGTATTTAAAATAAGTGTTAAGTACCTTGTTCCATGCTTCCCTCCCTTCCCATATAGCTAAATAGAAAAGATATTTACATCTTAATGGACTGTTGACAGATTCTGAACTGTACTCTTCATCTCCTGTGTCCAGTTTCAACTTCCGTAAAACTTGGATATGGTGGGGTGTTTCACTTTTCAGAATGTAGAACAAAAATATAATAAATCCCTGTAAGAAAAAAATTAATTTGATATAATATATTCATTACAACAATTTATGTAGGATACATAATTTAAACAGATTCTGAAATAATTTAACTAAATTGTTAAAACATTAACTTACTAATTCAAAATTTATTAAAAGTAATTTTAAGATTTTCTTAGAGCTTATACACCACTGATTGAAAATCATAACAATTTTCTGTTTACTACAAAACATAAATGAAATAAGTCAAGCTATTCTACTATTAGTGGGTCCTTGACCTTCAGTTAGTTCAAAAGATCCTGGCTTCATTCCTGCCTAAGTGATAGATCTGGCAAGATCCCCCTCTTCAGAATCTAGAAGAAGGAGATTTCCCTATCTTAATCCGAAACATAGTATATAATTATTCTATTAAATTACCTAAATAGATTGCAAACAAATCCTATATAATACAACTACAAACCCGCAATCTTGAATCAATATTGATTTACTTAACATACATAATTGTACTTCACTGTAACATCCTGGTTATTGGTGCTTAGGGATTAACTCCATTTGTTATTGAATACTATGCAGTGCCAACTACTCTATTCTTCTCGTTTTTCTCTTAATCTTCCTAGATATTTTGCTATTTTTTGAATATCTTCCTCTTTTGCCCTTTATTATTATTATTATTATTATTATTATTATTATTATTATTATTATTATTTCTAGAGGCAGATTATCTCAGTTATATTCCCACATTCCTCTCTCAAAATGTAACTTCCACATATGCAGAAGGTGCCAAAAAATGTATACTTCAAGCATAGAAAAAAAATGTGTTAACATAACCAGACTGAATTCACACAAACAGAAAATGATGAGCACTAATCATCTTAGACTTTACTGTTACAACCGTTGCTCAAAATGCCCACCATTGGTGCCGATACGCTTCTAAGTATGTTTTACTACTAATTAAGCAACATTTGCGAAAGTGCCCTTAGCAATTGCAACACATGCCAATTCAATTTCTTCCCAAAGTGCTGCCAGTGTAGCCAGTTTTCTACAGTATACAACATCCTTAAGAGTTCCCCATAGATAGAAGTCCAATGGCGTTAGATCCAGAGAACATTCTGTTCTGTACAGGCCTCCATTGCCTTTAAACTTCAACAACATTCTTAGTTTTCCAATACCACTCCAAAATTGCTTTCAGCTGTTCAAACAATTATCTTGGCTCCATTTTGTTGTAGCAATGCTAGCATAACATAATGTGAGTCACATATGTTCACAGAACTTCATACAATAGTAATGACTGCATTTGTTCATTGTTGATTTACCTGTCACGCAGCAATGTTATCATAATGTAAGTCACATCTGTTTTCAGAACATTATGCTACATACTACTGTCTTTTTTGGTCCAACTTTGAAATATATTAAATAGACATCTACTCTGAAAGTGTGTATAAATTTTTTTTTGCACCCTTAGTATATATTAATGAATAGCATAGCTTGCTGTCCTCACCTCTACATATGGGACATTTTACAAAATTATCTATTTATTAAGTTTATATGATCCATCCATCATCTAGGCTTAATGTTTCTGCCCCATATGCCATTTTTGCATCAACTGCATTGTATATGCTTTCTAAACAAAATACCCTTATTTCTGGTATTTTACTCAGACTATTCTTATTACCCTCACAGCTATTTACCTTTTTCCAATACACTTTTTTTCTAATCTACTCATAATCCATTGCTACTTAATTTCAATCCTAAATAATCTATCACTCTTGCCACTTTAACTTCTTTTCCTCGTATAAACCACTTCTCATTCCTTCTTAATTTATTCTCTTTCTTAAAGACTATAATTTTCATCTTATATTTATTATTTATTTTTCTATTATTTACTGTAACTATTCAGTGCTTGTATTACTTTTGTAAAACTCCTATATTATCTATTGATAATAGATAAATCTACCCCTATTGAGATGGATCCAGCCACAAAATCATCCATGAACAATAATCCTAGTATTTCTTTATTATTAACTATAGGTATATGCAAATAGTTTTTATCAAACTGCTCGCTAATATCATCTATAAAAACATTAAACAACACTGAACTTAGCATATACCTTTGTTTTAAACCTATTATATGCTGAACACTTGTTATCCTATCCCTGTCTTATTTAATACAAAATTCATTGTATTTATATATTTTATACATGACTTTTATGCATGATTATATAATCCCTTCCTCATTAATTTTACCAATAAGTCCTCCCTGCTAATGGTATCAAATTCTTGTTCAAAATCAACAAAAAATCATGTATACCTTCCCTCTTTTATGACTTAGATATTTATGTTCTATTGATTTAATAATAAGGATATTGTCTAAGGTTCTTCCTTCCCCTTTGAAAGCTTGATTGAAATTCCGGTATTTTTCCTTCTCTATCAAACAAAACCAATCTTTGTGCTGAAATATTAAAATATATTTTTCCAATTACTGACATTAAAGCAATACCTGTGTAGTTTGTAGGGTTATTTATATCTCACTTTTAAATTGATACCATTATTTATGATCTGCAATTCATTTATAATGAGCTGTTGAGCCAGATCTGTTGAATGTGTCATATATAATTAAATTGTTCACAATAGCAACATTAATTACACATTAAAACAAGTATTTCCACCATTTCTGTGAGGGTTCCCTTCTTTGGTTTGCAATGTCAAATGTTCCCCTTATTTTTAGTGTAGTTTATAACAGCATTAGGCCAGGGTATCCAAGTATCTTAATTTGCTCTTTTCTCCTGCCACTTTTCCTTTCTACCTCCCCATCTGTCCCAGGATCGAAATTATAGATATCAGAAGCATGCCCCTGTTATCATGCCAAACAACTGCAGTCATGCTTTTGTGTTACAGCTTGCGAGATTCACTGTTTTTCATTTTCAGCTGCTTAGGTTTGAAAATTCTTTTGGCCGATCTTTCCTTTCAGCATTAGCCCTATCACAGGCATATATTTTTCTATCCAAAAACAATTTCACTAGCCTTGGGGACATAAATATATGATCAAATACACATAATGCCACAACCCTGCATATTTTTTGTGATTATCTAACATGACCTATTCTCCAGAAGAAGATCACTGTTTCTTGACTTTTTTTCCCCAGATAGATATGTGATGAAAAAATGTTTAGCTCATTAAGTCAAACTGGGAGTCTATTTTAGAGGAAGTTCTTAGTTTTAGTCTGTTGCTGATTTTTATTTGGCCCCTGTTCTAGATATTCCTCAACACTGTCACTGTCACTTTGTTCCTACTGTTGCCTTCTGCTAACTCATTAAATCAAGACTTATTGAGCTACATTCTTTTCATAATTCCTCATAAATTGCTGCAAATGAATCTCACTTGTTACCTCATTGGAGTTGATAGTTGAACCATGCTCATGATGAAGACAACAGACTTTGAAAAATGACCAAGTAAGTGGAACAAAATTACTGAACTTTGAGTGATTTCTTAATAAAAAATTGCAAAATTATACTATAATTCACTGCAAAAATTCCCACTATTTAAAACAGTGTGAGTGTGGGTAGGTGTGTATCCGTTAATGCTCTAGTCGTCGCAATTTTTGTTTTCTCACGACATAACTCGGCATATAACCATCAATTCCTTTAGTTTGTTGGCCAGCAAAATTGAACATTGGGGGTAGGGGTTAATCTAAAGCAAAGATTTAAAAATAAAAAAAAGGGGGGGAACCGAGGAAAAAAAGAAGAAAGACATTACAAATGGCTCTAGCAGCTCTGCAATTTTTGTTTTTTTCTCAATGAAACTTGGTATATTTCTTTAAATTAAATTGGACAAATTTGGACAATTTTTTGAACATCATGGCAATCAGGTAATTCGGAGTGGGGGCATACCTGAAAAATGAATGGGGATTAAAGTAAAATTTAAAATCGCTCTAGCGGCAGGAATTTAAATTTTTTTTAAAGGAAACTCAGTATATGCCATTGAAATAAAATAAGAAAAATATTTTCCGAAAATGATTAAAACAAAGTGATCAATAGTCAATTACCAATACGCTGCTACAAAATATGGTTATCAGCAACTAAATTTCTTCATAAATGACTACCAACCTATCGCCACCAACTAAACCGCTTCATAATTGGTGCCCAATGTGGAGCTGCCATACACCAAATCACTTCAACTATTAAAATAATTATTACCATTGAAAACACAGGGCTCAAAACAATAAAAAGAGAAAAAATATAAGCTCTTATAATAAATATCGAACCAAAGTAAGTGGCATCAAACACATTCTCAGTAAAGATTGTGCTGAGCTAACCAGCCAACTAGAGCAGGAATTGGAAGAAGTTAGTACTTAGTGTGCAAACCACCATAATTTTGTCATTGTATCATTATTCTTATTCCTCAAAGCATTATTTTTAGCCTTCATTGCATAGAGTGCTGTACAATAACTGATCTAATACACAACCTTTTAATATGCTAGCATAATGAAGCTGATTATAACTGTCTTATCAAAACTGCATGTTCTTATGGTGTGGGCGATCCATAGAGCTCATTTTGCTTTGTAGGGCAGTCCTAGAAGTTACTTTATAGAAGACAAGCTCACGAATATTGACCATCTTGTCACTTATGGCTTAACAGATTGGATATCTTCCAGAAATATAAGGGACAGCTGACTCACTAAACTACAAGAAGCTATAATTCATCATCTTGTATAAAAATTTACTCAATAGATAGTTCAACATAATTTTAAAGAGTTATCTTTGCACAGATATTTTATAGACTCTAGTAATTTGTGGAATAATACAATTCCTCTGATGTAGGGATTTTTTCTGTTGCAGCTTTTGCTATGGTTATTCTATGATAATTATTAATACCCCTAGTATTATATGAATAATGATCTTTGTTTAATGCACTCTTACTTTATTTCTTTTTCATTATATATAATTTTAAATACATAAAACAAAACTACTGATTTTCAAATATTTCTTTTAGATACTGGCAGCTTTTTAGATTGTATTTAAATTTATTTTCACTATCCTATTTAAATATGCAATAGTTATTCCGCCCTAGATTTTAATTCTGTGCTTGCTCCATAAGTAAATGTATTATTTCATAATATACTGATTTTAAAATGTCCTATTCTAGAGACTTGATAATGTTCTCAGCAAATAAAACTGTGAACCTAACTTTTTGCAAAATATGTTTGTGTGTTCATTAAAGTTCAATGTTTTATCAATATGAATTCCTAGGAATTTAGTGTTTTTACCCGTTCAATAACTGAATTATCATGTACTATTTTACATACATTTTCTTGTTTTGTAAGCTGAAATAGAATGTATTTTGTTTTATCAACATTGAATTTAAGTTGAGAAACTTTTAAATCATCAGAGAGATGCAGTAATGCTTATGAAGCTTTGATTCCCAGATGGTTTAAATCTTTGTCCAAACAAATAAATGAGGTATAATCTGTAAAGCATTTAAGCTTATAATTTGGAATTGTGGCATATCATTTACATAGATTAAAAATAGCAAAAAACCCATCACTGAACCTAGTGGAACACCTGTTTTAATCTTATCGAATTTTGGTTTGATCCCGAGAACCTTTCTATTGTTCCAGAATATTTCAGTGCACTGCATGCAATTTTTTTAGATAGGATGAGAGAAAACCATGCATTTTACTCCTTATACCATAGCATTCAAGTTTCAATAGCAGAAGTTCATGAGACACACAGTTGAATGCTTTTGATAAATCTAAAAATATGCCAATTGTTTTATTACTTTGCTCTATATTTTTCACAACCCTAAGCATAAATTTTGATACAGCAGTGAGTGCTGATAAACTCTTTTGAAAGTCATATTGATTTTGATTTAATACATTACAAAACCTATACATTTCTTATGGATTACTTTTTCAAACAGTTTTGCAACCAAAGATGTTAATGTTATTGGTTTATAATTCTCAATTTACTTTCCTTTTAAAATAATGGTTGAACAATACAGTTTTCTATATATCTGGAAATGTGACATTTTGTATGGAATAGCTAATTAAATTTTAGAAGCAAGTTTTTGCAGGATTTAAGAATTTTTGGAATAATACCATCTCAACTAGATGCACTATTATTTTTTAAATTGCTTATTATGTTCTGTATTTCAGATTCATCCATTTCAAAGAGCCAAATAGTTTTTGTCATAATAATACTATTTTGTTCATATTGAACTACATAACCATTTTCTTCTGTGCATATGAAATACTTTTTGAACAAGTACAGATTTCATTTGGATTCACAATTCTCTGATCATTATCATTTATGTTAATATTTTTTAACCCCTCCTTAATTGGTTTTACTTTCTTGTTGACCATTGTCTACATTGTTTTGACATTATTTTCTGAATTTGCTATTTTCCTTCTATTGTTTTGATTTTCAAAATTATTTAGTGCTTGTTTATATTGCTTTTTATATTTATTATATAGAGACTTATCAATGTCCAATTTTGTCATTTTAAAAATTGCATAATTTTCTTTCATTTTATCATGAATGTCTGCAATTTCTGCAGGAGGTTTTTATCTTCTGTGACATGTTTGTTTTACGTCTTTTATTTATAGAACAAGTCACATAAAAATAACTGTTATATATATTAAAGAAACATTTCCACTTTTCATAATTGGGTATTGTCAAGTATACTTCTGTCCACTATTCCTGTACTAATCTTTCCCTTAGCTTACATAAATTTGGTGATTTTAAGGAATTAAGCCTCCTATGTACAAACATTATGCTTCTTGCTGACTTAAAATTTAACATAAATGCTTTAAGATATATTTATTTAATAATTAATCAAAAATGATTTTATTAATGAAAGTCTGGATTTATATTATGTACTGAAGTACTACAATATTTAGTGTTTCATCCATATGAAGGGTCACTGCATGTGCTATAAATTATGCCTAATATTAGTATGAAGTGTTTCAGTAAACTCATTATTCCTATGAAAGCTATCTGAACAAAATTATAAATAACCAAAAATTAATCGGCTTGTGCTTGGATTATTAACAAAGCTCATTTGTACCAAACTGAGAAAATTATTGTTTCATTGAACATTTATTTTTCATTACATCGCCATGATGAATCCAGCTACAATATTTTGATGAACGTTATAGGCATTTTGGAAAGTAAAAGGTGCAGATACTAATATTGGAAAGAACAGGAGCACAGATTAATTTCACTTCATCAAGGAAATAATATAGAAAAAAATTACTTATTTCATATACCACAATTGTTCTTTAAAAGATGTAAAATTTTTTCAACATCTAATGCAATGTAGAATGTAATTTAATTTATTATTAGCTTTTGTTTGGCCATATTTATATTCTGAAAATAATAAAATAAATAACATAATTAAAATGAGAAAATGACATAATGTATTAAAAATTAATCATTTCACTTGCTCACACTTACTCTGTTAAATACAGTAATCTGAGTGTAGTTTTATCACATTTTAGTAGTTCATTTTTCAGTAAAATATATTTTTATTGCAATATTATGTCTTCTTATTTGTTTTGCAATTCTAATATGATTCTTGTTTGCATTATATATGGATAATAGCTAAAAATTAATAAAAGCTGTAAATAAATATCTCTCATGTCATATAGGCACCCTGTGCAACAGTGCCCCATAATTAATTTTTAATGAGCTGCATATTGCTACTTTTATTCTAACCATTATGTGAGTGATCTTCTCTGAATTTTAAATACTTAATGTTCTGGTGCAAATCTCCTTAAAAAAATGGATCAAACTATCTGCAGTACTTACCAATAAGGCACTTGTAAAGCTAAAAATATAGTGGCATATAGAATGTGGAACATTGATATAGAATATGCTGGAAGCCTCCATTACCACCATGATGGAAAATATCACTGCAGCTCTCCTTAAAAGTCCCACTCTGTAAAATAATAATATACATTTATTGTAAAGCAACAAGAGAATTAAGTTTTATTTACTGTTATAATATATGTTCATGCTAATAGCAAGTATGATAATGATGATAATTGTATAGATTTCACTAAGATACGTATGTGCTCTAATCCATACTGGGCTAAAAAATAAAGAAAGCCAAAGGGACAGGTTGACTGAGAAGGCAACACTTCTAAATGCACTGAAAGCAGATTCCATTATTAAGGACAGGAGAAGAGCGTGAAACATAGTTGGTCGTTGGTTACTGGTGGCCATTGGGGATGTTTATATTTATCATTTTTCCCTAGCTTCCCAATAAAGAGCTTCCAAATTATTTTTCAAGATGTAAGAGCATGAAACATTTGGATGAAGAAAAAGCAGCAGGTATGTAGGAATTGCTTTGAGAAAATTTACAAAGGCCCCCTCCCCCTCCATTTACTCTGGATTACGCTAGGTCTCTTAGTACAGCATAGAACACTAATTATCACTTTATTAAAAATACATTCTGACTTTTTAGCCTTGCTCAATAGCTATGAAAACAATATGAAAGTCCTTAATTGATGGTATAGTAATATCCAATTAAGACCTAGTTAAAAACTCCCAGTTCTGAATAACAAACATTATATTATAATGGTTGTAAGCCTCTGCTACATTATTTCATCTTCTGAGTGCAATAATTGCATAGTAAATTAGGTAATATTTTATATAATATGATTTGCAAACTCTAAAGCTTTCAGCAGCACCCTTCTGTCCTCTTCTTTTATAGTTCTGCCAATCAGGAAGCATAATATTAGGAGACGGACCTTTTTGATGGTTTTGAGAAAGAATAGCTCAATCATGTATAACATTAGTTTAGACTATTTGATATTTTAACATTAATGATATAGCAGCACTCAGAATATGAACATGATAATAATACTGGTCAATATTCATTTTATTGATAATCGCATTAAAAGCAATTTAAGATGCTAACAGCTTTTTAAAGTTCATTATTCTATCTCTGCATTTATATATGTAGATTTTCTCCTATGTTTTTAGCTCTGTAGTCCCTGTGCTGACTTTAATAATTTTGCTTCTTTCCTATGTCATGGTTCTCTGTCCAGAAATCAGATGCCACTGTTGACTTCTCCATTTTGAATTTAATGTTCCTAAAGTGTTCTTTTAATCATGTACTTATGATTCACTTTGTTTTGCCAATATAGATATTTTTGTATTCTGCACATTTTATTTGGAAAAATATCTGTTTTTTTTTTTTTCTCTGGAGAAATACTTTCATTAATATTGCCCATGCAGGAGATTTTTTAACTTTAAATTTGTTTATTGGTGCCAATCTAACATTAAAATCTTTTAAAATATTTTGAAATTTGTGTATAGCCCAAGGAAAAGATGTGAAATTTTAAACTTATCTTATTTTATCTTATCTTTTTCTGCTAAATGATTTCTTTAACTTCTGCACTTTTTATGAACCAGTTCTTTGCTAAATCCATTTATAATTGCTGTTTTCTCTATTTGTTTGTATTCTTCAGCTGTTGATTACTGCATATTTATGTGTTTTGGGGTTAAATTTTCAGCTTTGATGTAATTATCTGCATGTTTTTTCTGTAGATTCTAATTTCAGGTTGCTTTGATGTTTTATTATTTTAATGTCAAAGAATGACAGCATGATAATGTACTTCTGTTTTATATGTGAACCATATATTTTTTATCTTGTATATTCAAACGATTTGTCATCATTGTTTTTTGTTAACTATGGCAAATATATCATTATCATGCTTGTATCAGATTTTAAATATGTATGGGAATGGTGTACTGATATGTGTTTCAAATCTGCTCATGAAGAGTTTAGCTAGAAATGGACATAAGGGGCATAATAAATCCTGATTTTTTTTTTTATTATAGAATTTGCCCTTGAATGAAAAATAGGATTGATTTAAGTAAATTTCAGTGAGTTTTGTATTTCTTTATGTGTACATCATTAATTTTGCTTATTCTTAGCCAGTCATGAAGATAAGTTATATCTTCCAAGTTTCCTTTAGGGTATTTGGAAACAAGAGATTCTAGGTGAAAGATACTAAGGTGCCCGTAAGTTGTAACTTTATATCCTTAATTTTTTTCTGTTAGCTGAAATGAATTGTTTATACACCTGCTTTGAAATTTTAGTAATATTCTGAACCTGTGATCTATTAGCTAGCCAGTCATTTTACTAAATAGTATGATGGTGTGTTAATGTTGTAAATGGTAGGTTGCACAAATTTCAAAATATACTAATGATTTTAATATTAAACTGACATCAATAAGCAGATTTAATGTTAAAAATCTCCCGAATAGGAATATTAATGAAAATATTTCTCCAGAGAAAAAAAGCAGGCATTTACCAAATAAAATGTGCAGAGCGCAAAAAAATTTATATTGGAAAAGCAAAGAGAAACATAAGCACAAGGTTAAAATAACACTTCAGAAACATTAAATTCAAACAAATAGAGAAATCAGCTGTGGCATCTCATTTCTGGACAGAGACCTATGATGTAGTGAATGAAGCAAAATTATTAAAGTCAGCACAGGGACCCACAGAGCTAGCAACATGAAAGAAGAAAAAAAACACATATATACACACACAGAGACAGATTAATGATCTTTGACACTGAAACATAAACTTTAAGTTTGTCACACCTCCACCAGAGCAGAATATGCATCTGTGAACTATCTAGCAGTCAGCATTTAGTCGAGGTTGCAAACAATGGTCTGTGAAACATGATCTAAATATAAACAAGTAAAGCCAATAAAAGTGTCTAGTTCAACTCAGTCTTACAATTATCTTAATTGTATAATTTTCTTCACTGTACCAGCTCCAATTAGCACTTCAAGTTAATGGATGTAATGTTTTATTTTCTGTTCAGTTTATATTATTCCTTTCGGTCCATTTCTTTTAAGCTGACAATAACAGAATTTAAATATATACTATGATAATGGGTTCAGTAGGATTGGTGTTCCCTGGTAGTCAGTTGAGTATGTCCTTTAAGAAGAGTGGCAATTATTAATAGTTGGTTAACACGGATTAAAATTGTGAAAAAAAGCATAAAGCAACAGAATCAAATAGTATGGGTCTATCAGTCTCAAGCGTCAAGTCTTCTTTAACTGGGGGATGTATACACAAAATGAGATTCGAAAAATGGAAAACAAATTGTCTTGGCTTTCAGCAAATAGTTCTAGAGGGGTTATGTACTGTTCAGAAATTCACAGTTAGGTGCTATTAAAGACAGTACAATGCATATTGAGACAGTTTTCATTGAAGGGGTGAATGCAAACAACAATAAGAAGTTAAATGATAAAATTTGTGATCAAAGGAGGAGTAAGGTTCACATGAAGTGTGAATCAATTTTGAACAAAAGTAAAAAGAGAAAAGATCTCTCTGAAGGTTTCAGGAAATTGTAAGAAAAAAATCTAGAGAAATTTCAAGTGACCACAAGTGTTTTTAGAATAGCTTATCTTGTACATAAAGAAAACAAGTCATTCTTACTTTTTAAATGTTTATGTGAATTGGAAGCATTGAACAGATTGATATTGTAAGCATGCTATTCATATCATCTTATGCAAATATAACACATTTTATTAGCAAACATATGTCGTCTCTCTTAATGATGTGCATAATTGATTATTGTTGTATTTTCAGCATTTTTGTCATTGAAAGCATAAATCAAGCAAACAAATCATGCTTAATTACCTTGTGTTCATTATGTCTATTATAGCTCACTATTTCTATGATATTATGCAGTTTAATTTATTAACAGGAGAAGCCATTGCTGTCAGTATTATCTTTTGCTTTATTAGTAATGGTATTCCTAAGTGACTTCAGCTAAGCAGTTGACAGAATTTGCTTTAGATAGAGTCGCAAATTCACATGGAATTTACAGAGGAACAGGTAGATACATTTGTGAAAACTATAATCGTAACTTTGTAGTTAGTTTGAATTATAAGCTGGTGCAGGGCATACATTTCTGATAAATATAATCCTAACATTATAGCTATTCATAGTTTGAATTATTAACTGGAATTTGCAGTACATTATATAATAGATACCTACTATGTCTGCTCTGTCCATTTCAGGTCTTTCATGGACACAATGTATTCACTCTTTTCCACAAGCCCAAAAATTCAACATGAATTGACTGAAATTGCCATGACGAGGACTTGAACTGCAAAAATTAGGGAGGATATTTTTACATTTATTTGAAGCATCCTCATGCAATTCCATAACAGCTGTGATGTCAAATTATACTTTGCTTATCCAGTGTTTTACCAACCAAAAAAACAAATTCACTGTCATCACAAAGCAGAACAAAGTAAAAATTACTTCGTGTAATTTCATCATAAAACTGGTTATTTTAAGGATGATCTGGAAATAATAAAGCCACTTTCCTTTTATCTGCAGTATAGGAAATTTGATACTATACTGCTTTTTCAGAAATAAAACTTTGCATTGATGCAATGACTGCAATGAAAGACAAAAATTGTGTTTATCTTCAAGTTGAATACTCAGTTGCAAAAACATTCATAGGTCACCCTATTTCCAAATCTATCTCCAAACATTTTTAGCTGAGCTAAAAATCACTCACAAATTCAAGCAACAATTTCTTCAAGGATTAATGGAAAATATGACTGTGAGATTTTTCCATGTTAATTCATTTTTAGAGAGTGAAGTTTTAAATAAAATGTGGTGCCACAGGAAGAAAATGAATTAGTGTTATTTGGTGATGAAAAAATTGAATCTTTATATAACACTTTGAAATTAGTGCCTTCTATTGTGAAAACTTTGAAAGAATGTTGCCAATTCAAGAGACTGAAGGAAAGCAAATTGATTGGTAAAATATTAAGGAAAATGATACAAAGGGTACAGATAATATCGGTATCTTCTTCAGAATGTGAAAGGGGTTTTAGTGTCATGAATAATGCCCTTACTAAACTCCAGGGATTAAAGAGAGAGAGAGAGAGACAGAGAGAGAGAGAGAGAGACTTTGTATGTGACTGTTAAAGGGTTATGCTTAAAAAATTCCTGCTGAATGTCTAATTATCATATTCATATTAAAGAGTTTCTTGCAAGCATTTTTATGAAGGTTGAAACCTGGTTTTATTATTAAGAGCCAGAATCTAGAAGAAAATCCTTAGAAAGGTTACACACATCCCTTCTTATCAAAAAAAAAATTCCAGCCTCCTTTGCTGGAAAGCTTATGTTGACATTGTTCTGGAATATGAACCAATTCTTGAAGACCAAGAGAAAGAGAAAGTAAACAGTATGAGGCACAGCACTATACTGGAAGAGAAACTGAGTCCTAATTCCTTCTTGTTGGTTTGGACTTCTGTTGAAATACTCCTTCATAAAAATGCATAACCACACACTGCTACTGAAACAGTTATTATTATTAAATATAACATTTAATTTCATGTCGGAACGATTACTGTGAAGCAACTATTATGTTCTTCATTATCTAGTGAGTCGATTTGATATACTGTTGAATTATGCAAAACCAGTTTTGCAGGCTTTTGCCTGCATCCTCAGTTGCGAGTCGACTGTTGGCTTCATTGTTGGTTGGCTGGAGGACTTGGTGTAGCTCTCTTGGACATTTTATGAACTTCTGGATTAATTTGTCTTCTGTTGGGATCTCAAAGTTCATAACCTTATCCTCATATTTTTTTATACAATTTTTTTCCCAGCTCAATGGATCGATCTACGAATTTCAATAATTTCACTTCCATTGGAGAGATAAACATGATATAGAAATGGGAGTGAAATTATTGAAATTTGTAGATTGACCTGTGGGCTGGGAATATGGGAGAAAATTTATATAAAAAAATATGAGGATAAGGTTATGAACTTTGAGATCTTAACAGAAGACAAATTAATCCAGAAGTTCATAAAATGTCCACGAGAGCTACACCAAGTCCTCCAGCCAACCAACAATGAAGCCGACAGTCGACTCGCAACTGAGGATGCAGGCAAAAGCCTGGGAAACTATTTTGCATAATTCAACAGTAAGTGGAGCATAAGATTATCAAATCGACTCACTAGATAATGAAGAACATTTATTATTATGTTCAAAAACTGAAATTTGAGATCCTAAACCATCCACCTTGCTTATTCATGTTAAGAAAGCATAATGTTGAAGATTTCCAGCAATGATGAGGTGAAGGAGGTAGTGCATTTCTGACTTTGCAATGAATGCAAAAATTATTTCTTTAGAATAGAAGTTTATTGAAAGAAATGCAATGAAAAAGCTGATGACTATGTCAAAAATAACTAATACTATTACATTTGTATATATGTCTGTGAGGTATGCATCTCAATCAAGCCCTTAATTACTGAATTGCCTTATATTATATGTGATACAAAGGGTTAATACCTGAACAATCTAATGTTTTGTGAATTGCCTCTCTGTCTCATAGCAAAATTCTGAAAATGGTTCTTCATAAAGCAAAAAAGAAAGTACTAGAGGGTGTTAGAGGATAATTAGAACAGGAAGAGCAAGAGACAAAGGGTTAATACCTGAACAATCTAATGTTTTGTGAATTGCCTCTCTGTCTCATAGCAAAATTCTGAAAATGGTTCTTCATAAAGCAAAAAAGAAAGTACTAGAGGGTGTTAGAGGATAATTAGAACAGGAAGAGCAAGAGACAAAGGGTTAATACCTGAACAATCTAATGTTTTGTGAATTGCCTCTCTGTCTCATAGCAAAATTCTGAAAATGGTTCTTCATAAAGCAAAAAAGAAAGTACTAGAGGGTGTTAGAGGATAATTAGAACAGGAAGAGCAAGAGCTTCACAACCCATTTTATCAATTAATCCTTAGGTGAAATAGAATGTTATGGGCATTGTTATGCTAATAAAATGATTTTTCTTTTAGTTAATTTACAAAGAAACTTCTCAGTGATTGAACAACCAGAAATGATGATTTTTCTAGGTTTCAGAACTACACACAATATGCATCTTTCTGCATTCTAGAAAAAGCTATGCATATTCTTTTTTAAGACAAGGCTATGAAGCTGATCTAACAAGTTCATGTTTCCATCTATAAAAGAATTCATACAGCTCATGATTCTGCTTGCAACCAGACACATCCATATAGTACGATGAAGTAAGTGGTGAATATTATTTAATGAGAAATCCAGCACACTGAATGGACAAAATGTAGTTCTCAATGATTGTCTGTCATGTTAATTGTCTTCATGTGATGCAAGATATTGATATCATTAGTAGCTCATGGAAGCAATAATCAAATGGTAATCATCCTTTTTCTGTTGTAGTTTTGCCTATATTGTGGTATTACTCACTAGTTACTTTCAGTACAACCCTCATGATAGAAAAAAAAAAAGAATAAACATGTTGTCTAAAGTAGCATTGGACTGAATAAATTTAAAGAATTTTTCCACAGGAAGTACTTGAGGTATTAAATTTGTAAAAGAGAAGCTGTGCGAGACATATGACTCGGGGGTCTTTTATGCCTTTATTTTGCTTTTATTAGCCAGATAAATTGATTCTTAGAATAAACACTCTCTAGGTTACAGAAACTGTTGCTCTTGAAAAAGTTTTTGAAGGGTAAAGTTTTCTGCTAGATTGCAAATTTTGGAACACATTGCTATAAATTCTTCTATTTACAGAAAGATATCCCAACGATACAAGTAATAAAATTAATTTTAGCTATTTTATTAGCCTTTCTAAGGTAAGGCTCAAATGCTTTGTTTCTTTAACATTACAAGGTCTCCTTTTGGAGATTATACAAGGTTTATATGTAAAAGTATGAGAATTTGAATGGGATTTCTCAACATATGGTGTCACATTTTTTGGGCATGCAGTTGATTGGTTTACAATACAACCCAAAAACTTACCTTTTTACTATTGCTTTGTTTCCTATAGAGTTCTTACTGGACAGAAGTTTGAGCCTGCGCATAACAGTGCAATAAAGGAATACAAAAAGCACCATCATAATAACCGCAGATGCAATGAAGATGTTAAACAGCATGGTGCCATGCACTAACCACCAAGATTTCAGTTGCCATCCTGTTGAATGGTGTGCCAAATGATTACACAATACTGCCAGGACTGGAACACCTGCATAAATAAAAATTTTTATATTACTTCAATTTACTTTTTCATTAAAATGCTCTTTAAAATTATTCTTTTACATTCATTTTCCCTTTGCCATAATGAAATATTGTTATTCTGTTAAGAAGCACAACTGTGAATCCCAGCTATTTCTACGACTTCAAATTTCCACTTTTCATTTCCATTACACCCACAGCGTTTTCAAATTAAATCTATTTATATGCTAAACAGTAACTTACATGGTGCTTTGGATAATCAGCACTCAATATCTCTGATGCTCATTCACAAATAATTGGGAATGCTAACTCTAGGGGGAACTGGAAGAGCTGTTGCCTTTGCATTTGTTTTATCCCCATTCAGTTTTTAAAACTATGTCCAGCCATGTATAATTTTATGTGAAATATGTTATCTTAATGACAATACCTTACAGAAGAAATATGATTTCTTTTGTAGTTTAATAATTAAGGTACTGTGGCTTTTGTGAGAAAGTGCTAACATTAACACGAGGAGAAACAAGAAAGGGTGGAAAAAAGGAAATGCATTAATGGTTAAAGGAACATCTCAGAAACGTTAAGTACAAACAGATTGATAGGTCAGCAGTGGCA